>WEIB01000097.1:17500-511715 GCA_015476505.1 Urochloa ruziziensis
TCACCTCTTTCATCTCATCCTTTTTATCCTCCCCCGGCGCTCCACGTTTCCACAGTAATCGGCGGGAGATACGGTGTTAGTTCCGGCGTTATCGGCAAGCAGTACGCCGGACGTTTGGGATTCCAGTTGTTTTTCTCCTTTTTTCTCTCCATTAGATCCTACACGGATTTGATTCTCCAAAATCCGATCTAGGCTCGGGGGCTCCGTACGTGGTACGCTAAATTCAAAAAATTTCGAATCACAAAATGATTCTCAAAATGAATCTCGGGGGCTTCGCCCTGATTGGATAAAAGAACTCCGACTGAAGAACCCCACCTCAAAATGGTTGGCGTTCTTCCCAAAGAACTCCGACTGAAGAACCCCGCCTCAAAATGGTTGGCGTTCTTCTCCAAGAACTCCAATGCTGAACCTCGAGTTCCTTTTGTTAAAAGCAATTCAAGGCTCGGGGGCTGCCCAATTGGGCGAACTTGATCAGTGCGCACCAATAAAAGAGTTTTTCTTGGAGGCTTCTTGAGCACATCAAGGCCAAGGCACAACTAACTTCTGGGCTCAAAATGTCCAAGTTGGTACTTTGACGGACTTCATCCATCAGAAGATGTGCCTGGCAATGACGGGCTCGGGGGCTTGACGGAGGTACATGCAAAAGAACCCCAACTTTGGACTACCCTAAGTCGGGGAAAAGAACTCCTTTGGCATGTGTTCCTAGCTTCGGTGTAAAGAACCCCGACTGGACCTAAAGAAGGCCGGGTCGGGGGTTGGCTTGGCAGACAAGAAGAAGACTCCTAGGAGGATTAGGCCCCAAGTCAACATCCTAAATAGATTTGGATCTAGATTTTTTTTTCTTGTAACACAATGTAAAGATCTAGGTTTCCATGTAACCCTGCTCCCCCGGATATATAAGGGCGGGCAGGGACCCCCTCAAAAGAGGGACACATACATCCAATTCAACAAGACTTATTATACAGGACGTAGGGTTCCTCATCTTGGGATCCGAACCTGTCTAAATCTTGTCTTGTTCGCCATCTAGTTCTTGAGCCTTGACGAACGCTCCTCAGATCTATTGCTCGGGGACTCCCCTAGCAGATCGCCGGTACAAAACACCGACAGCTCTATCATCAGGCAGATTGGTATGAATCTGTGATTATGAGCAAGGCCACTACCACGGAGATGCGGTGGGTGGATTGGAACTATCTTAAGTCCCTTCCATCCCCCGTAAAGGATGTTGTTGAGGTGGTTCATGAGCGGTGCGTGGAGATGGAGATAGCAGATCTCATGAGTTTTGAATGTGACTGGAATGAGGAGGTTGTGGCTCAGTTTTATGCCACATTATGGGTTGATGAGAGGAGGTTCGTCATGCATTGGGCTCTTGGTGGGAAGAGATTCCATATTGGAATAGTTGACTTTGCGGCTCTCTTTGGGATCACTCTTAATAGTGGCTTGAGTGGCTACTATAGTGACAAGAACCGGGTCAACTTGCATGCCGGCAAGGAGCTTGAAGACTCCAAAATGCACTTCATGTATCATAGTGCTTATGGAAAGGTGAAATTTGGACACTCTTTTGGCCTAACCCCCTACTACAAGCTATTGAATCAACTCTTTCGGGGAACTCTTACTCCTAGAGGTGGTGATGCTTCTAACATATCTAAGAGGGCAAGAAATCTTCTAGCTCAAATGGCTCCCGGTATGCGCAAGTTCAATGTGTTTGATTTATCTGGAATGAGATCATCTACAACTCACATGATAGTACTAGCTCATGCCATTATGCTCCATATCTTTCATATGATCAAGCATGTCACCGGGCTCAACATTCAACCGGACTTTGGACATCACTCTTATAGATCAAATGCCGGCAAAATAGCACAACTTCTCAAGATCAACAATCTTGACATCTCTTGCCTTGAAGAAGGAGCTTTACCCGGTGCTATTCCCTCAAGGGGCCTTCCCACTCAAGGTGCTCAAGGTGCCTCTTCTTCTCATGCTCCTCAAGCTCCTTCGGATATGTCGACTTCCTCTAGACACACCCATGGTGCTCCCAAGTCCAAGAAAGGGAAGTTGGATTTCATTGCTCAAGGTCTTTTTGCATGCTTCAACATGTGTAGACAAAGTCAACAAGATCTTCATGAGCATAGGAGGTATATGGAAGAAGAAATGGTGAAGTTTGAGCGAAGGCAAAAGGAGATCATGGCCAAGGTTGATCTTCCTCACTCTCCCGTTCGCGAGCCTAGAGATTTCCCTTCTCCCCCTTCTATCTACAACCCTTGGGATGATGTTGATCCTAAAGGTTACTATGGTTATCAAGCTCCCGATCCACAAGGTTACTATGGGTCTCAAGGCCCCGACATTGAGCTTGACTATGGAGGACGTGAGGAGACTCCGGAGCCGAGCGGTGGCTATGGAGAAGGAGAGGAAGAAGAAGATGATGATGGTGATGATGGCGGTGAAGATGATGAGGAGGAGACCGAGTCCGATGAGGAGTAGCCCCTCTTTTTGGTGCTTGTTGCCAAAGGGGGAGTGATATTTGGCATTGTGGACTCCTATCTTTTTTTTTCTTTTTATCTTTGCTCATGGACATGTAAAACTTGCTATGGAGTTATGTGTGATGGAACTTGTGTGATTTGAAAACTTTAAATTCTTATGGTAGCTGGGGTTTGAGAACTTGGGTTGTAAGAACTTATTCATGCTAGTTTGCCTTCTAAGACTTTATCTTGTGTGATGCTCTTGGTTGATGGTTGTTATTTCTCTTTTTATGATTGTGAAATCCTTGTCATATGCATCACGGTTTTACATCACACTTAAGCACATGTATGCCTAGAATGAGGGGGAGTTCATCTAAATTTTGTGCAAAGGTATTTGAGACCTCTTGAGTTGCATATGCACAAATTTAGAGGGAGTCTCTCTTAGTCATGGAGTCTTTCTTTAATTTTATATATAATCCCCTTTGAGCCAAATTGTTATTGTCAACAATCACAAAAAAGGGGGAGATTGAAAGTGCATCTAGGCCCCTAATGATTTTAGTGACTATTGACAATCACAATTTGGGGATATGATGCTTTGAATGAGTTGTGTGCAGGAATAAAATGAGAAGAATGATTATGGTCGAAAAGAGTTTATTCAAAAAGAAGGTCCCCAATTCTAAATTAAATGGTGATGGTGCCCTATTAAGTTTTAAATTTGATTTTTGGTTTCAATTTGAGTATAGGACCACCGTACTATCAAGGGGGACGAATTTGATTGAATTTGGTTGCTACTTTGCTTCAAAAGGATGAACTTTGGGTTGGGCTACTCAAAAACACACTAACACAGCTTTCTCTGCACTGTCGGAACTTAGGTCGGAAGTTCCGGCCCAAAGTTCCGGCCAGCGTCGGCCTGACGCCAGAAGGTTCGGCCCTTGTGTCGGAAGTTCCGGCCCTGCACGTGAGAGCTCAAGTTTAGCGGCTAAGTCCTAAGTTCCGGACCCTGCCCGGAAGTTCCGGCTGGAAGTTCCGGCCAGCGTCGTGCTGGGGCCGGAAGTTCCGACCCTACTATCGGAAGTTCCGGCCCTGGGAATTGTTGAGTTTTTAACGTGCCTTAATCTTACACATGTCGGAAGCTCCAACTCTGGGTCGGAAGTTCCGGTACCGGTTCGCAGAACTCATAACGGCTAGTTTTTGGAGGTTGGGTATAAATACCTTTCACTCTCCTCATTCATGGCTGCTGCCTCCCACGACCTAACACACTCCAAAAGCATTCACTCCTCCTCTCAAAACACTCTAGAGCACATTCTTGGCAAGGATTTGGCTAGGGTTTGAGTGGAGCAAGGATTTGGGGGTGTGTGACTTGAGGCAATTGAAAAGTCCTTCTCTTGTTCATCTTTGAAGCATTGAAGCAACTCGATTCCACGAATTTGTTTGTTACTCTTGGAGCACTGCTCCTAGACGGTTAGAGTTGCCGGTGAGGCTCCCATTCCTTTGTGGTTTGAGTCCCCGAAAGTTTGTATTACCCCTCTCTTTGTGAGAGCAATAGTAAGTGACTCAATCCTCCTTTGTGGTAGATTGAGGGAGACTTGGGGCTAGTGACAGCCCGGCTCTTTGTGAGCATCTCAACGGAGACATAGCTCCTTTGTGGAGTGAACTTCGGATTCAAATCCCCGTGTCTCTTGTGCGTTTTATTGTTCTTGAGCTTAATTTGACCCGATCTACTTGCTAGTTGTTTTCCTCTCGTATAAATCATATTCAGGGGTTTCTTTACTTCCATATCTAACTCTGTATTCAAAGGAAATTGTCAAAAGCTAAGTAAAATTTGAATTACGAGTTAGGTTTTTCACCCTGTCGGAAGTTCCGACTCTGTGCCGGATCTTCCGGGTCTGGTAGCTGCCGGAAGATCCGACCCAGAGCCGGAAGTTCTGGATCTAACCCTGTTTCGTGAAGTTTTTCAGGAAAATTTTTAAACAGGCCTATTCACCCCCCTCTAGGCCTAGTGTTGATCCTTTCACTTGCTTCCCCGGCGGTGGCAAGTTGATTTGTCGGTGGCCATTTGGGTTCTGCATCGTCAGCAAGTTCATTCGTCGGTTGCATCAGTTTTGTGTCAGGTATTCGTTCTTCCTTTAGGTTGGCCTCGCCTTGGTTTGATTCCGCGCTGAATTTGATTGCTACCGGCGCTGGTGAGGATTCGTTGTTACTTACCTTAAGTACCTTCCTCCATTCCCCTTGTATTTACGATTGAGGCGGCTTGGTGTCCAACTTTTTAATATGTTAGGGTTTTGATTGCTACCGGCGCTGGCGAGGATTCGTTGTTACTTACCTTAAGTAGCTTCCTCCATTCCCCTTGTATTTACGATTGTGGTGGCTTGGTGTCCAACTTTTTAACATGTTAGGATTTTGTTCAGATCTATATTTGTTCTGTTCTGTTCGCTTAGCTTTTTAGTTCTAGCAGCATTATGTATGGGATATATGTCCTGTAATAAAATTTTGATTTGTGACAAGTAATGCTGCTTTTTAGTTCTAGCAGCATTATGCTTTTTAGTTTTACCTGCATTATGTATGGGATTTGTGTCCAACTTCCTGTTATCTTATTATGTTGCTTTTATATTGGACATGATGAGTCCGGCCCAGGCAAGGATTGGATTATGAAAAGCCCGATGCACTGATTACACAGTTTAGCATCGCACACCAAGTTAGACGACCCTCACGATCCGACTACGACGAGCAAGCTCGAAGCGCCAATGCAATCGCTGAACCGCAACTCTAGTGGGCCCCCTCGGGGAAAAGCCCAATCACCCCAAAAGACTAGTCCAATAGGGGAAGGGTGGCTCTCCCTTTTAAGGTGGCTTCCTCCTCCCAAGCTAAGTAAGGTGGGATTATTCAGGGGCTCACACGGTCGCCGCCCGACTACAACTGGCCACTCGGTCCATCTTGTTGCGTCTTTGCCAGCGGGTAATAGTGGAGGATGTCCTCATCAGGACAAGTAGGTCATTTATATCTTTTTATGTTTTGAATCTGTAGGTGCATAATAACATAAGTGTCACAGAATGGCAGAAGAAAAATCCTGAAGCAAAAGATTACAATTATAATACGTCAACCTGAATATGAACTTTTCCATGTGGTAAACACAAAGACTACTATGCTAGCTATTCTAGGGTCAACGCAGAACGTTAAAACATATTTGGATTCCACTCAGCACCATTGAGATCAGTAGATCAGTAGGCGAGGAAGACCGTTAAAACATCTATGCAGTTTAGCATAATAGATGGATCTAGCGAAGAAGAAGAAAAATTGAATAAATCACTTACTGATCTGCTGGATCTCCTACGAGAATGGCAACGAGATGGCGGCGACTAGATCTGCCGGCGACAAGGTCCTATCTGCCGGCGAGAAGCTCTGCCGGCGAGAATCGGCAGCAAGAAGGTCCGCCGGCGACAAGCGAATCTCCTGCGAAGACTCCAGAGAAGACTCCAGAACGCGCTATGCGCGGAAACAGTCATGGGCTTAAAGTCCAATAACAGCCCAAACATCAGAACGCGCCATGCGCGGAAACAGTCATGGGCTACATGAAAATATGGTTATGGGCCTTTTTGAGTTACATTATTTTCATGTCCGCGCGCGGTCTCTTCAGGCGATGCGTTGTTTCGCGTCGCCTAAAGCGACACCGAACAACGCTTTTGTGATACGTGATTTTGCGTTTAGGGATGAAAATCGAACAACGCCGATAGTTGAGGGGGTCTAATGGACTTTTTCCTCCTCCTGCTGCTTGTGTGTGCGGCAGGCCGTCGCCATAGGCCTAGTTAGTCTTTGGGTTGGGTTCAGGATCGGACGTCTATGTATGGGGAAATCCTATATACCTTCAGAAGATTTTTTTTCTTCCCCACCTTCCAATGTTTGAGATTCGTGCAAGTCATCAGAACCGTTGGATCGTGACCCCCAAACCCTACCCTCCACCCCCATCCTCACTTGCTTGCCGCCGCCGCCACCACCCGGGGCAACGTGCACGCGGTGCGCCGCCGCCAGGCCGGCGTCCCTGGGTGCCGTGCTGGCCCTCCGCCGCCGGCCCCGACCTCCTGGACCGCCATGCCGAACCTCACCGTCGCCATCTTCGGCGTTCGGCGCCCCTCCAGCCACCGCCGCCTCGCCATGGTCGCCTCGCACGCCTTCATGTCGCGCACCCCTCAAGCGGCCGCCGCCGTGCGCTAGGGCCGGCCGGGGCGCCTCAGCGTCGTGCCGGACGCCCATGCAAGCTTCCGCCGCCGCCCTCCCGTGTGAGCTGCCGCGGCTGCTTGCGTGCGCCACCGCCGCAGCCAGTGGCCGCCGCTGGCTGCCCACAGGCGCCGCCTCGACGCCGCGCCGCGCGCCACCACCAGCGAGCTACCTTGCTCCGCCGCTGCCGCCTGCTGCTGGAGCCGAAGAAGAAGGTCAGGCGACAGTGAACTTTTTTTTTCAAAAAATGTTGACAATATTTTTTTGTTGACGGAAAAATGTTGACGTTCAACATTTTGGAAAAATGTTGGTGAAGAAACGTTGAGGTTCAGAAAACATTGGTGAAAAGTGTTGAGGTTCAATATTTTTAAAAATGTTGGTGAAGAAAAGTTGAGGTTCAAAAAACATTGGTGAAAAAAGTTGAGGTTCAATATTTTTTAAAAATGTTGGTGAAAAAAAGTTGAGATTCAACATTTTTTAAAATGTTAATGTTGAGCAACATTTTTCAGTAAAATGTTGAGACCTAACATTTACTGAAAAAGATAAAAAAAGTTGATCTTTTGTATCTAACATTTTTCTAGAGAAATGTTGAAAGGTCAATCTATAACAGAATTTTAGTGAGCTTTATAGATGGATAGTTAAAAATCTTCCGCAAGACATATAGAAGTACCTGTGTATGATGTGAATATGGATCCGAGTGGCCAATGCCCACTCGGGCTCGGTGTCCTAACCCTATTTCTTCTAGGAGTCCCGTGCCGTGCCTGCCGTCGCCGCCCGAAATATAATCGGGGGAGGTGAAATTAGATATGTAGATGGAGAGGAGGAAGGAGCGAATCAAATCGAATAAATAGCCCCTGGCTAGCCCGAGAGCATAAGTTTACATTGGATTTTCTCGCCAAGGAGCAAAGAAGCAAGGAGGAGACCTCTCGGAGAGCTGTCGGTCACGCAAGTTGTAGAAGCCGACGTGGGAACCTTGCACGGAAGACCACGGCGGCAACTTTGGAGCTAGGACATCATTAAGATTAAGGTAGGATCCCAGATGGATCTTGTGATGTAAATCATTCATGGTGAATTTTAATGTGAAATCGATTGTCTTTAGCGATTGTGTACCTCCTGTTTGGTTTTGATCTTCTTTGGGTTTTCTTCCTCCGATCAATCTATTCTCGAGATAGATTGCAAAGGGATGTTTTCTTAGACGTGGTGGCTAGGGACTCATACCGGACCTACCAAAGGTTTTCAACTTGTTGTGGTAGAGCTCGCTCGTATGGTTGGCTGTGAAAAGGAAGCGTCGTGACAGGACGTGGCGTTAGTAGTGGGAGTAACCGACGGGAGCCAAGTTGGAGTTTGTCATGATTTAAAGATGCTTACAATGAGTTTCACATCTATCTACTAAATCCTTTATCGGCTCTATTCTACAACATATGCATGATCTAGGCTTCTCTAGATTGGTTATCCTTCGTATTTATCGTTTATCTTATGCTTTCTCTTGCTACCTTCGGTGTTTAGTAGATTAGTAGATTAGATCTAATAGATTGGTTTTATTCATTGAATCTCAAGAAAAGCTCTAAGTGTTCTTGCTTAGTTAGATTCGTTCTTGATTGCTACTTCTGTGGATTGATAAACCTTGGGGGAATTCTCTTAAGGGAAAAGCTACACACGATCCGTCTCGTCTTGGCCTTGCCTCGGTTCCGAAGGGCTCCAGAAAAGGCATGACTCGACTCAGCTCCGGAAGGAGCGGCTCGCCTCGGCTTGGAGCGACTCCGACTTGCAATATGATTCCGGAAGGGCTCCGAAAGACACAACTCACCTCCACTTTGGAGGGTTTCGGGAGGCGCGTCTCGCTTTGGCCTTGCCTCGGTCCCGGATGGGCTCCGGAACACGCGCGCCACTACGACGTCGGAGGGTTTCGGGGGACGTGGCGCACCTCAGTTTCACCGACTCCACAACAACTTTTCCTACTAAGGGAGTGCACCCGCCAGAAGCAAGCCGAACCCACCCAGTCCCAAAGAGCTGGCACATGGTGTTTTAGAGCTTAGGGAGTGCGCTCACCAGAAGCAGGACGAATTGACAAAAGATAGAGTCAGAGGAACTCCTCCTCACCCAAGATGACTCCGAAAGATGCGGCTTGACTCTGGAAAAAGTGGCGCATCTCGACTCAGGGCGACCCCGACACGCAATACGGCTCTGGAAGGGTTCCGGAACACACAACCCGCCTCGGCTCCAATGGGTTGCGAGGATGCACGACTCACCTTGGCTTCACCGACTCTGAGGTGCTTTTGTAGTCACCGGAAGCAAGGCGAGTCCACCGCTGAGAAGAAAGGTGCACGACGTCTCGAGGATAAGGGAGTACGGTCACCGGAAGCAAGGCGAGTCAATTGAATCCGGGAGGACGAGGAACCGACTCGATCCCGGAAGAGTTCCGAAGGGGAGACGACTGTTGGCGCTCCTTATAGTAACCCTTTTACCCATGTTTATATTCAATATTTGCATGATTTTAATGTCTAAACTATTGATCATACTCACAAACCGGGTCGTATCTACACTTGCATGTATTTTTGGAGGATTTGTGATTATGCAGGAAATTCACTCATTTATGGAGCGATTATGGACTAAATGAGAAGGCATGAAATGATACGAAGAATTACGACGTTCGAAGCCTTACAAGTGGGCCATGCAATGAAGCCCAATCACATGAAATGAAGCCCATTCATGTCCAAATCGAGCCCATCGCCCTCCAAGAATGTTAATGGGCCAATTCTCAAAGGAAGACACCGGAAGACTTAGGGGTTAAGGCAAAGCTTCGGAGATTATGGAAAGTTTATCAAGACCTATCCTTATCCCTGATCAACCGACGTCCAATGCCCACATGCCGAAGAAAGAAGACTCCAGAAGCTGTCACCGTATATGGGAAGAAAGATGGGCGCGAGCGGGAGAAGGAAAGCCCCAGGCCGGCCGGCCTAGGACTCCCAGGCCGCGCGGCCTAGAGGTTTCCTACCACGCCTCGCCTTCCTTTTTCTCCCACGGCTCCGTCAGGATATAAATAGCCCCTGGCTAGCCTGAGAGCATAAGTTTACATTGGATTTTGTCGCCAAGGAGCAAAGAAGCAAGGAGGAGACCTCTCGGAGAGCTGCGGGTCGCGCAAGTTGTAGAAGCCGACGTGGGAACCTTGCACGGAAGACCACGGTGGCAGCTTTGGAGCTAGGACATCATTAAGATTAAGGTAGGATCCCGGATGGATCTTGTGATGTAAATCATTCATGGTGAATTTTAATGTGAAATCGATTGTCTTTAGCGATTGTGTACCTCCTGTTTGGTTTTGATCTTCTTTGGGTTTTCTTCCTCCGATCAATCTATTCTCGAGATAGATTGCAAAGTGATGTTTTCTTAGCCGTGGTAGCTAGGGACTCATACCGGACCTACCAAAGGTTTTCAATTTGTTGTGGCAGAGCTCGCTCGTACGGTTGGCTATGAAAAGGAAGCGTCGTGACAGGACGTGGCGTTAGTAGTGGGAGTAACCGACGGGAGCCAAGTTGGAGTTTGTCATGATTTAAAGATGCTTACAATGAGTTTCACATCTATCTACTTCATCCTTTATCGGCTCTATTCTACAACATATGCATGATCTAGGCTTCTCTAGATTGGTTATCCTTCGTATTTATCGTTTATCTTATGCTTTCTCTTGCTACCTTCGGTGTTTAGTTGATTAGTAGATTAGATCTAATAGATTGGTTTAATTCATTGAATCTCAAGAAAAGCTCTAAGTGTTCTTGCTTAGTTAGATTCGTTCTTGATTGCTAGTTCCGTGGATTGATAAACCTTGGGGGAATTCTCTTAAGGGAAAAGCTACACACGATCCGTCTCGTCTTGGCCTCGCCTCGGTTCTGGAAGGGCTCCGGAAAAGGCTCGACTCGACCCAGCACCGGAAGGAGCGGCTCGACTCGGCTCGGAGCGACTCCGACTTGCAATATGATTCCGGAAGGGCTCCGGAAGACACAACACGCCTCCACTTCGGAGGGTTTCGGGAGGCGCGTCTCGCTTTGGCCTTGCCTCAGTCCCGGAAGGGCTCCGGAACACGCGCGCCACTACGACGCCGGAGGGTTTCGGGGGACGTGGCGCACCTCGGTTTCACTAACTCCACAACATTTTTTGTGCTAAGGGAGTGCACCCGCCGGAAGCAAGCCGAACCCACCCAGTCCAAAAGAGATGGCACATGGTGTTTTAGAGCTT
Organism: Urochloa ruziziensis; assembly: GCA_015476505.1. Lineage (NCBI taxonomy): Eukaryota > Viridiplantae > Streptophyta > Magnoliopsida > Poales > Poaceae > Urochloa > Urochloa ruziziensis. Next base: position 28,396 of record WEIB01000097.1, read on the forward strand.
AGGGAGTGCGCTCACCAGAAGCAGGACGAACTGACGAAAGACAGAGTCAGAGGAACTCCTCCTCACCCAAGATGACTCCGAAAGATGCAGCTCGGCTCTGGAAAAAGCGGCGCATCTCGACTCAGGGCGACCCAGACACACAATGCGGCTCTGGAAGGGCTCCGGAACACACAACCTGCCTCGGCTCCAATGGGTTGCGAGGATGCATGACTCACCTTGGCTTCGCCGACTCCGAGGTACTTTTGTAGTCAATGGAAGCAAGGCGAGTCCACCACTGAGAAGAAAGGTGCGCGACATCTCGAGGATAAGGGAGTACGGTCACCGGAAGCGATGCGAGTCAATTGAATCCGGGAGGACGAGGAACCGTCCCGATCCCGGAAGAGTTCCGAAGGGGAGACGACTGTTGGCCCTCCTTATAGTAACCCTTTTACCCTTGTTTATATTCAATATTTGCATGAATTTAATGTCTAGACTATTGAGCATACTCACAAATTGGGTCATATCTACACTTGCATGTATTTCTGGAGGATTTGTGATTATGCAGGAAATTCACTCATTTATGGAGCGATTATGGACTAAATGAGAAGGCATGAAATGATACGAAGAATTACGACGTTCGAAGCCTTACAAGTGGGCCATGCAATGAAGCCCAATCACATGAAATGAAGCCCATTCATGTCCAAATCGAGCCCATCGCCCTCCATGAATGTTAATGGGCCAATTCTCAAAAGAAGACACCAGAAGACATAGGGCTTAAGGCAAAGCTTCGGAGATTATGGAAAGTTTATCAAGACCAATCCTTATCCCTGATCAATCGACGTCCAATGCCCACATGCCGAAGAAAGAAGACTCCAGAAGCTGTCACCGTATATGGGAAGAAAGATGGGCGCGAGCGGGCGAAGGAAAGCCCCAGGCCGGCCGGCCTAGAACTCCCAGGCCGCGCGGCCTGGAGGTTTCCTACCTCGCCTCGCCTTCCTTTTTCTCTCACGGCTCCCTCAGGATATAAATAGCCCCTGGCTAGCCCGATAGCATAAGTTTAGATTGGATTTCGTCGTCGAGGAGCAGAGAAGCAAGGAGGAGAACTCTCGGAGAGCCGCGGGTCGCGCAAGTTGTAGAAGCCGACGTGGGAACCTTGCACGGAAGACCACGGCGGCAGCTTTGGAGCTAGGACATCATTAAGATTAAGGTAGGATCCCAGATGGATCTTGTGACGTAAATCTTTCATGGTGAAGTTTAATGTGAAATGATTGTCTTTAGCGATTATGTACCTCCTGTTTGGTTTTGATCTTCTTTGGGCTTTCTTCCTCCGATCAATCTATTCTCGAGATTGATTGCAAAAGGGATGTTTTCTTAGCCGTGGTGGCTAGGGACTCATACCGAACCTACCAAAGGTTTTCAACATGTTGTGGCAGAGCTCGCTCGTTCGGTTGGCTGTGAAAAGGAAGCGTCGTGACAGGACGTGGCGTTAGTAGTGGGAGTAACCGACGGGAGCCAAGTTGTAGTTTTGTCATGATTTAAAGATGCTTACAATGAGTTCCACATCTATCTACTTCATCCTTTATCGGCTCTATTCTACAACATATGCATGATCTAGGCTTCTCTAGATTGGTTATCCTTCGTATTTACCGTTTATCTTATGCTTTCTCTTGCTACCTTTGGTGTTTAGTAGATTAGTAGATTGGATCTAATAGATTGGTTTTATTAATTGAATCTCAAGAAAAGCTCTAAGTGTTCTTGCTTAGTTAGATTCGTTCTTGATTGCTAGTTCCGTGGATTGATAAACCTTGGGGGAATTCTCTTAAGGGAAAAGCTACACATGATCCGTGCGCTTGCGGGATTATAATTGGTTAGCGTAAGCTACGCCAACAACGACAAACTCGCTCCAGTTTCGAAAGAACTCCGAAGCAAAGGCTGCGAAGGAAGTTAAAATATGCTTCCTTCCCCTCGGGCGTGATTGGGAGGCTCTAGGACATTACCGGAAAGACAGGGAAAGCCGAAAGGCTCCAGGCTACCCGTAGGAAGGCCCCCTCCCCTCCCGACGGTGGATTCATGGTGCCAACCGAACGACAAGGTGCCCTGGTACGGAGGAGTGTGGCCTATGATCATGTCTCTGCTCACCCCTCCTAAACTCAGGGCTTGCAGATAAGGGAGTGTTGTTGGGGAAATGGTAAATGATTCCCCCTTCATGGGACAAACAACCTCCCAATCGGCCCAAGAGAGGATTCGGCCCAAAGGGCCAAGACGCAATTCTGCCCCCCACCAAGGGCCTAGAAGAAAATGTGCAATACCCCCTCTCTCAGCTATATAAGACGTCCATGGGTGCTAGGGAGGGAGAGAGGTCTTCCACAAACCCTAAATGAGACTTCTAGCCACTCAGTCCCCTAGAAACCTGCTAGACCCTCGAGCCGGTCTAAGGGTCCATCTCTATTGTTTGGGCTTTTTGTAACCACCAATAGGCCCATCCTTTTCCGCTCCTCACTCTATGATTGTCCTGGAGCGGCTTTCGGACCCATCGACGGGTCGTAGTGGTGTTTTCAGCCCCTTATCCCTTCGTGACCTGGGAAATTCGGCTTGTCAAGACCAATCGTCCTTCGACGCGCCCTTCGTGAGGTGACCGGGGTTAGTGCGGCTCCCAAAATGCGCTCCTTGGGTCGAACGATGACGCCCCTTCACGCGGGATCCGAGTCCCCGAGCCCGAAGCGGGTGACTTGTTCCGAGGTCTCCGGGAGAGACGAGGACTGGTGTTGGCTGTTGTCAAAAAATGATGCTGAAATGGAAAAAGGAGTTAGTTTCATATTGGGCATTGGGGTTACGATGCCCCCAAGAAGTCGTAAACAAACGAACACGAAGTCGAAAGCAAGTTTTATTGCAGTTAGGGAGACTAATTTTGGTGTCTGATACATTTTTAAAGTCAAAGCGAGCCAGTCCGAGTTGCGTTCGAGACCAGGCCGGTTCACGTTGCCGAGTGAAGGGACCCTAGCCACGGAGGCGTAGGTTTTCACCGTTCAGCCGTCGTGACCCGGCTCGACTTGTCACGACTGACTATTTCACTTTGCCGCTAAAAAGGGTCGGGAACAGGTGTTTAGAAAAAGTACTCAATGTATTATTTCTAGCGGAGTGTAGGATTTTCTAAATGGAATTATTTAGTTTCAATAAATAGAATGCGGAGAGCGTGACTTTAGAGGAAAGAGTGACGTATCTATTTTTTGGTTCACACGCTCGTTAGCTTTGTTGCCAGCGCGCTCGTTGGCATTGGTGTTGTCGCTGCCGATGCGCTTGGTGGCGTTGCTGTCCTCGTCGGCAACGGTCAAAAAATGATGCAACAGAGAGCGAGTTAGTTTTGTAACGAGCGTGGAGCCGCGATGCTCCGAGATGTCGTAAATAAATGAATACGAAGTCGGTCACAAGATTAATCGCAGTCACGAAGATTGGTTTCGGTCCCCGACCCGTTTTAGAGACAAAGTGATGCAGTTCGAGTTGCGTTCGAGGCAAGGCCGGTTCATGCTGTCGAGTGAAGGGGCTGTAGCCGCGGAGGCGTAGGCTTTTACCGTTTGACCGTTATGACCCGGCTCGACTTGTCACAACTAACTTTTTTCACTTTACCACTAAAAAGGGGTCGGGATAGACGTCTATAAAAACTACTCGATGTAATAAACCTAGAAGCCCCCGAGTGGAGCTTAGGATTTTCTAAGCAGACGCATCTCATTTTCGATAAATAAAATGCAGGAAGTGTAAATATGGGAAGGAGTGAGGTATCTGCTCAACAGTCTGCACGTTTGCGGGCCCATTGGCTTCGTTGCCGGTGCGCTCACCGGCGTTGGTGTTGTGGTCGGTGTCGGGGTGCCGACGTGGTTGCCGTGGACATCATCGCGGTGGCCGGCGGCGTCAACGCGGTGGCCGGCGTCATGGTGGCCGGCATTGTGACCGGTGTCATGGCCATAGTCGCGGCCGCCAGCGTCGTGGTTGTCGGTGCCGGCGTCGTGGTCATGGGTGCGGCCTCCAGCATTGTTGGGGCCGGCGCAGTGGCCATTGTCGTGGGCGCCGGCGTCGCCATAGTAGTCGTGGGCGCCGACATCGCGGTCGTAGGTGCCGACGTCGCGGTAGTGGGTGCGGCCGCTGGCGTCGTGGTGGTGGTGGCTGGCGTCGTGGTTGTGGTCGTGCCCGCCGGCGTCGCGGTTGTCGTGGTTGCCGGTGTTCCATCGTGGATGCGGCCGTCGGTGTTGTGGTGGCTAGCATCGTTGCTGCTGGAGCTCTCGCAGGCGCGCGCGCACGGAGCCCAGCACGCAGCGTGAGTTGCCATCCCAAGCTTGCTGAAGAAACGCGCAACAGGCCCCTACCTGGCGCGCCACTGTCGACGTTTCGTTAACCCGACTAGTAAATTTCTACGGTTGTGCATTTAAACCCGGATGGTTTGCAAGACGGATACAAGGATTTATACTGGTTCGGACTATCCAGAGGTATAAAACCCTACGTCCAGTGCAATCTGCTCGTGTTGCTTGCTAAAGTTTACAGTAGGGGGATACAAACTAACGAGAGAGGGAGCGAGTCCCAAGTCTCAGTGTTCGTGTGTGGGGTGTGTGAGAAAAATGGAGGCCGGAGCCTCGAGAGTTCCTCCTCTCTGTGAGGACCCCTGCATCCCCATTTATAAGTCAAAGGGAGCAGATTTACATGAGTGTGGTAAAAGAAAAAGATAAAAAAGAAATTACATCGGAGAGAGAGCAAGAGAGTACAATCAAAGAGGAAAAAGAGGAGGTCTTAGCCCATATCGCGGGCTCCACAGACATGGTATCATGCCGAGTCGTGGGCGCCCAGTCCCAACAGTCCTTCTAGGCGGTGGTTGTGATGGGAGCAGGTTGCTCGCTGTACGCGAGAGAGAGAGAGGAAAATAAGTCGCACCAGAGAGAGTGGTAAAAATGGAGAGACAACGTAACGTGGGAACGCGTGTCAAGAAGACAAATATCGGAGGCCTATCCCTGCGTCCGCCACACGGGGTCGGGTGCATCTACCGTAGGGGGTCGGATGCAAAATGTTGAGAGTGGGAGAGCCCGAGCTGGTCACACGCATGCAAGCGAGCGAAATGAGCCGGTGTGTGTGCATGAATCAACAGCAGAGGAGGCAGCGGCCTTGGTCCCGTGCACGGCCTGGCACTCCTGGCGGGTGTGGCAGCGTGGGGCCTGCTGCCCTTTCGTGTGCTCCAGTAGCCACGAATGAGTGGAAAGAAAGAGTTGACACTAGTAGAAAAACAACTTTCGGTCCTTGTCATTTAATCCCGGTTGTATTCCAACCGGTACTAACATCGTCCGTTAGTACCGGTTTGTAAGCACAGTGCCCACGAGAGACACCAGCTGACAGCTGGTGGCTCCAACCGGTATTAAATTGGACCACCGACATTTAGTACCGGTTTTAGGTTCTACCCGGTACAAACGTTAGTCCATTTAGTACTGGGTGAAGAGCTCCAGCCCGCATGCAGCTTCCTTTATCTTCTTTCTCCCCCTTCTCTCCTCCATCGTCTGTCTTATCTCTTCCCTCTCCTCTTCTCTTCTCCTCTGTCTTATCTCTTCACTAACCTTCTCTCCTCTCTGTGGTGGGCAGGCGGTGCGGCCGACGCGCTGCGCCCTAGCGCGGGCTGGTGGCGGGCGCCCTGGTGCGAGCGGCGGCGCAGCGCCCTGGCGCAAGATGGTGGTGGGCGGGGCGGGCGCGCCCCGGGCGGTGGCGCGTGGAGTGGCCGGCCCCTGGCGCGGGCTGGCGGCGGGCGTGTCGGCGCGGGTGACGGTCGCTCCCCGGGTGTGGCTAGGCGGCAGTGCCCAGCGAGCAGGCGCGGGCGGCCCGGCCACGGCACCCCCCGGCCCAGGCGGGAGTCAGGTTCAGGAGGAAGACATGGTGCTGAACGAGAGCAAGAACAAGATGATAATTTTTTTTCTTGTAATCATTTTTAGATCTTACAACTGATTTTTGTTTGTTAAGATGTGAATCTAGGAACATATGTGATATGTATGTTTCTGTTTGTTTGTTGAAATTCTTTTATTTCAATCAATTTGGATGTTCAATCAAAATGAATTATTGTTTGGACAAGGACTCGGGCTTCTGGAGAAGCCGGAGCAGACGAGCAGGGTAGCGAAGCAAGAGGCTGGAGCAGGAGCGCGGGGCCAGCAGCTTGCTATGCGGACGGGTAGTTTAGTACTAAACGGCGCGCCTATTTAGTCTCGAAAATTTAGTACCGGTTCTAAAACCGATACTAAACGCACTTTGCAAATCGGTACTTATGCTCATTTGTCTACAAGTGTGACCAGTGTGTGCATGCGTGCATATATATGTGTGAGGGCGGGAGTAGTAGTAGTGCTAGTATGCATTCCGTATGCATACGGGCAACCTAAGCGCATGGGAAAAATAAATTAGAGAGATAGTGTGAGTCAGAGAGGCCTCTGGCGGCTCTCTTTGCTGTCCTTTGCATGTCGTGTTGATGTGTGTGAGTGGAAAAGCTGTAATCACTGTGCTTGTCCTTTGCTTGGTAACTAAACGCGTGTGGAGAAAGGTCCCGCTGCCCCGTGTTTTCTTTCGTGATGGGCCGGCAGTCCTGCTGCTCCGGGGCGAGTACGTTGTGCGGGCGCTCCTAACTCTTCCAGCCCCTGTCAGAGTGTCCCAGGGGTCGGATGAAAAATAAAGCGTGGCCCACGCGAGCCACGCATTTCTGTGGTTGTACGAACCGGGCACCCCCGACCCTGGCCACGGGGGTCGGGCAAGGCAGAGATTGCTCCCAGTGTCCGAGCCCTGTGCCGCAGGGGTTGAACGAATCAGGACTGGACTTGCCCGTCTTTTACCGAATAAATATCTTATAAAAAATATTCATCCCCAATGTAAGAACCGCCCAATTTGCACTTGGCTTAAATGAATCATTAGCCATTCCATTAAGATGAGAGCTAGTACTTAACCATCTCATGACACGTCAAGTACTAAATCACATCTAGAGGGCAATTGACTAACTCCAATTCACTTAAAACAAAAGCAAACCCGGTAGTCCCGGTAGGTGCTTGACAACACGCCCAAGATCGAGCACACCCACCGTTACAAATTTCATCATCACACGAGACCATGGAGAGCAAATTTTAAACAACATAGATCCACAATTAAGTTACAAATTATTACATAAATGGTTCCAATGAGAAATAAAAGAGAGCATAATTAACAAGTTTAAGCTCTCAACTTGACAACATAAAAGATAAGTGAGTTTGTGTTTCTCCAACATCTAACTTAGGCGAAAGAGAGTAAACGCAGCGGATAAACGATCGCTAAACAAAAGAATAGTGGTGTCATTGCCCATAAACACCACTACACCAATGCACATTTTTTCCATCACTCATCACCCACGCTAGGATCGGCGGGGTAAAAGTGACCAAAAACCAACTCCGGCTCACCTGCAACTTAGAATTTTGAAAGCAACATGAGTACGTGGGGTACTCGCAAGACTTACGCAAGGAATAATATTTAGCACCATGCAAGGATATATCAAGGTTAGGCTTTAGAGGATAAATAATTTTAGCAAAAGCCCTAAAGCGACACATCCTTAAATTTTTAACCATTAGCATGATGAACAACAACCTATAAGCATCTAGTTCATTTTATTTGTCTTGCCCATTCCCACATCAAAATTTTAGTTGAACAACGAAATAAATCATGGTAACATAGAGCATGAACATATCACAAGTAACATTGTATCTCACGATAACTCTACGATGAATCCATGGTTTTGAGCTTGCTCATGACCGAGAGCGCGGCAATTCGAATTGATTTAACCTTGCAAGGGTTGTACTCTTAACCCGCTCGCCACGGGATGAACCCACAACAACTCCCTCCGATAAACCCCAATGTTGGAGACAACGCCTAGCTTGCGTGGAGAAAGCGCTAGGTCCACCGGGGACACCCCTAGCACCCCTCTACAAAGCCCACGGCCACGCATCTAGGACCGTGCTCCACCGCCAAGACAACAACCGAAAAAGAGCTTACCCGACAATGATCGGACGACGGTAGCACGAAGGGAGCTCAAAACAACGTCAACAACGGACGGCCTTAACCGACTCAAACGGGCTATGCCACCGAGACTCCGTCCTCGTGACCCTATTTTCCCCGTTCAAGCCTCGCATTCAACTTCATTATCCTCAACAACATAGTTCACCGATAAACTTTTATTAACCGAAAGTAAGGCAACGTAGATGATTAACCTATAGCCCATTCCTCCCAAATTGACTAGACCATGACTAAGCATATAAGCACTAATCAATTTAAATTAGTAATAAACCCCTTTCTACACGAGTGACAAGGAAGGCTTAAAGATAGGATCCTAATGCATCAAGTTAACCCACATGCAACCCATTGCGGCTCAAAATTAATTAATAAAACATAGGATGGGACATAATGAGCTGCTTGCCTTGGTTCTCTTCGGTCTCAACAAACACTTCTTCACCAACTTCGGGCTCGGGCTCAACGGTGTCGCTCTCCGGCACTTCGGTCGCTAAAAGAATGAAATGCATGCATGCATTAGAGATGATGCCATGTGTGAAATGCTAATGAAATGGATATGGGATGATAAATATAATCATGAAGTAATTAAAAACAGTACATGGAGCTAAAATCACCGACCGAATAAATCCAAACGCAATAAATAGCGAACCAAGTTTACCAAACACTAGCAAGCAAGAATAAGCCAAAATAATTCATTTTAACAACTAAAAATCATGTAATAATTCATGAATATATAGAGACACCAGCATAGACCCTTAGAGTTGGATTCAATTTAAAAACCCTTTTCAATAAAGAAATATAAATTGATAAAGAGAAAGCACCCTAAACCAATTTTATTCACAAAAGGCATGAAAAATAACCCTAAAAACAGTGAGGTAAAAATGTATGGGTGTCATACAGTAACACAAGAATAACAAAAGTGGATTCACTGTTTTATCAATTTTCTGCTGTTATTTAGACATTTTACAAATTTTAGCCCAAAATGCAAGAAATAAACTCAAACTCATGTGACAAATATACAAACTGGGAAAGACAACCTCAGATCTGGTTAGGATAAGCCTAAAGAGAGCTAACAAAATTGGAATCAACATTTTAGGGGCAGCAGAATAATTATAAAGCAAATAACAAGATCTGCAATGAATAAATCATAGTAAAATAAATACAGCAGTAACATGGGCATACTCATTTTTATACTAAACTTTACGTCACCAGGAGTCCAACAAAACAAGAATCACAATTTTAGCATTTTCCTACACACTTCTATGCAATTTACAAGTTTCAGCCGCAAATAACCAACAAAAAGAAGGAAAAGGAAAAACAGATTTGCAGTTAGGTCCCTGGAAGCGAAAAAAAACCTCGCAGATCTACCCTTTTCTTACAAAACAGCCCCTGAAACTTACGTTCGGCCCCCTGGAAAAAGTTCATCTTCTTCTTTAACACCCTTGCACAGTCAACCACGGCCGGCGGCCATTGACCGGCGGATTCCGGCCGGGGAAAAGGTTTTCCGGCGAGGGGAACTTGCCCACTAGCATCTACACGACGAGCCGCACCCGTACCTACCCAAAACATGACCGGGGGAGCACCGCAGCGGCGCGCCCGTGGGCGGCGGCGGGTGGCCGGCGGCCGGCGGCCTTACCGGCGGCGGCGGCGAGGGGAGAGGCGCGCGAAGGCGTGGGGAAGGGGCGGTGGAGGATGTGGAATCTTACCCCGTGCTTGGTTTGAGCGGAGAAGGTCGGAGGAGGGCTGCCCGCGAGGAGCTCCGAGTTTCTCCAATGGTGGCTGGCGGCAAACTACGAAATGCGGCCTCCACGGTGGTTAATCCTGAGGAAAAAGATTGGGAGAGTCCGCGATGAATTCTAGCGAGGAAGTCCGGCGGTGGCTTACCCGGCGGCGTGGAGAAGAAAGAGGGTGGCGGCTAGGGTTTTGGGGCGCCGGTGGTGCGGTTTTAAAGGGGAGGGGGAGCGGGGCGCGGCCGCGAGATCCCGGGGCTGAGCCCCATGGCCGGCGGCGACGTGGCGCGCAGCTTCTACGCCGGCCAACAGGAGAGCGAGCTGGTGACGAGGAGAGAAGAGAAAGAGGCTGACGCGCGGGACCCACGAGATTTAAACGGTAAAAACGTGTTTCAAACTTCCAAATCCCAAAAGCCCAAGCTTCCGAACTCCAAAAATTCCAAATAAATACTCATTGGAAAGATAAAATCATAAGGAACAATTTTAGAACTTAATCACCCTCTGATCTGCCATGGTTTAGTTGCAACACAAAAAGGAAAAGAGCCAAAACTGAACTTTCCCCGAATTTTTAAGCATAACAAACCAACTTCAAAAATTCTACAAAAATGACCAAAAATCACCCTTGCAGCATAGTATTTAAATAAAATAACACAAGGCTCGGTCATCAAGCAAAAATTCAACTTCCTTCACAAGTGCACATAATCATACATAGAATTTAATTTCAAAAGTGATGGTCATGATGCACAAAAATGTTTAGATGATGCTTATGCACTATTGATCACTTGCTTAACACATGGGTGAAAATTGGGTCGTGACACCCAACAACGACACAAGTACCTTATCAGAGTAACATCGTCACTTGGACATTCATCGCCTCAGTTCATTCTCAGCTAAGCTGTTGAACAAAACACAATGTAAAAGATAACTTCAAACAAATATAACTTGAAACATATATAACTTCAAACACATATAAATTCAACCAGATATAACCGAGGAATTACAAACACAAATAAACTAGCAGTTCATCATCCTAAGGGGAATAATAGGACAACATAATTATACAAATAACCTAGCAGGTCAACTCAATACTAGTGGTAGTGAACGACAAAGCCTAGGCTAACAGACCAAAATGACAATTTGTTCAAAATGACAAAAGGGTAATCTCACGGCGCTTACATCGCTAGATTACACCACTACTGTAGGGTCGTGCATCCACCGCCGTGTCAGAGGTAATGGTCGAAGGGGAGGCAGCGGCGCCAGGTGGTGCAGTCCCGCTCCAGCTCCGCGAGAGCACGGGCCTCCCGCACCTGCCACAGCTGCCTCCGCGGCTGCAGATCTGGCCCGCACCTCCAACGAGCCGTACCTTGCCACGTCGGAGGCGGCGGTCTCCGCTGCTGCCTGGGCGGCGGAGGCAATCGCCTCCCACGAGTCTGCCGCTGCGCCGGTCAACCCGACGGCGGAATGGGTTGCAGCTGCGGCGAAGGAGCAGAGGAGCTCCTCCCGTACCGCCGAGGCCACCGCCGAGCGAGCTGCATGTTCAACGATGCGGGTCACCGCGACCGCCAGGGACGTGGTGGTCTTCACGCTCTCTTCATGCTCGCGCTCCATGCCAGTTGTGGAAGAGGTTGAGGACGGCGGTAACAGCGCAGATCTGGTGGAGGAGGAGGTCGAGGACGACGGCGGCGGCGCAGATTTGGTGGAGGAGGAGGTCGACGCGGCAGAGGATGGCGACGGTGGAGGTGGAGGACGACAACGCCGGCGTAGATCTGGTGGTGGACGAGGTGGAGGACGACGGCGGTGGCCCAGATCGGTTGGTGGAGGTGGCGGAGGACGGCGGCGGCGCGGCTGAGTGTGGAGTGTGAGTGGAGTGGGGGCAGCTATATATAGCCGCTCTTCATTCTAAGCTGCTCTTTTTGGACCACTTAAAATATGGGCCTATTCTAAGCGGCCCATAAGGAGCCACTTAGAATATTGCCCTATTCTAAGCGTCTCGCAAGGAACTACTTAGAATAACCCATTGAATCTAAAAAATATATGAAATGCTAAATAGCAAAATGAAAATAGAGCAGCACATTGCTTTTACCAAGATAGCAACATAATTAAAAACTTAATATATACAAACATCAAACCATAGTTCCACTTGTTCATTATTACACACCATATTCATATATAAGAATTAAAAATAGACCGATTAATTAGTACCACTCCTGGGGATGCTTCTTCGCGCCTACCACCCTGTCGTTCAACCACTACAACGTTTTTCCCCTATCGCGACGGCACCTAATCGTCGCAATACATGCCGTTTCGTTGCAATATCGAGCTATTGCAACGATTCGAAATCGTTGCAATAAAAATCTGGTCATTGTGCAAAACTGCGTTGCAATAGGGTATTACAACGACATAGGCTGCCGTTGCTATATGTGCTATTTGTTGCAACGACGTGTGTCGTAGCAACAAATGGAAATTGCAACGCCCATTGTCGTTGCAATTTTGGGTATTGCAACGATAGGCATCGTAGCTATAGCGTGCTACTGCAATGACTTTGTGCCGTTGCAAATAAGTGGTAGTACATCTGAAGAGTGTTGTTGTAATACGTGACTTATGTGGTTGCAATATGCTCATACGATATCACAGCGACATACTACTCGTTGCTATATACTTCATCCATATCCCAATGAACTATGGCGCGTTGCAGCATGTGGGAAGGCTATCCCAAGGGCAATGGGTCGTCGCTTTAAGTGGAGGGTGTATCACAACGACGTACTACTCGTTGCTACATACTTCATCCTAATACCAACGAACTATGGCGTTGCAACATGTTGGAAGGCTATCCCAAGGACAATGGTTCGTCGCTTTAAGCGTAGGGTGTATCACAACGACGTACAAGTCGTGGCTATATGGTTTAGTCATATTGCAGCGCAGTATGTCGTTGCATTACACGTACAGAGTAGCGCAACGAATCGTGTGCCGTTGCTATATGCGCTATGGATATCGCAACGGTGAGAAAGCGTCGCAAAATGCTGGCAAGGTATCGCAACGAGGTATATGTGGCGTGGCTATATGGTTCAGTCCTTTCGCAATGCCATATACCGTGGCTATATGCCTAGAGGGTAGTTCAACACAATCTAGGTCGTGGCTATAAGATCAATGGATATAACAACGATGAGGAAGCGTCGCAACATGCTACAAGAGGTATTGCATCGAGTTAGTAGTCGTCGCTATATGGATCAGTCCTATCGCAACGAGATATGTCGTCGCCATATGCGTACTGGGTATTGCAACACAATCTGGGTCATGGCTATACGCTCAATGGATATCGTAATGGAAAATATATCATCGCCATATGATTATTATTTAATCCAACGAAAGATCCACAGCAGATATCAATGCCACATATATATCATTCACCCACACCATTCATGATAAGACAAAATATTCGACGTATGTATCTAACTATTGTCCAATCAACCAGAGGACTGACAATAACAAAGTTTGCATCTAGAATCTTGATCATGATCAGCAATCATGATGATCAAGTTTGCTTGGAGTTCTGCTTGTAAACTGTAGGCAAATTGAAAACTCAATTCAAGTTGGTACCTATTGTGCCTTCCTTGATCTGCCACGCCGTGTTTTAGATGGAAGCTGTTGTGTGGTAATGAATTTGGCTCCTGAAGCAACTCCTGCACCTCTACCACCAGTCTCATCGAATAGTTTCTTTGCAATGGTACCATTGTTATTGGTACCTGCGAAATTGCTTTCGTCATTTGTGAGAATGCTGCTTGGAGGGATCTGGATCCATAATAAAAATATTGGAACAATGTTAGCCGCAATTTGATGCCCAAAACAGTCATGATTGGAATGCTTGAGCGATGTTGTTACCTGGTTCTCTTTTTCTTGAGTGACCACTGCTTGTGTTGTAGCAACGTGATCCTCAGTGTGCCCATCTCCATCTCCAACTACAGGAGCAGGGGTATGCTACACAATTAAAGAGGGACCATGCAAGAGATTAGCAACATATATATATGAGGATTCACAACCAATTATTGTCGATACCTGGCCACTTGTGCTTTGGCTCAGCATCCCTGATGCAGGTTCAACTTCAACTTCGGTGGTCCTAGCATCGCGTTCAGCTATACCATTGTCATCGGTTGCCGGGGTAGTCTGCGTATTTTAAAAGATGGACGGCTAGATATTAGGGACATTATGGAAGTTAATAACACAAAGGAATAAACATGCACAAATTTTGTTTTGGTTACATACATCTGTCGTCAACGCCTCCCGAAAAGGTGCCATCATTGTTTGAAATTCCACCATCAACTCTTGTCTGAGTGCAGCTTCAAGTTGTTCCCTCTCTGCTTCCTTTTCAGCATCATGCTTCTGCATTTTTTCTAGCATCTGTCGTTCCTGTTCTTCGAGCCTCTCTAGTCTCTCTTGAAACATTCTCTCCTCAAGGAGTTTCTGCTTTCGTTTTGGATTTGACATGTAACGAAATCCACGTGACCTGTTGTATTTGGCTCCAGTTCTGTCCTTGTACGTTTGTTGGAAAACTTGGTCTTCCCTAGCAGCCCGAGGAGAGGAACTTGTTGGTTCTTCTTCTTCACCCCCATCATTAGAATGAAACACAGATAAAATCATGGATGTTCTAGTCTGATGGCAAGAAACAAATAATTGTGTTCAATGAATTTTGGTGATTTTTTCATACAAAAACTACCTTATAATGCTGAATCAAGGTTATGATCAAATTAGTACTTAGTACTCACATAAATACTCTCAGCCACGTTATCTGTCAATCTTCCTTCCTTACAGTGAGTAGTCTTCCAAAGTTCCAAAAGGCGTGGCTCATCACCGGTTGCTGGATCTCTCTATGATTGCATCATTAATTAAACACCATTAATATACCATTGTGTAATGTACTGAAAGTTGACAATAGTGAAATAATTCTTCACCTTTTCCTAACTCCACTGCGAGAAAGGTTTGGAACCCCCTGAATGATTGGTTCTCACTTCGCTACGGCACCTAGAGTTTGACATGCTCCTGTCCTGCATAGAGGCATACAAGGAAGAAATGGTTAAAATGGAAAGTTGAATTGATGATTGTGATCTTGTACTTACAAAAGAGGGCGTACCTTGAACTTCTTAGTTGAAAAGTACAAGTTCAAATAGTGCCACTCCACTATATTTATGTCTTCAGGCTTATGTTCCATTCTCTCATCATAACTGTTGTATGCCTTGTATGTAGAATGTAAGGCGGATTGCCAACCTTTGTAGCGTTCCATCGCAATCTTCCATATCTTTTGCTTCGGACTTTCAGTGGTCTCAAGGTCCCAATGATCCTAGGGAGAAAGAATACTGGTTACGTATGCTATATTCAAACAATTTGGGATTTCCAATAGCAACGAGGGAACAATAAGAATACATAACATAGAATGAAGGACGAGGTGGACATTGTCATACCATTACACATTCTGCGATGTCCTCCTTGACTTGTTGAGCCACATCGCTCCAATGTTTAACTCCAATTAATGGAGCCTTCTGCTTTGTAAATAGAACAACCTCATCCACAAAAGGTGTGTCTATTTTCTCCACAAGGACCACCCGTATTGGCAGAAAATTCAATTTTCAGTTTCTCTTTGTTAGCCTTCGATCTCTTGGCCACCGTAGCTAGCCCTTTCAAGCATCCATGACCCATTTGCTTGCCACCTACTTACAAACAAAAATTGAAGCTTACATTATTATGTCATGCATAACAGCATAAAAAACTGCAGGAGTGAAACTTTTACAACCTTTTGTATGCTTCGGTTTCCTGGCATGACGTGGCCATTCTGATGCCGGAGTGGCACTACTACCATTGCTCTCGTCACGTTGTTCTGTAGGCTTAGCTTGATTTCTATCATAAGACATCGTTCAAAATTAAAAAAATGCACTTAGTGGATGCACAAGTGCACTTAGTAATCACAAAGAACAAGTAGCTCATCAGAAGAACAACGACTTACAGATGTTTCTGAAAAGGCATCGATGCCTTAACCATGCACTGTAGGCTTTTACTATTTCTTCCCTGAACTCATCGTATAGATCTGCAATATATATGAGGAACACAATGATGCCAGTACAATGTTCAATATATATGCATCTGTATAGATTAGTACAAACATATACTCACCGCAATCTTGGTCTTGCTCTTGAAGCCTTGTATTCATTAAGTGATTCATCAGTAATATCATCGTCATTGTCTGTACCTTCGTACTCAGCAATCCTTTGTCGTTTCAGGGGTGTAATGTTGACAGTTCCATCTATTTTTTGTCTTGAACATATCAATCTTAGTTTCATTTCTTTACATGAATTCATGTAAAGAAGCATGGCATCTGCATCTTTGTTGAAACCAACTTCTGCAACAGTAGCCTCAGTATTTCCACTTCTCTTCTTGTACTACAAGAAGTCCTGCAGTCTATACCCAAGCTGATCTTTGAAATTCCACATGCTGAAAAAGCCTATTTGTGCCATGTCAAGATTAGCTCTGACCAGGCGCTCAAGTTTTCTATCTGCCCCAAAGCCCTCGACCTCTACATTCCACATCTCACCTGTCAAATCGCCCTCTCTATGGTTTCATATATATATATATATATATATATATATATCAAATCGACAACATCAATGAATGCATATGTAGTAGTACTAGTGCAATACGAAAATCTAATCAGTAGTATGCGATAAAATAATCAGTATTGGTCAAATACCACACTAGCTACTAATAAGCTCTGTGATTTTTACAAGCATGCAACAATACACAGGTTTTCTGCACAAACCCCAGAGGGCAATAGATTTGACTGGAGACACAAATAGATTGAATAGAGCATGAACAAATCTATTGCATGCAAGTTTAATGTCAAAACCCTAGATGGCCTTACAAGTAACATCAACTCGATTGAATGGAGGCAAGAAGGAATCGATTGAATGGAGGCAAGAACAAATCGATCTGTCGTAGACCAAAATGGCGATACATTTGGATGCGTACCTGCAATCTAGGTCTTCAATCTTCGTTTCCTTGACTATGATGTTTGCTGCTCGACTGATGGCCTCTACTTCGCCGGCTGTGGAAGGAGTCACCAGGGAAGGAGTAGCCATGGAAGGAGTAGCCATCGAAGGAGGAGTCGCCATGGAGTGCGTCGCTTGGGCGGAGACGAACCATATCCCCTTGCTCCTGACGCAGCCGCCGCAGTTTTGGGGGCAAGTGGGGACGAGGCTGAAAATTTTGAGGGATTAGGATGAACGAATGGAGGGAACATTGCGTTGGTTCTAAAATTTGAGGCAACCAGCGGTGGGATGCAGTGGGCCCCACCTGTCTTTGGCACGTGAGAGCGTGTAGCAGCTAAACTTTTCGGTGGTGATTACATTTTATCGTGGTGTCTTCAGTGGGTCCCATTAGTCGGGAGCACATAGGATTACGCTTTGTTACAGATAATACGCACACTACAATTGGTTAGTATCTAGTACAACTTTGTCTGAATGTCTTTTATGATTAATCTTGAATGTTTGTGGGAGCATGCATTCCTATAGCCCTGAAATCAGCACATAAAAATTGGAGGAAAATATCAACAATTCATCATTTGATGTGTAGTATTTAAATAAAATAACCTCAGCCATAGTTGTTTAACAAAAATGGAAGTTACATCACAAAATCGATGATGAATGTTTTGTATAAATTAACGGCACCAAACTTAGATTAATGTTTATTAAATGATGTTCAATTGCCCAAATGATGCTTATGGTGACCATATATATTGTACTTCTAAGGAACATTTGATTGCAGATTAAATGCAAGAAATACAAACCATTCTTCATTCCACGAGGAATTGGCCCTCGACCTATATGCCCGTGAGATCAGTCTATCGTGCACCTGCACATGCCGGTTCAACGGGCCCCATAAGTCAGAGATAGAATCTCTCCAGTGGACCTGTGGACCGGTGCCCACCACAAATCCACCTTCGTGAACAGAGTCCATCGTGCACCCAGAGGTCAAGAGACACTAAAATTCGCCGTGGACCTCTGGACCTCGTGCTCTTAAATCCGCCTTTGTTGCCTCCTCTTTAGCTTCCACTCCAGTCTACCGGAAAACCCCAACTCCGCCCCTCTTCCTCCACCGCGCCTCCGATCCTCTCTTCCTCTTCCTCCGACACCGTTGACATTTATTCAATTATTGATCGTTTGAATATTTTTGTCCCATCAAACATTTTCTGTGACCCAAGGAAACATTTTCTGTGATCCCAACACCCATTAAACAATTTCCGTGATCCCATCCAAAACTTTGCAGGAATGTACCCCAACAAAAGGATCGATCACAACAAAGTCCAATGTGACGAAGTATCATAGCAACATAATTAATTCAACTTGAGCATTGGAAAATCAGCAATCAAGGCACTGATTGACATATAGCCAACAACACTAATTCAGATATCACATAACATAAATATATATAGACACATTGTTCATTAGCATGCTTCTAGTCATCACACATCACACACATAACACAAGAACAGAGTCCAGACACATCACACAAAAGCAACAATAGAGTCCACTACATGAGGATGATTCCCAACTTCTTCGCCACATTTTGCAGTGCACGATGCAATTCATTCATCGTGGCTGTTTCCATTGTACTCTCATCTTGAAGCTCATCATCGATCTTCACCTCATCCCCTGCCCCCGCCTTCTTCCTGGCATTTGCCTTTGCAAGCTTTTCCTCAATCACCCTGACCTTCTCCTGTGATGCAGCGACCGCATCGTGCAACTCCCAGAAGTCCATGTGCGCCTGCATATAGAATAAAGGAAAATGGTAATAATCCAGAATAAGCATAAAGAATCCTACATGATCTTGTTGACTAGACTGCTAATCGCACTGATTAGTCAGCCTCCACTATAACAAATAAATCTGATCACAAATGGTATGAATGCAGCAAAAAAAGCTAATTAACAGGGGAATAGGAGATGATTTGAATGCGGCAAAAAAGCTATAAAACATTTTGACATTAGCAATGCAGTGCTGCTATGAAAAATAAGACATCGTGTTTAGGAGGATAAACTTCATCTCTTGAACTGTCGCCATCCCTTCCGCCTTCATGACCTTCATCCTCTCCTTGATGGCCTTCTCCTTCTCCATTGCTGCCACCTTCGCCTTCTCCTTTCCCTTGTCCACACGGCGTGTCTTGGGAGTGGAAGTGGAGGCTCCTGTCTTTCCTGTGCCCGACAGCTTCTTCCCCGGAATCCACTGAACAACCTCATTGCGGTTTTGGTCTGCAACCAAAGCTCTGCAGCGCCTCCGATCCATCCGGGATAGCATCATCGTCATCGGTGCGGCGCGGTGCAGCGGGTGAGAGGAGGCACGGCGTGGCGGGTTGACGGAGAGAGTGGATCGAGTGAGGGAGATGAGCGAGGGCTTTCTGAGGGATGTGCCGCCGGAGGAGACACTAATTTGTTGGGAGGTAGGGGCCGGCGGGTCCTTAGGTCCTCAGGTCCACGGCGGCGGAGGAGACGAGGGTGTTTCTCAGACATATGGGGCCCATTGAACAGGCAAGTGCAGGTGCACAGTAGACTCCGCTCACGGAGATGGAAGACGGGGGGCACAAATGTCTGGCTTCACGAGAAAATACGTTTCCTCTTGCTGAGTGTGGGTGGGTCCCACCAGTCGGAGAAACAAAGGTTTACGCTTTCATATAGAGATGACGTAAAGTGCTATTATTTGCATTTAAGGCGAATTTAAACGTTTTTGAACGAATTTGAACTCATGATTTGGCGTCACAATGTTTATTTTGAAATCCAACCTGTCCATGCACACCTCTTTTACAAATTTTAGTGAAATCTTTTCATGAGTGTGGGTGGGAGCACTACCAACTCAACATAAACATGGTCATTGAAGCGGAACTAAAGGGGAGAGCATCGTACCCAACTGAGGGTTAGTTGCAAAGGTGCAACTTAACTCTTGTGTGCACGATGTGTACTTTTGTGATTATACACAAACAACACATTGCAAAAATACAACTAAATTGGGGAGTTATAAGTTTGTGAACACTAAAAGGTTAACGTGGTTGTTACACGCTGGAAATTCGGAATATATTAAGACGATGCAATTGAGTGCACATGGTTAGAATTTTTTTCCTACGAATTTTGGAAAAAGAAACACCAGATTTGGACACCACATGAGAAATCTATACATGTTTGAAGTTTTATTGCGAATTTAAATACAAAAATGCAAGATCAATGAAGAACTGAGCAAGAACTGATCATGGGGTTGGTGCCGACAGGTGGGTCCCACCTGACAGTCATATGACCGAACGCGCGCGATAGGAATACGCTTCCTCGTTAGCGCGTCGCGCGCGTGAGGAGCTGTGGGCCATTGTGGATATTCGGTCCGCTAAGACTGCGGCTTGATGGGAAAATACGTTTCCTCTTGCTGAGTGCGGGTGAGTCCCACCAGTCGGAGAAACAAAGGTCTGCGCTTTCATACAAAGGTGACGTAAAGTGCTATTATTTGCATTTAAGGCGAATTTGAACGCTTTTAGATGAATTTGAACTCATGATTTGGCGTCACAATATATATTTTGAAATCCAACCTGTACATGCACACCCCTTTTACAAATTTTAGTGAAAGCTTTTCATGAGTGTGGGTGGGAGCACTACCAAACTCAACATAAACATGGTCATTGATGTGGAAATAAAGGGGAGAGCATCGTACCCAACTGTGGGTTCATTGCAAAGGTGCAACTTAACTCTTGTGTGCACGAGGTGTATGTTGTGATTATACACAAACAGCACATTGCAAAAATACAACTAAATTGGGGAGTTATAAGTTTGTGAACACTAAAAGGTTAACGTGGTCGTAACACGCTGGAAATTCGGAATCTATTAAGATGATACAATTGAGTGCACGTGGTTGGAATTTTTTTCCTACCAATTTTGGAAAAAGAAACACCAGATTTGGACACCATATGAGAAATCTATACATGTTTGAAGTTTTATTGCGAATTTAATTACAAAAAATACAAGATCAATGAAGAACTAAGCAAGAACTGATCATGGAGTCGGCGCCGACATGTTGGTCCCACCTGACAGTCACACGACCGAACGTGTGCGATAGGAATACGCTTCCTCGTTAGCGGGTCGCGCGCGTGGGGAGCTGGGCCATTAATGGGGTGAGGCATGTCACTGCCGAGTGGGTCCAATCGCCAGTAGGCCCACACGTCATCGATTTGTGGCACAAAACAACTTTTTGCGTGGACCCTGCATCTCCGTTCTCTGCCCCTTTCAATGCCGAACTACTGTATTTATCTCCCCCAATACGGGTTTAGTCGCAATTAATCTCGCACACGCGCCTAGCTCGATCTGCTCCGCTCCATCCATCGCCATGGATGGCCGTGAGCAGGTGACCAACTATAGTTGGCAGCTGCATGACAAAGCCACCGGGCGATTCAAGAAGATGACCCCAGGTGAGAAGTGTGCCGCCTGCAAGGCCACTAAGGCCGCCGAGGAGAAGGAACCTGGCACCTCTACTAGGAGGCACTCGATCCCTAAGGAGGTGCTGCTTGTCTCCCCGGACATCGAGGAGGTCGAGCAGCCCAACATTGCAGCCGGGAAGGAGGGAGTTGGCGTGGACTGTTTGGAAGGCTCATACAAGGGGATGGTTAGTTTTTAGAGATCTGCATTTACCAATTTTGTCTTTTTGATGTGAAATTAAATTTGAGATGCATAAGTGCATGAGTTTTCCTTGTCCTCGGCATTTAGGAATTTGAGTTCTTTTTCCCCAAGATTTTAATCGTCATTACTTACTCTGATAACAGCGACAATGAAGGCAATGACAAAGCTCCAAGAACTAAATGGGTGAGATGGTACTTCCCGTACCTAAACATCAATTAATTTTGTTCATTTTCTAATTGACCCCCTTGTTAACATCAAATCCAAGCTAAAGCTGAGGAGCTTCGTGTTGCACTTAAGCGGAGGATGAAGCGGAAGATCCAGCGTCCTGAAAAGAAGAAAAAATAGATAGGGTTGCTTCTTCTATTTCATTTCCTTTTGTGTTGGACAAGCTGAAAAATGTTAACTATGATTGTTGATTGGTTCATGGTGTGATAATTTTGTTTAAGTCATGTTTAAATTTATTTTGCGTCTTCAATTGATTTCTGGAGGTTCACAGGAAACCACTTGTTCCGCCGACCGGTTGTACCCACATGTACCGCCGACAGGTGGGACCCACTTGTTCCACCGACAGAGGGACCCACATCACTTTTCATTGACTATGCGGTTGCTATGCGACGCGATGACTCTGGGAAAACTTTCAACTTTCCTTTTGGAAACCAACCGACGCATCCGGCGGAGTCCCCACTACCTTTCGCTTTCGCTCCCCAAACTGTCCCATCAGAGCGGGGGGTTTTCCATCGCCGCCCTCTTCCCCTTCCCCTTCCATTGCCGGCCTCTTCCCCAGCCATGACGCGGTCCCATGATGGGTTGCGCTGCCGTGTTACGGCTAGGTCAAGCAGCGGCCCGGACCTCTCTCCGGGGCCGCAGCCCGCCGCCGTGGACATCGCCGCCAATGTGCCCGCCATGGAGGATGCCGGGCCCAAACTCTCTCCGGGGCCGCAGCCCGCCGCCGTGGACATCGCCGCCAATGCGCCCGCCATGGAGGACACCGGGCCCAAACTCCCGTTGTTCAGCCACCTGGGGAAGCGCCGGGCCCTGTCCACGTCGTCCAGCCAGGTGAGTCTCAATCTGGTGCTCTATTTCCTGCTCGATGAGATGCACGAGTAATATTCTGCATTATTTCGGATGAGTCGATCCACTTGTGTGCTTGCATTTCAGATTGCATATGTATAAAATTGTGATGTATAAAATTAATGCTAGATTCAGATTCTGTAGCATATATATAGTTTCCCCTTTCATGCAAATTTATGATGTGTAAATGTAATGCTAGATTCAGATTCTATAGCATATATAGTTTCCCCTTTCGTGCAAATTTATGATGTGTAAATGTAATGCTAGATTCAGATTCTGTTATCCAGATTTGCTAGGTGAGGCGAGTAGTGTGCACTCATCTGTTAATTAGACTTTGCGATGTCATGATAGGCGCGTGTAAGCAGCCCCCAGGCCCCGGTCAGAGCTCGCCACATCTACACGGATACTTGGCCAACCGAGGAGTACCCAGACATCCTGCGTGACAAGCCAGACTTTCCAGCAACATTCAAACCTGTATGTGTTATTTAAATCATGCAAGTGCTAATACTATTTGTACTGCACAACACTTTATTTAGTTTTGTCACCCTATTGTCCTTGTATTGAAGGTTGCGGGAAAAACATACCAGCTGGTGTTCCCAAAAATGGAAATCAACATGGTACTAACTTAGGGCAGCGATGATGAGCTCTCAGATGGCCCTTTCCTATGTGGTAGAGAGGTATTGTTACTACACTTTATCTGCCGTTTTGGTTGATCTAGCCAGTTTATCTATTTCACTTGCTAACTCCCTCATCGAAAATGTCAGATTGGAGCTATGTTCGAAGATTGTTGCAAAGTTGTCAAGCGCTAGAAGCGTCGGGGCCATCTGTACACCAGGGAAGAGGAGGATGAGGAGCTCGAGCAGCAACTCAAGGAAGAGCAGCAAGAGGAGGAAGAAGAGGACGAGGAGGAGCAGAAATAGCATGTGGTGCCACGTGTTATGCTAATATAACTCTATTAATTCTAAGTGCTAGTTAGTTGATCATGTCGTGGATGCCTTTCCTATATATATTTTGGTAACATGAGAGGCATGAACCATGTTAATGCTGTGTGTATTAATGAAGTACTGGTACTTATGGGACCTCTTGTTTAATTAATGATGCAGTTTATATTATTGATGTTCTGATTTATGCAGTTGATTATCATAGATATCATGGTGGAATATCTCAATGATCACCAGAAATGTATAGCATAAATACATAGATATAGAATATCTCAATGATCACCAGAATTTGTTCATCTAATAATAAACTTTGCAGCTGCAAATTACACAAAGAAACTATCATCGTCTTCGTATTCATCGACTGGGGCAACCACTCCATCATCAATGTAGGTGTCATCGTTTTCATCTGGATCATCAGGTAAGTCATCATGATCCGGTTCATCCATGGGCACCGCCTTTTGAATGAGAGAAGCATCACCAGTTAACCCTTCCACGTCTGGCCTAATCCAGTTTGTCAAAGCCTCCTGTTGGTCCTCAATAGTACTATGTTCCACTCCTGTGATAACCGAGTCCACATTTGTGTCGCCAACATTGTTGTCATTGTCCTCTAGTTCAGGCATGGCAAACAAGGTCCTAGGTTTCATTCTGAGGACACTGCACCATGTAGTACCTTTCTTTTTCCCGCTTGGTACATAACACACTTGCTCTGCTTGTGTTATCAGGATGTATGGTTCATCAGAATAGCGAAATCGACTGGTATCAAAATCGATAATCCCAAATTTATCTTTACTGTACCCTCTCGATTTACTCTTAGTTGGTGCCGGTACATCAAACCAGGCACACTCGAACAATGTGACTTCCTGCTGGTTAGGAAACTGAAGGCTGATGATTTTTTTAATCACTCCATAAAAACCCATGCCATCTTTGCCCTGAACGACTACACCACTGTTCTGGGTTGATAGATGTTTCTCCACATCTGATGTCTGGTAGAAAAACCCATTGATGGAACATCTATTCCTCACAGTAACTATTTGCTGAGGACCACGAGCTAGAGAATATATCATATCATCTGCTTTTCCCTCTGCATGTAGTTTCCTGATCTACAATCAAAAATGTTTGGAAATGTAATGTTACAAACATACTCACTTGTGATTAATTAAATGGAACAGAAATATATATGACTCACTTTACGCTCGAACCATGCTACAAAATCTTGCTTGTGCCTAATAGTGACATTATTGGGGCCGGTCTTGCTCAATTTGTCCCTGTGCTCACAGCAATAGAAAAGAAACAATAAACTTATCTCAATTACATAGTGATGAACACAATTAAAGAACCAAATTAAAGGATTATATTTAGCTTACTTTATCCAAAGATTGGCCTCACCACAGTTGGATATTATGTAGTGCCTCATCCTGCGCAAGTGATCAGAAGAAGGTATCTCCATATTATGCTTATGACTAGTTCTTTTCCTAGTGCAGTCCGTGCTGGCAAATACACTAAGGCCAGCAGGTGGTTCACTAACAGTGGTGCTTTCTTGACGCTCAGGCCTATTCAGCTTTGTACTAACACCTTCAAAGAATCGAGAACAGAATGTAAGGCACTCCTCCGAGATGTGTCCCTCTGCGATTGAACCCTCTGGGAACGCTTTGTTCCTCACATAGCCTTTGAGGGTACGTAGGTACCTCTCAACTGGATACATCCATCTATAGGAAACAGGGCCACCAAGTTCAGCCTCCCAAGCAATATGAACCGGCAAGTGCATCATAATATCAAAAAATCCTGGAGGGAATATCATCTCAAGCCGACAAAGGGTCTCTCCAATCGATTTTGTAAGTTCTTTCATCTCAGTTTCAACAAGCTCCTTTGAACATACCTGACTGAAAAACCTGCTGAGCTCGATCAATGGGATCACCACTTGTTCAGGCAATATATGGCGCACCACCAAGGGTAACAGTTTTTGTAATATAACATGGTAGTCATGACTTTTAAGTTCAGAAACCTTGCGAGCAATGACATCGACACATTTCTTGATATTTGAGGCACAAGCATCGGGCATCTTGACACCTTGAAGAAAATTGCACAAAGTTTCCTTCTGATCATTAGACAACTTGTACAATGCTTTTACAGATCAGTCACGGAATATTTTCTAGCCATTGTAAAATTTGAGGTCTGTGATCCTCCCTAACCCTGTGGAGCTGTAGGGCGACTTGCTCTTTGAACCTCAAGACCCAAAGGCTGCGAGTGGCACGTGTATTTTCGAAGATTACTGCATTCCGAAGTTTCCATAGCTCTCATGCTGCAATTAGGAATATGTCCATAAAATAGACGTTGTTAGATGCATTCTTTGCTAGGCTAATCTTCATGTGGATGTCTGAACTCTGGTGCCAATGAAGGTTTATGCTATTCCAGCATGCTATTGCAAACGAGCAGTCAAAGAAGAGATGGTCCCTGTCTTCCTCTACTCCCATGTTGCACATGACACAATGAATACCCGACTGTGTGTTGTAGTGCCTTCTTCTTAGAATGTTTCTTGTGTTGAGCCTGTCCACCAGTAAGAGCCACGCGAAGAATTTGATCTGGGGTGTGCATTTGGTCTTCCAAATCCAGGTGAAAGTTGCTGGGACTGGTAGATGTGCAAATACCAGTTTATAGAGCTTGCTGGATGCATAAACATTTGTTCCCCATAGAAAAACCCAATCATCCTTCCTTGAAGCATCAAGGGCGAAGTTGGGAAGGAGGTTTTGTAGCTGTAGAAGTTCCATGTACGCCTCTTGCGAGAGTGGCAGCCTGAAAATGCTGGCCAGATCAGGTGCCTGCATGACTTCTTTGACCAAGATATGTGCAGGATCAGCATAGGTGAATAGGTTTGGGAAGGTGAGTGCCAAAATTGATGAGGACCATAGGTCTTCCCAAAATAAGACAGTGGAACCGTCCCCAAGATTGCACCTTGCCACACCTCTATACAGCAAACTTAATCTGAGCACATCTTTCCGCCAGAATGAGCCAACTTCCCTGGAGGCATGCGGTACTTTGTCAAGATAGTAAGTAGACCAAATGAGTTTAACCCATGGTATGTCCTGCTTGGTGTAGAACTTGTGCAATTGTTTCAAGAGTAGAGCATCATTTTGCACTCTCAGATTAAGCACTCCTAGACCTCCCTTTTTCTTTGGTTTTTGGACCATGCTCCAAGCTGCAAGATTTCCTCCTTTTTTTGATAGATCATTGCCTCTCCATAGACATTGTTTCCTTGCACGATCTACATTCTCTATTGCTCCTTTCTCAAATTTCAAGGTACACGTCGCATAGGTTGTCATGGGTGTGATCACCGAGCTGATCATTTGCAGTCTGCCTGAGTAAGAAAGCAGGGAGGAGCATGCTACCAGTCTCCTTTCTATTCTGTCCATTATAGGGGACAGATCCTCAATTTTTGGCTTGGTAGTGCCCATGGGGAGACCGAGGTAGGTGAATGGCGTGCTCCCAACTTTGCACACAAAAGTTCTAGCCAATCTGTCAACTTTTTCCTCTGAAAGATTAATTGGTATCATGATGGACTTATTATAGTTCACCTTTAAACCTGTGGAGTCTGCAAAGGTGTGTAGGATAGCTTTTAGACATGTTAGTTGCCTAGCATCAGCCTGCATTAGGAGGAGTGTATCGTCTACATATTGTACTATTGGAAACTCTTCAGTTGCATGAGGCAGTGGTGCCTTGAGAAGCCCCTGGCTGGCTGCTTTGTTGATAACATGTTGAAGGAGTTCAGCACCTAGAACAAATAGTAATGGAGATAGGGGATCGCCTTGGCGGACTCCTCGTTTGCACTTGAATTGTTTCCCCAGTACTCCATTTAGTAGCACAGAAGAGAAGCCTGAGTTAAAGATGAGTTCCATCCATCTAATCCATTTGGCAGGGAACCCCATTTGTTTCAACATTTGCAGGATTGCCTTGTGCTCAATGGTGTCAAACGCCTTTTCAAAATCAAGTTTTAGGATGATTATTTCTTTCCTAGATTGATGACATTGGTGTATATATTCAAAACACCAGGCAAGGCAGTCCTGGATGGTCCTTGACTTGATGAAGCCATACTGATTTTCATGAAGGAGCTTAAGGATTATCTTTTGTAACCTTTCTGCCAGGAGCTTTGTGAGAAGTTTGATACTGCAGTTGAGTAGGGAGATGTGACGAAAATCATTTACTATCTCTGGGTTTTGCACTTTGGGCACCAATGTGATAAATGATTTATTGATTGGTTATAGATCAATGAATTCATCAAAGAAATTCTGACAGAGCTGATAGAAATCTTCCTTAATAATGGACCAGCACTTTTTCATGAAAAGACCATTGAAACCATCTGGCCCTGGGGCCTTATCTGGAGGCATGATTTTAATTATTCTGTCAATTTCCTCTTTATCAAAGGGGAGCACCAGTTCACTCAGATCTACATTCAGTGTGAAAAGGCTTTGCAAATCAAAATGCATCGTGGGATTTGAGATGATACCCATTCTATTTCTGAAAGAGTTCCAAAAGAGAGCAGCCTTGCTAGCATGGTCACTCATTGAGTTTCCAGAGGCATCATTTAGCTGAGCAATTGCATTACGTCTGTAGGAGATTGTTGCCATAGCGTGGAAATACTTTGTACATTCATCACCGAGCTTGATTCTGTTAATTGTGTGCCGCTGCTTCCAATAAATATTTTGATATCTTAGCAGAGTACACAGCTTACTTTTAACTTTGTTTCGAAGGTTCCACTCTGTATTGAAGAGCTGTCTATAATTCTCCAGGGCGTCCAAAAACAGGATCACTTTGTTGCAATTTGCAATCAACATCTTAAGATTTGAGATGCTTTTACTCCAGTGCTTTAGAGCATATCTCAGCACCTTGAACTTGGTGGTGATCGTGGAACAAATGTTTGGCTTGTTGTCCCCACTAAGCCAAGTGTTTTGCACCACCTCCTGGAAGCCATTTACATTTACCCAAAATTTTTCGAATCTGAAGATATTAGCTTGTGGGATGGAAGTACTGATTACCACTTTACAGGGTATGTGATCCGAGATGGGCTTGGCCAATGGCAGAACCATCGTGTTTGGAAAGTCCTGTGTCCAGTTGAGTGAAGTGAAAAACCAGTCTAGTTGCTCCAGTAGAGGATCACTTTGCATGTTGC
The DNA here is from genome assembly GCA_015476505.1 of Urochloa ruziziensis. Taxonomy (NCBI): domain Eukaryota; kingdom Viridiplantae; phylum Streptophyta; class Magnoliopsida; order Poales; family Poaceae; genus Urochloa; species Urochloa ruziziensis. The sequence goes on from WEIB01000097.1 coordinate 56,999, forward strand.
TCCACATGAAGGCTCTTCCTTTTATTGGTAGCTCAATGAGTCCTAGCTGACCAATTGCCTCATTGAAGATGAAGGTGTCATTTAAGTTCCCTCCATTTTTGTTTCTATTTTCCAAAGATCTGTAGAAGTTGAAATCTCCCAATAGAATTATGTTCTCCGTGTCCTCTATGACTATGTTTTTCATCCAGTTGATAAATTCTGATCGAGCAGGCTGTAAGCATGGGCCATACACAGTTGTGAGAATCCATTGGTCGCCGTTTTGCATTGAACTGAAATGCACTGATAAGGCATACGTCTGCCTTTCGATCACATTACCACAGAAGATACTGCTATTCCAGATCACTGCAATACCTCCTGATGCTCCTCTAGAAGGGATGAAATCAAATTTATCAAAACGGCACGGCGCAAATTTTCGGATGAAAGATGTGTCTAAACTTTCCCTCTTTGTTTCTTGGAGGCAAATAACTGCACATGCAGTTTCTTCTATTTTATTTCTCAGAGCATCCTATTTATCATCACCATTGAGACCCCTAATATTCCAACACAATATGTTCCAATTTCGATTCATGGTAAACTGAATAGCAGAAAGTGCAGAGTCCTTGCATAAATGCAATGGAACCGGGACCAGGATAAGTGTCTGGAGAGGACCAGACTACCCAACTGAATAAGGCAAAGGGCCAATGACAGCGCAACAGAGAGTAAAGCAAGGCAACATGAGCATAAAGATCTATTAACCAGGATAGAGTGCACTGACTGAGTTCAAACCAAAAGAAACCCGTAGCAGAAGGCATAGAGTCCAGACTAACAGCAAACCACGACATAATAAATAAGTTCATGAAGCAAAAGATAAGGCAGAGCATGCTAGCGGCTCTGCAGGGAGACTCAGTTGTTTGTGTCTTCATCTGGAACAGCTGCAGTACGCTCTGCATTCAGAGCTTCCTCTGTTATCTCCTCAGGAGCTAAGCTGCATGCTACTCCCCATTCCTGCAGAAGTTGAGCAGGGATTGGTCCTTGGACTGCTATCTCTGCTACATCAGGCATGTTTGCAATAGGAGTTGCTGTAGATATCTTCTGTGACACTTCCTTCCAAACTCTGCGCTTCTTCCTTGGGTTGTCCTCCAATTCCACGAGTTTTGGTGCCTCTGCACCTTTATTGAGCCTGCTGCTGCGTCTCAGCTTGGAGGTGTCTAGCGGGGTAGCAGTGTTTGTTGCTGAGATTTGCTCTGGTAAGCTGGCCGTCTTTTGGTGGAATCTCTGGTTTCCGGACTGGGTGGGAACATCATTGTGGTGATCAATCTCAGAGGTATGTGCTGCTGCATCAGCTGCCTGAACAATTACTGCTGACGCCTCAACGTTGGCATTGTTGCTAATTGGTGAGTTGGCTGACTGAGCTTGAGCCCAAATCTGGAGGAGGACAGCATGTAGGGAGGGCCTAAAGGGGATGATGGCTAAGTCATTCTGTGCCATTGGCAATGGCTCCAACCAGTGCCTCTCAATTGTATATACTACAGGCTCTCTCTTTCTCCTTGTACATATTACTCTGGACCCGTTTCTTTCCCTTTTAATGCATTTTGAAGTTTCTGTGGGGAACTCCCCCACAGTTTTGCCTTCAAAAAAAGTTGTACAATACTGCTGGCAAAGTGTATTTTCCTTTATTGTTTAACAATGGATGTTGATCCTGCCTTATACCCAATTCTTTCATATCGAGTCTAGCCTTCTCACTGTCCTTATTTTTAGCCAATTCAAGCAAAGTCCCTATCAAGCTCTCACATATATTCTTCTCAGTATGCATCACATCGAGATTATGGCGTATAAGCAAATGCTCCCAGTAAGGAAGCTCAAAGAAAATACTCTTCTTCCTCCAGTTATGCCATCTATTATCTTCTTCGCTCTGCTTCCTCTTCCTCGATGTAGCCGCTCCAAAAGTGACTTGCTCGAAACTCTGGTACTGCTGCAGGACTTGTGCACCAGTGAGGAGCTCTGGAGTCTCCCTTGTTTCAACCTGGTTATTGAAGCTGACCTTGTTCCTCCGCCACCTGTGGTTCGTAGGCAGGAAACGACGATGTCCCATGTAGCAATGCTTACTACCATATTTTAACCACAAGTAATCAGTGTCCTTGTGACAGTAAGGACAAGCAAACCTGCCTTTTGTGCTCCAACCAGACAACATCGCATATACAGGAAAATCATTGATTGTCCAAAGAAGCATTGCATGCAGAGGGAAATTTTCCTTTTTTTCACATCCCAAGTACTTACTCCATTGTCCCATAGGTCTTTAAGCTCATCAATCAAAGGCTACAAATATACATCAATATTAATTCCTGGAGATTTAGGCCTAGGAATTAGCATAGCCCTCATCCAATAGGATTGTTTGAAGCACAACCAAGGAGGCAGGTTGTAAGGAATTAGGATCACTGGCCATGTAGTGTAAGTTACATTCAACATCCCAAATGGATTGAAGCCATCAGATGCAAGACCAAGCCTAACACTACGTGGATCATTTGCAAATTCCTGATACTTGTCATCCACATGCCTCCATGCCTTTGAGTTAGCTGGGTGCCGCACTTTCCCATCTTGAACCAATTCTTCCTTGTGCCAACGCATAAGCTGCGATGTGGTCTCGTTCATATACAATCTTTGCAGTCGAGGGGTAAGTGGAAAATACCTCAGTATTTTATGAGGTACCGGCTTCTTTTTAGATCCACCAGCAGTGCCATCATCACCACCACTACCCGAATAATCACCTTTCCACCTACTCTCCCCACATTTTGGACATGTGTTCAACTTCTCATACTCTTCTCCACGGAATAACACACAATCATTAACACATGCATGAATCTTTTGGTAGTCCAAGCGAAGGTCTTTAACTACCTTTCGAACTTCTTCCAGGATATGTGGCACACAATGATCCTTGGGGAGCACATGGTCGAATAATAACAGTAGTTGTCTAGACCTTTGTTGCTAATACCATACATGCACTTAATCTAATATAGCCTCACAATAAAAGATATTTGTGTAGCCTCCTTGCAACCTGAATACAGTTCTTTCTTGGCTTCTTCCATTAACTTAAAAAATTTCTTTGCTGACTCATTTTGCTCTGCAGTACTAGTACCATCTTTAATTTCACCAAGTATGGAACCACTAATTAGCGACGAAAGCAAATTAGTTGCTGAGACGCCATCATCATCATGATCACCTACTTCACCGTCACAAACGTCCTGAACATCATCGTCCACAACAATACGTTTACCTGCACACCTGCCAGTATGACGCTGCTTTATGTAATACGGATCAAACCCTTTGGCATTCAAGTGAAACTCAACCATTTCTTTGTCTTGATATGCCGTGCGACGACATCCTCTACATGGACAGGGCGCAGTCTCTACTGCAAAGGTGCCTTCATCAAAGGTATCTTTAATGAATTTAGCAACTCCATTCTTCCATGTAGGATCTGAAGTAGACAATTGCATCCAACTACGATCCTCATTCTCCATATTGCCAAAATCTGAACTATATATAATAATTAAAGCATTAATTTATGCAACTTGGCACAATATTACTATCAACAAGTACATTAAATAAAACTGAATGAATACATAATTGAAATATGCCAATTCAACTTCAAAATGCACAAAATAGATGATAATTTTGTATATACTACCTTGAGGGGATGGTACCCCGTGTCGCATCCCGCGCCCGTCTATATCGCGTGGGGGAGTGCAAGCAAGGGAAGGCGACGGCCGGCGGCGACCGACCGACGGCAGGCGGCGTCAAGCGAAGAAGACGATGCATCTTGCGGCGAAGAAGGGGAGTCGTCATGTCAAGAAGGGAAGGCGATGCGTCTTGCGATGCCTCTCTCAGCTCGTCAAAGCATATGTGTGGGCCAAAATAAAAGCCCACAAACATAACCAAGCCGGTGGCACCCAGGCCTCGTGCCAAGAAGGGGAAGTGATGCAAGATAGATAATCAGGATTAGGCCTCTCTCAGCTCGTGGAAGCATATGTGTGGGCCAAACTAAAGGCCCACAAACATAAGCAAGCCGGTTGCACCCACGAACTCATCTCTATTGCAACCAATAGTTCCTTACATTGCAACGACTGTATATTGTTGCAATAGCACCTTCTGTCTCACAACGATTCTAGTGTTCGTTGTTATAACCAAGCTTGCATTTTGCAACAACGCCATTGTCGTTGCTATATCTTATACTAGTTGCAACGATTCGCATTAGCGTTGCACTATCTAAGACTCATTTGCAACAATGTAAATTTTCGTTGCTATAACCAAGATTTCTTTTGCAACAACACCATTTTCGTTGCTATATGTAAGACTCTTTTGTAACAATCTCTAATTTCATTGTTATATCTAAAACTCTTTTGCAACGCGCGATAGAACTTATCACAACGCCTTATAATCGTTGCAACATGGACAACTATCGCAACAACTGCAAAATATCGTGGCAATAAGGTTGTCGCAAATGCAACCAACGTACATTCGTTGCAATATAGCCTACCTTTTGCAACGATCGAAGTCATTATCGCAACGCTACCAAATTTGTGGCAATATGCACCCCTATTGCAACGAATAACGTCTGTTGTTGCAATAACCCCCATGTATTGCAACGAAAGTCGGTCGTTGCAATAAAAATATCGTGGTATTAGGGGAAAAACGTTGTAGTGAACTCCGCATCCTGCGTGAGGTTGAGGCTGCGGCAAAAGGTGATGTGCTCCGTGAATCACCACCAGCCGTGGCCATGGAACTTCTCGACGTCTTCTGGGCTTTTAGAAGTTTGACGTAGAACGTGCGGTTGTCATTGTCGTCGGCGGAGATCCTCGCCACTTGCCACCCGCAGCCCAGTACATGCTGCACCACGGTGGCGACGGTGACGATTGGCGGGATACTGTGCATCTTGCAGATGTAGGTGACGACGATGGCCATCTGCAGCCCGTCGTACAGAAACAACCCATGGAGGACACGTTGGTAGACTTGGGCCTTCTGCACCAAAGGCGCAGGTGGCGCGGGCTTGAGCAGAATGGTGCTCAGTGTGAAATCAGTGATCTCAGCCATCTGCGCTGCTGGAGGGTGTGAAAGGATCGAGAAAGATATAAGATTGAGAGGAAATGGGGATTGGATCTCATAGATCAAGATCGAGTATTAATAGGACAGAAGAAGACACCTTCTTGGTTTGCATGGCAAGATGAAGCGGTGCGTGCGCTTCCCAAGACACACACTGCAACTTCCGTACGCTCCTTGTTACACTCCCATTCACACCACTGCGCGCGTTTAAATACGTCGGTTCAAATTCCCAAAGCAATCGGTTCAAATATAAACCGCTTCGATTAACGCATATATTGCACCGCTTATGATGATCACTTATTCTAAGCGGTTCTATTTCGTGCCGCTTAGTATACTTATCGTAACCGGCCCAGAAGTTCGACCCCTTCCGTTGACGTCCTTATTCTAAGCGGTACCTTTGAAGCCGTTTAGAATAACTTAATATAAGCGGGTCATTTTTAACCCGCTTCGGATGGGCCAATTAGGATAACGCTGCCTACAGTAGTGCTATGCTATATCGATAGAGTTAATCAATTTTAATGGTCATGACTTTACTTTCCTAACAATGGCGGACTCAGGACGGGTTCTTTGGTTAGGCACACACAGTGACAAACAGCCAAAACCGAAACAAGCCAACATGTAAAATGGTCATTATAATACATTTTGCTCTAAGAGATATTCATGCATGGGCATGTAACCGTGGCAAGTTTTCCCCAATCTCGGGGCGAGGCCTAGTGGCTGGTGGTGGCGAGGGTAACTGTTCACATAGTCGCTGCAATGATAGCCATGAGAGCATGTAGGGAAGCCACGAACCATCCTTATCACCCGCGAGACTGGCAAGGCCCTCCTCATCAACAGCGAATGCATAATTCGAACTTTTGTGTACATCTGTAGCCTGAACCTGGATGCGCTTATGTAGTGTTGTGGACACCTACTTTGGGAGACAGTTCAGGCGCACCAAGAAGAAGGGGCAGCCGGCGAAAAGTGGCTAAGTTAAGATTGGTTGTTAGTTTGTTAGTGGCTTAAGATTTACTAGAGATTTGTTAGGAGAGTTATCAGGGAGAGTTTGTTATTGGCTGGCTCAATAAAGTAGGAGAGCTCGGCACTTGTTTAGGGTAAGCAGAGGAAGACCTGGGGAACTCAGAGCCACCAGCGTGTGGGCGAGTCAGGGATTCCTCTGCCATTGTCAACCAATAGTCCAATAAATAAGCCACATCATCTCTGGTATCAAACTGGGCATCCTGCTCCGGCCTGCTGCCATCGCCGCCGACGCCTCCCCGCGCCGGAACTCCTACCACCACAACCCCTTTTCCCCTGTGCACCGCTAACCCCCACTGCACCCCGCTGCCATGGGCGACGACGACAGATTCGCCCCGAAGGAAGATTTCCAGGAGGCGGTCGACAAGATGATCGCCAAGATCGGCGAGATCGGGAAGAAGATGGAGACAGAATTCGTTGCGGTTCGCCAAGAACAGGGCCGCCTCTCCGCCTCCATCAGCAACGTGCAGAACCAAGTCCTGGAGAAAAAGGGCAGCTTCGACTCCTCCTTGACCTCCGGCGGCGGCAATCACCCGCCACCCCCACCAATCGTGCACAAGCTCCGCTTCCCCAAGTTCGACGGCACTGAAGATCCGCTGGGATGGTTGCACAAGTGTGACCAGTTCTTCGTCACCCAGGACACGCCGGACACGATGAAGGTGTGGACGGCCTCCTTCTACCTTGAAGGCGCTGCCCACCAGTGGTACTATCGCTTCTAGAAGAACAGCGGCGCCCCGTCCTGGCCAGCCTTCGTCGACGCCATCAACAAACGCTTCGGCCCGCCGGTCCGCAGCAATCCGCTAGGCGAACTTGCCCACCTCAGGCGCACGGGTAGCGTCGAGGAGTACCAGGATCAATTCCTGAAACTCTTGGCGCGCTGCGACAATGTCACGGAGCCGCAGCAGATCGCATTGTTCACAGCCGGCCTCGGCAAACCCCTGAGCACGGACGTCCAGATGCACAACCCCGTCACGTTCGAAGATGCCATGGCGTACGCGCGCGGATTCGAGCGCCGTGGCAAGGTGGAGGAAGACGCGCGCCCGGCGGCCTGCGTACCGCCCCACCCCTACACGGCGCCTCGCGCCGCCACGCCGCCAACCCCGGCCAAGACCCCGTTGGGCACGGCCGCTCCTGGCTCGACAACAGCAACGTCGGGAGCGCCGCCACGGCTACCGCGCGGCAGCCGCTTCACCAGATTGTCGCCAGAAGAGATGGAACAGAGGCGACTTGAGGGACGATGCTTCAACTGTCCAGAAAAGTTTACACCAGGGCATCATAAGCAGTGCTCCATGAAGGGCATCTACGTCATGGAGCTCGGCAGCGACGGCGAGGCGGAGGACACCATCAAGGACGAACTCCAGATCTCCACCCATGCCATCTCTGGCGTAAAGACAGGCGGCACCGTGCAGCTCAACACGACTATCGCGGGCACCGCACTCACCGCGCTAGTCGACTCTGGGTCGACACACTGCTTCATCGCGGAAGCCACAGCAGCCAAGCTCGGCCTGACTCCAACGCCGCGCCCGGGACTGACGGTCGGCGTGGTGAACGGGGAACGGGTGCCATCCTCCGGGGTCTGCACAGCGACAACAATCAACATCGGTCGAGAGCAATTCATCGTTGACATCTACATCATCCCACTCGCCGGTTACGAGATGATCCTCGGATGCCAATGGCTGCGCACCTTGGGTCCAATCGTCTGGAACTTCGAGGAGCTGTCCATGGCGTTCTGGCGCACAGACCACCGCGTCAAGTGGTACGGGGTCGGAGGCAAGCCATCACCACACCTAGCGGCGGTGGCTGCGCGTGACCTACTGGCTCTATTGCTGGAGGAGTTCAAGGACATCTTCGCCGAGCCGGAGACTCTTCCACCACCACGACACCTCGACCACCGCATCCATCTGCTCCAGAACACAGAACCAGTGGTAGTCTGCCCCTACCACTACCCACAACTCCTCAAATATGAGATCGAGAAACAATGCGAGGAGATGCTCCGTCATGGGGTGATCCGGGCCAGTACATCAGGTTTTTCATCACCGGTCCTTCTGGTGCGGAAGAAGGACGGAACATGGAGGTTCTGCGTCGACTACCGCGCACTGAACAGGAAGACAGTGCGTGACGTCTTCCCCATCCCCGTCGTCGACGAACTCCTCGACGAGCTCAAGCATGCCAAGTTCTTCACCAAGCTTGATCTCAGGAGTGGCTACCATCAAGTACGTATGCACCTAGAGGACATCGCCAAGATGGCGTTCCGCACACATCACGGGCACTTCGAGTTCCTAGTGATGCCGTTCGGCCTCACCAACGCCCCGTCGACGTTCCAAGCCATGATGAACGAGGTGCTCAGGACTTTCCTTCATCGCTCAGTACTTGTATTCTTCGACGATATCTTGATTTACAGCTCGACGTGGGCGGAACATCTACAACATCTGCGCGCCGTGCTAGCCGTCCTCCGCGAACATGAGCTCTACCTCAAGCGCTCCAAATGCGTGTTTGGGGAGGAAACGGTGGCGTACTTGGGGCACGTCATCAGCAATGGAAGCGTCGCCATGGACCCGTCCAATATCGAAGCGGTGCACACATGGCCTGTGCCGCGCACGCTGCGGGCGCTGCGGGGATTCCTCGGCCTCACGGGCTACTACCGCAAATTCATAGCCAACTATGGCGTGAACGCAGCACCGCTCACCGCCCTCCTCAAGAAGGAGGCATTCCGCTGGACGGAGGACGCGACCTCGGCGTTCAACGCCCTCAAGACAGCCCTCACCACGGGCCCAGTCCTCCAGCTGCCAGACTTCTCCAAGGAGTTCATCGTCGACTGCGATGCATCGGGATCCGGGTTCGGTGCTGTGCTCCATCAAGGACAAGGTCCCCTCGCGTTCTTCAGCAAGACCGTCGCACCGCAACACGCCAAACTGGCGGCCTACGAGCGCGAGCTCATTGGGCTGGTTCAGGCGGTCCGACATTGGCGGCCATATCTCTGGACCAGGACCTTCTCCATCCGCACCGACCATTGCAGCCTCAAGTATCTGCTCGACCAGCGCCTCTCGATGATTCCCCAACACATGTGGGTGAGCAAGCTCTTCGGGTACTCGTTCCACGTCGAGTACCGACCCGGCAAGTTGAACACAGTGGCGGACGCACTCTCCAGGCGTGACGAGGAACCCACGGCGCACCAGACACTCGCGATCTCCGGACCAGAATTCCATCTCTTTGAGGAATTTCGTCAGGAGGCCACCACACTCGACGAGGTCATCACCAAGCGCCGTGAGATCGAGGAAGGCTCAGCTGGAGCAGCGTGGACGCTGGTAGATGGGTTTGTGATGTTCCAGGGCTGCATCTTTATTCCGGAGACGTCACGCCGATGGCCCCTGGTACTGGAGACAGCACACGGCATGGGGCACGAAGGTGTTCAGAAAACTCTGCATCGGCTCAGAGCATCTTTTTACAACCCCCACGCAAATCGCCTTGTCCGTGAGTACGTGAAGAGCTGCTCGACATGCCAACGGAATAAGTCAGAACATCTCCATCCGGCAGGTCTCCTCCAGCCGCTCGACGTTCCAAGCACTGTATGGGCAGACATCGCCATGGACTTTGTTGACGGGTTCCCACGCGTGGGTGGGAAGTCTGTGGTGCTGACAGTGGTCGATCGCTTTTCAAAGTATGCGCACTTCATCGCGCTGGGCCACCCTTACACCGCCATCTCCGTCGCCAGGGCGTTCTTTGATCAGATCGTGCGACTCCACGGTCTGCCGTGCTCCATAGTCAGCGACAGAGACCCGGTGTTCACCAGCACGTTTTGGACAGAGCTCTTCACCTTGGCCGGCGTCAAGCTCCGCCTCAGCTCTGCTTTCAGACCCCAGACGGACGGCCAATCAGAGGTGACCAATCGCATTCTCGGGGTCTATCTCCGCTGCCTTGCTGGTGATCGCCCAAGGAGCTGGCTCAGATGGCTCCCTTGGGCGGAATTCTGCTATAATTCATCCTACCAAACAGCGCTGCAGGCTACTCCTTTCCAGGTCATCTATGGTCGCGAGCCACCCACAATGATATCCTATCAGCCGGGCGTGGCACGTGTGGTGAAGCTGGACAGACAGCTCCGGGAGCGAGATAAGTTCCTGGCAGACATCAGGGAACGGCTCCTGCAGGCTCAGAGCATAATGAAGGAGGCACATGATAAGGCTCATAGAGCGGTGGAGTTTGCAGTCGGGGAATGGGTCTGGCTGCGTCTGAATCAACGATCAGCGGTATCCATCAAGGACAGCAAGGACTCAAAGCTATCGCCCAAGTACTATGGACCATTTCAGGTGCTGGAACGAATTGGTTCAGTGGCGTATCGCCTACGTTTACCAGCAAAGGCCAAGATACACGATGTTTTCCATGTCGTGTTCCTCAAGAAGTATATTGGTGAGCCTCCAAAAGAAATCGTCCAGCTGCCACATGTTGTTTATGGCCGTGCTGTTTCTACTCCTGAGAAGGTGCTTCGCGTCCGTCCTGCAGCTACTGGCTGGCAGCTTCTTGTTCAGTGGACGAGCCGTGGAGCAGCTGATGCTACTTCGGAATCATTGGATCATCTCAAAGAGCGCTATCCTGGTTTTCAGCTCGAGGACGAGCTGTTTTCAAACCAGGGCGGAAGTGTTGTGGACACCTTCTTTGGGAGACAGTTCAGGCGCACCAAGAAGAAGGGGCAGCCGGTGGAAAGTGGCTAAGTTAAGATTGGTTGTTAGTTTGTTAGTGGCTTAAGATTTACTAGAGATTTGTTAGGAGAGTTATCAGGGAGAGTTTGTTATTGGCCGGCTCAATAAAGTAGGAGAGCTCGGCACTTGTTTAGGGTAAGCAGAGGAAGACCTGGGGAACTCAGAGCTGCCAGCGTGCGGGCGAGTCAGGGATTCCTCTGCCATTGTCAACCAATAGTCCAATAAATAAGCCACATCATGTAGCTCCTGCACCTTGCGCAAAATTTCATATGTTTTGGTCTTGGGATCAGTTATGTCACTGACAATTTTGATCTCCTCGATGCGGATAATTTCCTGCACCAACACCTTGGACCCGTGATCTTTGCCCCTGACGATAACCATTTGACCATCAAAGTTCTGTTTGGGTTCGTGCCCCCAGGTCACATTAACTGTCAATATCTTGGATAAATGGCCATACACGTCCTCTCGGACGTCCTTGACGTATACTATGAACTTCCTCACCGCGCCGGGGTAGAGGGCACCGGCAAAGATGGAACCAGATTTTTTATCAGCTTTGATGCTGGACTTGAAATGACCAGACACAATGGTGGACAGCTTCGTCACGCTAGAGGGGCTGCACACTATATTGACGTTTGTATTTACGGCGATAGTGCAGGTGATGTTGCTGATGCAAGTTTTGAAAGCTTCAGTGATATCGTCGCAATGGTCGTCAAAGTAGCCATAGATGCCGCTTGATCTGCTGGCAATTCGGTACAAAGCCCTGGCGTTGGCCCTGCTGCAGAAGCTGAAGGCGTGTATAGTGTAGTTGTTGGAGCTCCAAGTTCTGTGGCACACAGAGGTGTCATCGCTGTCAGAGATAACAACAATCAAGCCCATTGATTTCTTTTCGTCCTCGTCCCGATCATCCAATAGCTGCGCCCGTACGTGCATGCACAAAGACATAAAGTATTTGATTTGTAAGTGTTAATATTTTGAAGGCCAGTACCAGAGAGTAGAGTGCGTAGACATGCTATCTCCTCTGAATTATATTAGGTAATACACAGTTAGAGCTTTCGTTCAATAATTCGTTTGCTCAGTCTTTATTTATTATCTGTTATCTGTATTAGATAAACTAGCCCACCAACCCATGCTACTGCACAGGCGGCGATCATCAATTAATAATCAAAATTTCTTATTTTGCTCTACAACGTGGAATGCAGGGTTCATATATGCATGTTTTTTAAAACAGAAAGCTAGGGCAAGCCTCTAATATTAATACATTGAAATACTGTTTCTTACGGTGCTTGAAAAGTACCAGGAGGTACCGGGAAGTACCTTTCCTATTTTGGTAAAGGTGTCTGGAGGTACCGAGAGGTACCGGGTCTCGGTACCGGGAGGTACCTTTCCTAATTTGGTATGGATCTCACATATTTTGGTACTTATTGGTACCTCTCTTTAGGTACCTCTAGGTATTTCTTTGGTTTCCACCATCCGATTTAGAGCAATGGATGGCTCACATTAATCCCAAGCATCTTAAAATTTCTCTTTAAATAATAGCCAATGGTTCCTTTCTATTTTCTAAACATTACCAGCCAATACGTGTAAATTACGAATAAAAACATAAAGTAAAACCCTAAATCTCCACCTTTGCCATAATATTATAACAGATACTTTGTATAACAACATAAGTTTGCGTGTAAATTACCCTCCTCTGCCTAAATTAAAATAAACTAAAATATCCCCTTAAAACTAAATTTCAATTACCAACATCTCCTATTACGTCTCTATTTCTCTAAATTATTAACTTATACCACTATTATTACATAACAATAACTCAAAGCGAACATGTATGTTATATGCCATCACGCGGACCAGGTATAGAAACATGCACGAGTGATAAATATATATGTCTATACTTCGGTAATTAATACCAATCACACATGTAATTCAATCCAAGTGATACTGAAATATTATATCATATCTGTATTGATAGTTTAATTGTAAGCACTCTATTTTCATAAAAGCAGTATGATTTATTTATGAAAAATTTGAACATCTTGAAGTTCTGATGCATACTGAAATGACTATTTATGCCATTGTAGTAACTTGAAATTTTAGCGAAATACAAAATGCAGAGGTAATAAAAGCCACAAAAAGCATTAAAGATTCAACTTAGCCAATTGACTAGAAATATTGCGGCAACTATAAAATCAAAACTTTAAAGCCTTAGTCTAAATTCATATGTCACGCCAGACAGGCTGCAACAAAAGCTAACATAATTTAAGGTAAGGTTTCAACTAATCACCCATTAAAGATGCATAAAGGTGCCATGCAAAGAGGGAAAACTGTAAATATAGGCAGTGAAATATATATAGTAATTTTTAAATTTATTGTTATGGACAATCTAAAAGAACATGGGAGCGCGTAGACAAGCAAATCTAGTTAGTTACAGGTACTAAAGTTATCTACTAACTAAATACTTATGTCCATTAAGATTCTAACCCGTTTAGTAGCTCGAGTTGATGGATTAATATTAGTAATTATTCTCCACACTTTCTATTAATTGTCAACATTTTTTAAAGAGAAATTTCTAAATTTACCTGCCGTGTGGCCTTACTGACCGAGGTCAACACAGATAGCACCTTCATGCACTCGCTCCGCCCTTCTATTGACATGCGGAAGAAGGCAGCTGCAGATTGGGTGTCGGTTGAATGAACAGGTATAATTGCGAGGCGGTCCGTGTCACTAAGTTTCTCCGTGACAAACCCCATGACCTTGTTCAGCAGCTTTAGCTTTTGCTCATTCCTGTCGTTGCTTTCTTTTCTGACGTCGAGTACGGCTACCAGGTCGATGGGGACGCGTTGTTCCACCTCTATGTTCTCCGAAGGCAGCACGACCTGAACCAACACCGGGAGGCCTCGTTGCGTCTTATGCATTGGCACCGGTATAGCATCTACCTTTGCCAAGATATTCTTCAGCTGCACAAGGGAGTTACGATGGACGGTGTTCTGCGGGGCCAGGCCCAAAAAAGAATAATAATAAGCATCATGTCTGCCCTAAAAAATGCATCAAATCAGCAATTGCCTTAATTATTGCATTTGAAAAAAATAAATGAGTCACAAGTATGGTTATTTATATTATGAATCTTTACCACTCGTTTAATAAATTATTATTAACTAGCCCTGTTCATGGTCCCACTTGGAACCGCCGAAACAGCGAGACCAGCCCGACTAAAACAGCTACATGTTAATGCGTGAGTCCGGTTTGGTTTGGTGTGAAAACTGTCGGACCCATTGATTGCTACGCATCGCCATCATCCTCCCCGTCTACACGCCTCGGCGTCAGAAATTTGCTTTTTCGACACTCTTTTTGTGGGGCTTCGTATATTTGGCACTACTAATATTGGCTTCGCGAAATTGACCTTAGTTTATGAACACTTTGATTTCCTTAATATTTTGCAATCTTTATTTTTTTGTCTTTTCTATTTGACAAGCTGGGGAAAATGACTGAATTATTGCTTTTCCTAGGCCCCTGGTTGGATCGATTGGCAGTCGCCGCGGCTGCGAGCCTGCGACCGAACCCTGCCCTTTGCAGTTCGGCAAGCCCGTCACCAGACTCCCTATGTTTGGCGGCAGCGACCTGACCCTGGCAATCAGCTGCGTCTCTCTCTCGCACGCGCTCTACCCATGAGGCCATGAGTGATGCCAACATTGTCACTGCTGCCCGCTGCCCGCGGCTCATCCTCCCTTTGCCGCTAGTATTGTCTCCTGATGTAGCAGCCGATTGGATCGGCAGCAAGCGTAACTGTGTGTGGCACGCGTGAAACTGGCAACCACCGATTCAATTTCCCAAATGAGGTAAAGCCACATATCCAAAGGGTAAATGGGTCACTTCACCGGCTGGCATAATAGAAAAGGAAAATAAAAGAAATAAAAAATAGAAAATGTTAAGAAAATCAAGATTTTTACAAAGTAAGTGTCAATTTTGCGAAGCAAATCTTGACAGTGTCAAATATGCGAAACTCCGAGAGCAGAGTGCCAAAAATACGAATTCCCTCCGTGCTCCTCGAGTCCTAAGTCCTAACCATTGGCTGCTGTTGTGTTGTTGCACCGTGGGTTCAAACGTTCGAGCCATGGAAGTACTCCTTGATGGACGAGAGACAACAGCGGGCCCTCAGGAAGGGACAGCAACAACTCCGTGCAGACCGATCTCATCCAATCAAGCCGGCTCTGAATAAAGCTCCATCCTTGATAGACCAGATTCAGATCGGAAAGATGAAACCACGCGCACCCGGACGGAGACAATCCAACGCGTGCGACACCCACGTGTGCAGGCCCCACCCGACTGCGCCCACCCATCCCCTCCATCCCGACCTTCCCTGCCCAGCTGCATCTTATCCTTTTCTTCTTCCCCATATCCATGGTTCCTCTCTCTCCCTTTTCATCCTCCTTCTCCCTCCCCTAAAATCCGGTAGTGTGGGGAGATGGCGCCGCCGTCCCCCATGGAACTCGTCGCGCGCTCCTCCTCCATAGATCTTGCCGCCGCACGCTCCCCTATGGTTCCTCTCCCTCTCTCCCTTCCCTTTCCCTCAGATCCGGATGGCGACGAGGACGGTGGCAGGCGCAGCATCGCCAGACTGGCGCGGTGGAGAAGCCCCGGCCCCGCCGGGAAGTCACACCCTGAAATTCTCCAATTTCAGGATGTGAATTTAAGGAATAATTAAACAACAATTTTCCCTCAATTTTAAAATTTTTCCAACATTATTTATTTTACAGAGAATTAGCGTAGAAAAAATAATTATTTATTTCCTAAAAATTAAATAAATTGTTCTCTGTATGTTGCATTCATGCTGATGCATCTTCGTGTTTTATTAATGCAAAGGTTTTGAAAATGCGTTTATCCGACGTCTAGGTTCTACTGTGAATTTTTCAAATTTTTCTGGAACTCATTCTCACTTTTCTAGAGCTAAGTCTATTTATTAGAAGGCTCTACAATCCTTTTCATAAGCTCCAAATATTTTATTTGGATTCATCGTGTTCCAAACTATCTTTGAGCTGACGATGTACTCCTAGAGCCCTCATTCATCCCATCGTCCAGCTCCGGTCATCATTAACAAGGGTACGAGACGAGCTAATTTTATCTCCCACCGTGAGATCAATTGCCCCATCAGTTTCCTTGGAACGTTATTTTATTGCCTAAGTACTGTGATAAAGTTATGCTTACATCGTACTTGTGAGCCATAAAATGATTATGTTTCCTGTTTCACCTTTGCCTCAGTACGTGCAAGCTGGTCCTTCACGTCAACATTTCCTTCTCCTATCTGCAGACGGGCAAGTGTTTCAGAGCCCGAGTTTGTTCCTGCCCGAGGCCGGTTTGGTCCCAGCTCACGCGATTCCATCAGGACTCTACCGAGCTCGACGTGCGTGACCTTATAAACAGCAAGCGGCAGCCCCTGGCCCTCTTTTTCCACATCTATTTCTTTTCCCTTGTGTGCCCTATAGGTCGTTTGCTAGCTGCCGCCGCGCTCATGCCCTAGCTGGCGCCGCCCCGCCCTTGCTCCACCATGCAGCGCCGCCATCCTCAACCAGTCCTCGCGCAGCGCTACAGTGCCGCCGCGGCCGGAGGCAGAGAAGACCGCCGATTCGTCGTCTCCATCAACCACCAGCGCAAGAGGACACCACTAAGAGTTCGCGACGCCGAGACGAAGCCGCGAACCGGTATTCCTCGTCGGTCGTCCACCGGCGCGCCGTCCTGTGAAGCACCGCGCGCCCGCCGTCGTCGAGACCGAGAACTCGCTTCGGGTGAGAAGTCCACAACGCTATCGATCTCCGTCATGAGACATATTCTCATCCTCCGTCTTCTTCCCGTGCACGCGCAGGAGTCAACGATCAGCCCAGTCCACCTGAACTGAGGCGCCAAGGTTGTCCATCACGCGCACGCTGGAGGACCCGTCCGCCTCTCATGTTGCCACCTGCAAGTTGCTGCGTTGTTTTGCCGAGCTGCATCATTGCTGTCGTCAGGCGTCAAAGAGGGAAATCCCAGCACCGGAGTCCAAATAGCCTTGCTGCAAAGAAAGCTACGTACGTATACAAGAAGCAAGACATCTACCCTGCAAGTGATGACATCATGGCTATACACTAACAAGGATCCTTCCATTAGTTAGCAAGGTAATAACAACGTCCAGTACACTCCTCTCTCCGATATATTCAGTCATGTGGTCTTTACAATCATTCGTTCAGCTAAATACAATCATTGATAATTGACATCCATCCTAACCCCATCGTTTAGTTATTTTATAATTCTCCTTCTCCTTGTTAACATTATCATTAGCCTGCTAACCTTGCCCTTGTGCAATAATTCCTCGTTGCCATTTATCCCTTATCTCATAAATGTATCCTTTATATATCGATCGTTGCACTTGTCTATCACTCTTATGCTTACTCTTATCGTTCTCGTTTTACGTCAGTTTTTTTTTGGTAATTCTTGAGTTCCGGTGATCGTATAAAAGCATTGAATAATTTAAAGTACTTTACTATCAGTTCTTGATGCTTGGCGTACTGCACTTAGTTCTTCTTGTTTGCTTGCTTGTATGTTTACCACTGTTGATTGCTGCGAGTACAAAGAACGCCGTCGAAGAGTTTTGAAGATCAAGAGCTGAAGAGCATGAGCAACTTATTATTTGGAATTAAGGCAAGTGTGTCCTTGTATTTTATCCCAATAACTTTATTAATCACCGTTGCATATGCTTGCATTAATATTGATGGGTCCTATTAAGGTTTGCCTAGTCTTTTACTACCATTCCTTGTCAACTTGGGTTTATATTTCTGTTGGGTAGCTATGCTAGTTGCTCTATATGGTTCAGGGTGTTTTTTAACGAACAATAATGATAAACATGCTTTACTTTGTGCTATACTTATCTGGTTAAACAAGATCATAATGTCTATTTTCATTAGAATTTCTTTAAAACTATGACCTCTCCCTTAATTGCATGTGTGCCCAATCAACTTCTTGTCGTCATGCATTGCATTACACAGCCCAATAGACTGTCGTTATGTGAGAGATAATGGTGTCGTACCATGTAGGTTCGTTATAGATATCCACAGTCACATGCCAAGTGTTAGTTGCAGCAATGAAATCATGATCAACTGGCCTAGACTAGCGGTTGATCCATCATGTCCTCGTGTTGGGAATGCCAACATACTCAACCAAACCGACAATGAAATTAAAGACGAGGCATCACGAAGTAGGTCCGCAAATAAGGTCCACAAATAATGCATATACTACATTGCAGGATGTCCACAAGGCTGCAATCAAGACATGCATCTGACCCCTTGATGGACACATGCAAGTTTTCAGTTATAGATCAACATAGTCTTGATTCTGGCATGCTAGAAAAATCAATGGTCATTCCTGTTCTGAATTAAAATGATTTTCCAATTATTTTAGATATACATCTTTTAGAAAAAAATATTTCATGTTTTTCACAATGTTAACTTGTAAGAAGAAGAATTAGATCATAATTCAACTTTGCTACTCCTTGGAGGATAGAAAAGGCCGTCTCTACCCTGGGCCTTGATCGCTATGGACCCCTACTGGTGCATTGCATTCCACGGCAGTGATTCATTAATTTATGTCTTAGCCCATGGTGGGTAATGGGGAGGTGTGCCCATAGTTTAATTCTAGATGTTAACTTTTGAGATATAGAAGAAGAAGAATAAAATGCAAGTTTTAGTCCTCATCGTGCAACATGGATACACATTGGATGATATTGAAGGAAATTTTTTCACCGTGATGGAATGCTGTACCTACCTGTGACAAAAATCCAACGGTGGAAAAAAGCTTGAATAGCTCAGAGTCCTTCACCGCGGGTACGCCTGCCCCTTCAGAGTTTCAAATTGACCAGGCAAAGCACCAGCAACTAAGCTCGACCCAGAACTGGTGAGCAATTTCTCTCATAACTCTTTCGCACGTCATATGTATACCGTATATGGCAGAAGACCGCTAATGCCTTGTAGCAAACGGCAGTACTAACTTTGTCATAAACGATGATTACAGATGCGTGGTTTGTGACGATCCTTATTTCGTCATAAATCATGATTTTATGACAAAAAATACGTTGTTAGCCGCGGTTGGTGACGCGTAAGGAGCATCACAAATCAGACAATTTCTTGTAGTGTAGTGAACGGTGCAGCTCCGGGGAAAACACTTATCTCGTGTGATCGGACAATGGCGGCACCTTGGGATCTTATTCCCTCTAAGGGGCTGTCTTTGGAGCTGGACATCGGCAAGCGGGACCAGTGAAGGCCGAGGTGTTCACGTTGAGGCTTCTGTGGCAACGGCGGGGATCCTTGGGTGCCGCTCAGCGGTTTGTGTTGGTTCTCGCCGGGCTTGACCGGCGAATGGTCTGTTGTGTTGTATGGTTTTCGGCCAGTTTTCCATATAAACATTCCAACTCTTTTCGACTTAATCAATAGTAGGCATTGCCTAGGTTCAAAAATACGTGCAAGGAGCGACATGGTAGTGTATTTTTAACATTATTTTCTCTTATTAAACTCAGTACTAGAAATATCGCGCGGGCCTTGGCGCGCACTGTTTTTGTTTATTATGTAAGTACAGTTGTGGCTCCTGTTTTTCCCCCTTCATTTAAGGACTTACTTTGAGACAGTGCAGAGTGCACACTGTGAATGTGTCGTTCTTTACGCCGAGATGTCGAGCTCCTCTACTGTCACCAAAAAAGACTATTGCAGCAACTATATTTTTCTTGGGAGACTACTTTTTTGTTGGTTTGACAAAACATGTCATTGTCATTCCATGGAGTATGAGATGTGACTACGAAACATCATTACAACAATGAAATGTTATATTGGGCTTAAACTGGGGGATGTTTGGTTGCTAGCCATTCTTTGCCACACCTAAACTTAGGCAAGTTTGATAAAATTGGCTAGTGTTTGGTTGCTAACAAACCTTATGCAAGATTCTTTTGGGCTCCATGAGAGTGATGCTGATCTATTTATCTCAGCTATTAGCCTGTTTCGCTTCCGTACTCGGCCTTTGAGGTTTGTCAGGCGCCCTAAACCCTAATCATAGAGTTAAAAAGTGTGGCTAGAAATTTCTTTGCCACACCTTTTTGTGGCTTGCCTCACTTGCCAAGGTTAAGTGTGGCAAATGGTGGCTAGCAACCAAACATGCAATGCATATTGCTGAAAACTGCAATCTCACCATAGTGCTATTACACACCAAAAAAATGTCATTTTATAATCCAAATAAAGACACTTATTTCAAAAACTCATGATGTTATTTGTATGCAAAGATGAGGTGTTTCCACAATTAAGTACAAAGTACAATAGAAGGCATAAAAATAATGGATCTTATGCCGAGGAGAAGAAGGAAATAAATAATGGAGAAAGAATGGACAATCTTCAAGGATTTCCAATATTAGTTTGAAATATTGCTTATTTGAACATTTGAATAGATCCATTGAGCTTTTTAGTTGCACCGCTATTATTAGTTAAATTTATGATATAAACTCTTTGAATATCGATAAAAGCTAATTTTTAGTAAGAGGTAGATGACGATGTGGTAGAATTTCAGAAATGAAACCATGAAAATGTTGATCTGCAAGTCAATATGATCGTTTCTAGATAGGATTTTCCATATAGAAATTTTGTATGGTACAGTTTGTTGTGCCATAGGATCATTAGGCCAATCTCAACGCAAGTTTCATAAGTGTTTCAAACTTATTAATTGACATGCCACATAGGCAAAAATAGTGACGTGGCATGAAATTTATGATGAGAGAGAGGATTTGAGTTTCATGGGGATGAAACCCCCTGTACACGATTACCTAAACTTGAAACTGGAATGAAACCTCCATTGAGAATAATTTGTTTCATCTCCACATATTTCATCCACTATCATTGGTCACTTGGTTGCAATATTTAAGTGATATGTTAGCCTATGAAATTGTGCTATGAAACTTTGCATTGAGAGAACTTGTTTCATTTGTTAACTCAAATACTTTTATATGACATGGCATCTTTAGAAATCGTTTAATGAAACCTTGCATTGAGATTAGCCTTAGGATGCAACACCTAGTTGCATAACTCCAGAGTGGCAAAAAGGCATGCTCGATATGCGATATGTACAAAATCTGATAAGTAGATTAGTCATTAATTGTCTGAAAGTCTGGAATTTTTCTATCAGTAATTAACTTTTTAACTTGCAATGGTGAACAGTGCTCATAATTTTGAAACAGCACAACGCTGCTTGCTCACGCGGCAGGTGCTCGTGCTATAAAAAGCCACCCCAGCAACCCACGCAACCTCCATATCCCTCAAAAAGCCAGGCTAAAGCTCATACGAGAGGGAATTTATGGAGATCGCCACGGTCGACCTCCGTGGACTGGAGCATGGAGGCCCAGGTTGGGGAGAAGCCCATGACATAGTCACCGCGTCCATGGTGGCACATGGCTGCGTTGTCGTCACCCACGATGCTCTTGGCTCGGAGCTCTGGCAGGCTCTGTTTGGCCGCGCCATGCCAGAGATATTCGCGCTCCCAAGGGAAGCTAAGCAGAGGAACGTGTCCAGCTTGCGCCCCAACGGAGGCTACATCTCTGACATCCCCGGCACGAACTGGGAGAGCCTGCGTCTCTCCGACCCCAGCGATGCCTGCCGTGTCCGTGAGTTCACCGACCTCATGTGGCCACACGGAAACTCCGCCTTCTGGTAATTATATTTTTCTTCCCCTTTCAAAAATGAACTAACCAACTAGTCCCTCCATATTTATTTTGTTGGTGTTTTCTAGTGTAAATTTGCACTACAAAACATCAATAAAAATAAATATGGAGGGTGTAATTTAAAGGTCATTATTAATCTGCCTTTCCATGTGCAGCGCCACAATTGTGTCGGCTGCGAAGAACCTGGTAGAACTGATGCAGATGGTGGAGAAGATGATCCTCGAGGGCCTCGGCGTCCACAATGATCACATCGACGGACACTTGGCCACACTCGCCCATGGCCTCCGGCTGTCGCGGTATGGAGTCCCACCGGACACGGAGACCAGCATATCCCTGCTGGCGCACCATGATGACGCCATGATGACAATGATCATGCAGCACGAGGTGGAAGGCCTTGAGGTGAAGGCCCAGGACGGAAGCTGGTTTGTGGTGCCACCTGTGCCGGGCATGTTCACCTTCCTTGCTGGCGCGCTGTTCACGGTAAGACCCCTCCTTTTCTTTCTGCCGAGTGCATGTGCACCTCCAGCTCTAACACCACCATCGCAGGTCTTGACCAACGGGAGGGTACCACCGTGTCAGGACTCCGAGCAACTGTGAGCGCCTCTCGGCGCTGTTCGTATGCCGGGGGGAAGAGGGTGTCATTCAAAGAGCGATGGACGAGCTCGTCGACGATGACCACCCACTAGTGTACAATCCTTGCACCAACGATGACTACTCCAGGTTCCGCTACTCTGATGAAGGGCAGAAGTTGAGTGATCCACTGAAGGCTTTCTGTGGTGTGGACAACCCACGGAATGGTGATCGTGCACAGTTCACAAGTTAAAGTTCAGTCTGTATAACCATCCTCGAGTGACATCGTTTCTGCAATTTTCTTGCATTTGTGGATGTGTTTGGTATTTGATGAAAATTTAATAAATCATTTGGTTGAATAATTCTCTCCTGGTCACGAAGTGGCATAGACGGTTACAAAAATGTTGTAATGCACCATGAAATCTGCTGCAGAGCTGTTACACGTGAGACCATAGCTTGTACAAAACAGGAGCAAAGAGATTGGAAGAAGTCGTCGGATTTCGGCACTTGCTTTCTTGCTGATGCGCATCTCTGCTCGGCTGCTCAGTTGTCCATATAATAGGATTAGGACGGAAGGCGTGGGGAGTCAAGGCTCCAGCCTGCTCCGATCGGGTAGCAACTCGGTTGAGGTTGGACATTAACTCGGTTGAGATTTGAGATAGGTGAAA
Source organism: Urochloa ruziziensis (assembly GCA_015476505.1). Lineage (NCBI taxonomy): Eukaryota > Viridiplantae > Streptophyta > Magnoliopsida > Poales > Poaceae > Urochloa > Urochloa ruziziensis. Next base: position 79,735 of record WEIB01000097.1, read on the forward strand.
AAGATTTTGTTAGACTATGCGCCCTGTCAATTAAACATATTTTGTTAATTTCAAAACAAACAATACTTAAGAAACGATTACTCAATGTTAATTATAGGGAAACATTCATTTTGTCTCGAACCAAGAACAATCGATTCAACTTGAATTTTAGATTTATGAGAAAGAGCATAAAATGTTTAACAACTCAAGAAGAAGGAAAGACAATTAGCTAGTTTAATCTTTATCTATACTCTTTCGAATTTTGAGAGCGCAAGATCATCTTGGAACTGGGTACAGTGGGTGATGTGTTATGCTCCTTCCAGCCGACGCGGGCTCTACGCCATGGTGATCCGCTATCTCCTTATCTATTCTTATTCTCCTTGTTGAAGCATGAAACAGAGCATGGAAGCATATCTCCCATTAAAGTGTCACGGAATGCCCCAGGGATCTCACATTTGTTATTTGCCGACGATAGTCTACTCTTTTTCAAAGCTCAGCGGCAAGAGGCATTGCGTGTGAAGGAAATACTCATGACTTTCTGTGAAGGTACGGGCCAGCTAGTGAATTACTCAAAATGCTCACTCTTCTTTAACGAGAACTGCCCGGCTCTAGTCAGAAGTGATATAGCAAATATCCTTGAGATGGGTATCACTTCCTTTGAAGAGAAGTATTTGGGACTGCCAACCCCGAATGCACGTATGAAAAAGGACCGGTTTCAGCCGTTGCAAGAAAGATTGGGAAAGAGAATGGTTACCTACCTTGAACGAGATCTATCCATGGGTGCGAAGGAGGTGCTTATTAAGTCCGTGGCTCAAGCTATTCCTACGTACACCATGAGTGTATTCAGGTTACACGATGGGGTCTGTGAAGATATTGAGATGATTATTAAGAATTTCTGGTGGGGATCCAAGAATGGTAAGAAGAAAACACATTGGATAGCGTGGGCAAGGATGGTGCAGTCAAAATTTCATGGAGGCATGGGGTTTAGAGATATCAAGTTATTTAACCAAGCACTCTTGGCCAGGCAAGCATGGAGGCTGGTTGAGTTCCCTGAAAGTTTATGCGCAAGAGTAATGAAAGCCAAATATTACCCTAATGGCAATTTGCTAGACACGGCTTTTCCTTCGGTCATCTCTCCCACCTGGCGTGAGATCATCCATGGATTAGATCTTCTGAAGAAAGGCATACTCTGGAGAATTGGAGATGGTCGGAGTGTTGATATATGGCGTTATAATTGGTTACCTAGAGAATCTGGTATGACAATTTCTGGTCGGAGACATCCTTGCCGACTAAGTTGCTCAGCTGATGACAGATACTGGGAGGGGGAACGTGCGTCTAATCAATCTTATTTGTCTTCCTCATGATGCTGCAGAGATTCTTAAAATTAAAGTTCCATCTAATGGCCAGGGTGATGTACTTACTTGGAGTGGTGAGCGCAATGGCATGTTTACTGTCAGAAGCGCTTACAAGTTTGCACTGAGGCTCCATTTTCGGAATGAAAATAGTACCAGTATGAGCTCTAACCCTGGAGGAGAATGGCAGATGTCAAAAGCTGTTTGGAAATTAGATGTGCCCCCGAAAGTTAAAGTTTTTGTGTGGAAGTTCATTAATGATGGACTACCTATGAAGCTCAACAAATACAAAAGAAATATGGAGCAGCAGAGCATATGCGATCTATGTGGGGTTGAGCCTGAATCAGTATTTCACGCGATGGTTAACTGCAATCATGCAAGGGCGTTGCGTTCTGCGACGAGGAAGTATTGGTCCCTGCCTCCAGAACCGATGTTTACAGATACAGGCCCTTCCTGGCTGCTGATTTTACTGGCAAGTTTGTCTGGGACGGAGGCTACGTGCTTAGCTCTTCTACTATGGAGGACATGGTTTGCTAGAGATGAAGTGGTTCATGGAAGGGGCTTGCCTGCAGTGTCCACTTCGGTGGTTTTCTTAAGAAATTATGGGGACCTTCTGGTGCAGGCGCATCAACCTGAGGCGGCTATTCATGATGCAAAGGGCAAAGCCCCGATATTGTCGGTCAGTGAACAGAGGAGGAAGATGCAGGACAGAAAACAAGAACGAGACCGGCCGACGAAGTGGATCAAATAAATGTGGATGGTGCCTATACGGCGGACTCCCATAATGCCGCTGTTGGGGTAATCACTAGGGACAATAAGGGCCAGGTCATTCTTTCTTCATGGAGGGTGATTTTTTATGCTTGCTCAGCGGAGGAGACAGAAGGTATTGCTTGTTTGGAGGGTGTGAGACTGGCTGCTAAATGCGCGTGTAGGCCAGCTATTCTGGAATCAGACTGCTCCAACATGGTGTCTATGCTTTCTGTAGGTCACCGAATAAATCTGCACTAGTCTTTTTAGTGAGAGAAATAAGACAGGCTTGTAGTATTTTGCCGAACATTAGAGTTCAGGCTGTAAGGAGAGAGCAGAATAGAATCGCTCATGAACTTGCACAGTTGGCGAAGCGCAATAGGCATACGGCAGTGTGGCGTGCGCGGGTTCCTCTCTGTGTTGAGGAATTGGTTACTCATGATTGTACTTCTATGGTGGAGTAATCAATAAAGCTCTCTCTTTCTCTCAAAAAAAAGATCATCTTGGAACTGGTTATATATAGCATAAGCAATTTACAAGTTTGGATCCACCTTCCTTGGGGTGTTATAGTCATACCACCATAACGCCTGACATGTGGACTCACGACGAGATCCACACTATTTTTGTGACGTATTCTACTTTTCAATCACAAAAGTTAGTGCTGTTAACGGTTACGTGACCTTATAATTTGGGTTGGCAATGTTAGTGACAAATTTGGACCTCAAAATCTGTGAGAGGTGGGCCGAAGCGGGCATTTGTGACGAAGGAGCATCACTAAGGAGCGGTTTTTATGACGAGAACAAAAATCGTCACTGATTCCTAGTAAAACACGAAAAAATGGTCAGATTTATGACGAAAAAGCTGGTTGTCATAAAAAGATGTCATTAATGAGCATTCTTGTTATGTGCATAGTTCAGTGTGTGTAGACCGTAGGCACACTCAGAGTTACACAGTCAATTAAAAAGACCGGAGCACAACTAAAGAATTCATATAAGATATTGTCCATACAGAGAATAAAGTTGGACATATTTTCATAATAATATTTGACAACCATTCTAAAAATTCCTTTGTTTCTAACTTATAGGCAAGTTCATGAAAGATATGTTACTAAAATATTTTAGTGTTTTCGACTACTAGCCCGTGCGAGTGCAATCGCACGGGTTGATGACTAGTTACTATTAAATATGATTTGGTGGTCGTTCATCCCACCAAATGATGTTCACGCAATCAGCTCAATTCGTCATGTTCACATGATCAGCTCAATTCAAAATCAACTACACATCATGTCTTCCCATCGGACACTTCCATGATTTATGTCCTATTGACCTAAGAACTGGTGAATCCAATTGCTACTCCATAGATTGAAGATGCATGCAGCCTCTTTATTTCATTTATTTAACATAGACCGGCAAATTACTTTACATTGAACCAACATACAAGCCGAAGTTCATATATAAGAGTTGAGCGGGGGTGTGCCCGGTCGAAATCGAGTATGCGTAGTAGTGTCAAGGTCGACCGTGAGGCTGCACGTGATGGATTTACAGCATTAATAAACCAAGGCCATCTAGTGTGCCACCAAACCATGCAGCTTGCGGGCAGATCCAGCATATGCATGTGGCCTTGTGAATGCTTGCATGCATGCTGTCGGCCAGCCAGAAGGTGAGGTCCAAATATAGTGGGCAAATATCTACTGGCTATGTTAGGTCCAAATATCGTATGACGTGAAATATAACAGGCCCAGTTGCAGCTCCAAATCTGCTGGCACATAGGTCCAATTATTATTGAACTGCTCCCTCCGGCGCGAGATCTACAACGTGGAATGCAGGGTTCATATATGCATGTTTTTTAAAACAGAAAGCTAGGGCAAGCCTCTAATATTAATACATTGAAATACTGTTTCCTACGGTGCTTGAAAAGTAACAGGAGGTACCGGGAAGTACCTTTCCTATTTTGGTAAAGGTGTCTGGAGGTACCGAGAGGTACCCGGAGGTACATTTCCTAATTTGGTATGGATCTCACATATTTTGGTACTTATTGGTACCTCTCTTTAGGTACCTCTAGGTATTTCTTTGGTTTCCACCGTCCGATTTAGAGCAATGGATGGCTCACATTAATCCCAAGCATCTTAAAATTTCTCTTTAAATAATAGCCAATGGTTCCTTTCTATTTTCTAAAAATTACCAGCCAATACGTGTAAATGACGAATAAAAACATAAAGTAAAACCCTAAATCTCCACCTTTGCCATAATATTATAACAGATACTTTGTATAACAACATAAGTTTGCGTGTAAATTACCCTCCTCTGCCTAAATTAAAATAAACTAAAATATCCCCTTAAAACTAAATTTCAATTACCAACATCTCCTATTACGTCTCTATTTCTCTAAATTATTAACTTATACCACTATTATTACATAACAATAACTCAAAGCGAACATGTATGTTATATGCCATCACGCGGACCAGGTATAGAAACATGCACGAGTGATAAATATATATGTCTATGCTTCGGTAATTAATACCAATCACACATGTAATTCAATCCAAGTGATACTGAAATATTATATCATATCTGTATTGATAGTTTAATTGTAAGCACTCTATTTTCATAAAAGCAGTATGATTTATTTATGAAAAATTTGAACATCTTGAAGTTCTGATGCATACTGAAATGACTATTTATGCCATTGTAGTAACTTGAAATTTTAGCGAAATACAAAATGCAGAGGTAATAAAAGCCACAAAAAGCATTAAAGATTCAACTTAGCCAATTGACTAGAAAAATTGCGGCAACTATAAAATCAAAACTTTAAAGCCTTAGTCTAAATTCATATGTCACGCCAGACAGGCTGCAACAAAAGCTAACATAATTTAAGGTAAGGTTTCAACTAATCACCCATTAAAGATGCATAAAGGTGCCATGCAAAGAGGGAAAACTGTAAATATAGGCAGTGAAATATATATAGTAATTTTTAAATTTATTGTTATGGACAATCTAAAAGAACATGGGAGCGCGTAGACAAGCAAATCTAGTTAGTTACAGGTACTAAAGTTATCTACTAACTAAATACTTATGTCCATTAAGATTCTAACCCGTTTAGTAGCTCGAGTTGATGGATTAATATTAGTAATTATTCTCCACACTTTCTATTAATTATCAACATTTTTTAAAGAGAAATTTCTAAATTTACCTGCCGTGTGGCCTTACTGACCGAGGTCAAGACAGATAGCACCTTCATGCACTCGCTCCGCCCTTCTATTGACATGCGGAAGAAGGCAGCTGCAGAGGATTCAGATCGGCTGCAGTCGGGGGTCTTCGACTGCAGCACGCAGTCGCCTCTCGCGGGCTACACACATGCAGTCAGAGCGGCCCATCAAAGCCCACAGCGGGAGCTCGACATCGACCGTCGTCTTTCTCGTCTCTTCGATGTAGAATGCACTCGACAACTCCATCAACTCGCTCATCAAGTTCAAGCTGTCCGGCAACTTGGCCGCGGCCTACAACCTCGGCCTACAACTTGGCCGCGGCGATGCACGTGTTCGTGGTGAGCTCCTTCGCGGAGGCGTCGGCGGTGAAGGCGGCGTACACGCAGCTTCAGCTGGCGCAGCACCCCTAGGACACCCAGGCAATCTACGCGGCGGACGCCGGCCTTGTCGCGGAGCTCACCAAGCTCTCGGACCTGAACCGGCGCTACATGAAGAAGTCGGACCTGAAGCGGCGCACGCCGACGAGCAGCGGCACCAGCAGTACCACACGCACAATTTATAGAACATCAGTCATGCACTCATGCGGATGTACAGAACACACTCATCTTGAAGCTTGAGAGCTTTGTAGCCGTGCTTTTGGTGGTCTGGTGCTCCACCGGCTCGGGCGCTAGAGAGGTCCATCGGCGCGGGCGAGGTAGGACGCAGCGCGCCGCAGCAGGCTACACGTGGAGCACAGCGCGGCCGCTGCAGCCGGATGCGCAAAGGGGAGGCGCGACCGTCGGGGCGCGAGGAGGAGCGCGACCTCGCGGTCTAGCTTCGCCGCAGCCGCAGTCAAGCCCAAGTGAGGAGGGAAGGCAGCCGCGGCCTGCCCCCGGCGGAATGCCTCCGCCCGAGCAGATGGGAAAAGTGGAAGATGATGGTCGATGGCAAAGGGAAATAGGAAAAAAAAACACCCCGAAGCAGCACCCGCTCGCGTCGCCCGGCCAAGCTCCACTGCAGCCTAGCTCCCGGCAGTTCTCTTCCTCGCGCTCTCGCTCCTCTCCCTCTCCTTGCGCCGCCACTTGCATCGAGGAGATGACGAACTCCTTTGCGTCCTATGAGGAAAACGATGGCTCGATGGGGAATAGAGTTGACCTCCTCCGTGTGGGCTTAGATGAGCTGATCTGGTTAATTTGCTGCTCGGCCCGTGAGAGATGTTTTACGACGTGGCTGTTGGATCGCAGTTGAACGGCACAGATGCGTCGACTGCAGCCAGCAGTCGAAGCTGCTGACTGCAGCCGATCTGAATCCAGCTGGAGATTGGGTGTCGGTTGAATGAACAGGTATAATTGCGAGGCGGTCCGTGTCACTAAGTTTCTCCGTGACAAACCCCATGACCTTGTTCAGCAGCTTTAGCTTTTGCTCATTCCTGTCGTTGCTTTCTTTTCTGACGTCGAGTACGGCTACCAGGTTGATGGGGACGCGTTGTTCCACCTCTATGTTCTCCGAAGGCAGCACGACCTGAACCAACACCGGGAGGCCTCGTTGGGTCTTATGCATTGGCACCGGTATAGCATCTACCTTTGCCAAGATATTCTTCAGCTGCACAAGGGAGTTACGATGGAGGGTGTTCTGCGGGGCCAGGCCCAAAAAAGAATAATAATAAGCATCATGTCTGCCCTAAAAAATGCATCAAATCAGCAATTGCCTTAATTATTGCATTTGAAAAAAAAAATGAGTCACAAGTATGGTTATTTATATTATGAATCTTTACCACTCGTTTAATAAATTATTATTAACTAGCCCTGTTCATGGTCCCACTTGGAACCGCTGAAACAGCGAGACCAGCCCGACTAAAACAGCTACATGTTAATGCGTGAGTCCGGTTTGGTTTGGTGTGAAAACTGTCGGACCCATTGATTGCTGCGCATCGCCATCATCCTCCCCGTCTACACGCCTCGGCGTCAGAAATTTGCTTTTTCGACACTCTTTTTGTGGGGCTTCGTATATTTGGCACTACTAATATTGGCTTCGCGAAATTGACCTTAGTTTATGAACACTTTGATTTCCTTAATATTTTGCAATCTTTATTTTTTTTGTCTTTTCTATTTGACAAGCTGGGGAAAATGACTGAATTATTGCTTTTCCTAGGCCCCTGGTTGGATCGATTGGCAGTCGCCGCGGCTGCGAGCCTGCGACCGAACCCTGCCCTTTGCAGTTCGGCAAGCCCGTCACCAGACTCCCTATGTTTGGCGGCAGCGACCTGACCCTGGCAATCAGCTGTGTCTCTCTCTCGCGCGCGCTCTACCCATGAGGCCATGAGTGATGCCAACATTGTCACAGCTGCCCGCTGCCCGCGGCTCATCCTCCCTTTGCCGCTAGTATTGTTTCCTGATGTAGCAGCCGATTGGATCGGCAGCAAGCGTAACTGTGTGTGGCACGCGTGAAACTGGCAACCACTGATTCAATTTCCCAAATGAGGTAAAGCCACATGTCCAAAGGGTAAATGGGTCACTTCACCGGCTGGCATAATAGAAAAGAAAAATAAAAGAAATAAAAAATAGAAAATGTTAAGAAAATCAAGATATTTACAAAGTAAGTGTCAATTTTGCGAAGCAAATCTTGACAGTGTCAAATATGCGAAACTCCGAGAGCAGAGTGTCAAAAATACGAATTCCCTCCGTGCTCCTCGAGTCCTAAGTCCTAACCATTGGCTGCTGTTGTGTTGTTGCACCGTGGGTTCAAACGTTCGAGCCATGGAAGCACTCCTTGATGGACGAGAGACAACAGCGGGCCCTCAGGAAGGGACAGCAACAACTCCGTGCAGACCGATCTCATCCAATCAAGCCGGCTCTGAATAAAGCTCCATCCTTGATAGACCAGATTCAGATCGGAAAGATGAAACCACACGCACCCGGACGGAGACAATCCAACGCGTGCGACACCCACGTGTGCGGGCCCCTCCCGACTGCGCCCACCCATGCCCTCCATCCCGACCTTCCCTGCCCAGCTGCATCTTATCCTTCTCTTCTTCCCCATATCCATGGTTCCTCTCTCCCTTTTCATCCTCCTTCTCCCTCCCCTAAAATCCGGCAGTGTGGGGAGATGGCGCCGCCGTCCCCCATGGAACTCGTCGCGCGCTCCTCCTCCATAGATCTTGCCGCCGCACGCTCCCTATGGTTCCTCTCCCTCTCTCCCCTCCCTTTCCCTGCATCAGATCCGGATGGCGACGAGGACGGTGGCAGGCGCAGCATCGCCAGACTGGCGCGGTGCAGAGCCCCGGCCCCGCCGGGATGTCACACCCTGAAATTCTCCAATTTCAGGATGTGAATTTAAGGAATAATTAAACAACAATTTTCCCTCAATTTTAAAATTTTTCCAACATTATTTATTTTACAGAGAATTTAGCATAGAAAAAATAATTATTTATTTCCTAAAAATTAAATAAATTGTTCTCTGTATGTTGCATTCATGCTGATGCATCTTCGTGTTTCATTAATGCAAAGGTTTTGAAAACGCGTTTATCCGACGTCTAGGTTCTACTGTGAATTTTTCAGATTTTTCTGGAACTCATTCTCACTTTTCTAGAGCTAAGTTCATTAATGATGGACTACCTATGAAGCTCAACAAATACCAATGTTTTAAATAGCTGGCTAAGGCCTCCGCTATAGCCGGCTATAGCTTGATTGAGGAAGATGCGGCTATTTGCTTCTACGTGTAATTTAGCCGCTATTTGCCGCTATAGCTCTATTTAGCCCGGCTATTAGCCATTTTTAGAAGCTTGAAGCTAAATGCCTTAGCCAGCTATTTAAAACATTGACAAATACAAAAGAAATATGGAGCAGCAGAGCATATGCGATCTATGTGGGGTTGAGCCTGAATCAGTATTTCACGCGATGGTTAACTGCAATCATGCAAGGGCGTTGCGTTCTGCGACGAGGAAGTATTGGTCCCTGCCTCCAGAACCGATGTTTACAGATACAGGCCCTTCCTGGCTGCTGATTTTACTGGCGAGTTTGTCTGGGATGGAGGCTACGTGCTTAGCTCTTCTACTATGGAGGACATGGTTTGCTAGAGATGAAGTGGTTCGTGGAAGGGGCTTGCCTGCAGTGTCCGCTTCGGTGGCTTTCTTAAGAAATTATGGGGACCTTCTGGTGCAGGCGCATCAACCTGAGGCGGCTATTCATGATGCAAAGGGCAAAGCCCCGATATTGTCGGTCAGTGAACAGAGGAGGAAGATGCAGGACAGAAAACAAGAACGAGACCGGCCGACGAAGTGGATCAAATAAATGTGGATGGTGCCTATACGGCGGACTCCCATAATGCCGCTGTTGGGGTAATCACTAGGGACAATAAGGGCCAGGTCATTCTTTCTTCATGGAGGGTGATTTTTTATGCTTGCCCAGCGGAGGAGACAGAAGGTATTGCTTGTTTGGAGGGTGTGAGACTGGCTGCTAAATGCGCGTGTAGGCCAGCTATTCTGGAATCAGACTGCTCCAACATGGTGTCTATGCTTTACTGTAGGTCACCGAATAAATCTGCACTAGTCTTTTTAGTGAGAGAAATAAGACAGGCTTGTAGTATTTTGCCGAACATTAGAGTTCAGGATGTAAGGAGAGAGCAGAATAGAATCGCTCATGAACTTGCACAGTTGGCGAAGCGCAATAGGCATACGGCAGTGTGGCGTGCGCGGGTTCCTCTCTGTGTTGAGGAATTGGTTACTCATGATTGTACTTCTATGGTGGAGTAATCAATAAAGCTCTCTCTTTCTCTCAAAAAAAAGATCATCTTGGAACTGGTTATATATAGCATAAGCAATTTACAAGTTTGGATCCACCTTCCTTGGGGTGTTATAGTCATGGGTCGCTACCACCATAACGCCTGACATGTGGACTCACGACGAGATCCACACTATTTTTGTGACGTATTCTACTTTTCAATCACAAAAGTTTGTGCTGTTAACGGTTACGTGACCTTATAATTTGGGTTGGCAATGTTAGTGACAAATTTGGACCTCAAAATCTGTGAGTGGTGGGCCGAAGCGGGCATTTGTGACGAAGGAGCAGTTTTTATGACGAGAACAAAAATCGTCACTGATTCCTAGTAAAACAGGAAAAATGGTCAAATTTATGACGAAAAAGCTGGTTGTCATAAAAAGATGTCATTAATGAGCATTCTTGTTATGTGCATAGTTCAGTGCGTGTAGACCGTAGGCACACTCAGAGTTACACAGTCAATTAAAAAGACCGGAGCACAACTAAAGAATTCATATAAGATATTGTCCATACAGAGAATAAAGTTGGACATATTTTCATAATAATATTTGACAACCATTCTAAAAATTCCTTTGTTTCTAACTTATTGGCAAGTTCATGAAAGATATGTTACTAAAATATTTTAGTGTTTTCGACTACTAGCCCGTGCGAGTGCAATCGCGCGGGTTGATGACTAGTTACTATTAAATATGATTTGGTGGTCGTTCATCCCACCAAATGATGTTCACGCAATCATCTCAATTCGTCATGTTCACATGATCAGCTCAATTCAAAATCAACTACACATCATGTCTTCCCATCGGACACTTCCATGACTTATGTCCTGTTGACCTAAGAACTGGTGAATCCAATTGCTACTCCATAGATTGAAGATGCATGCGGCCTCTTTACTTCATTTATTTAACATAGACCGGCAAATTACTTTACATTGAACCAACATACAAGCCGAAGTTCATATATAAGAGTTGAGCGGGGGAGTGCCCGGTCGAAATCGAGTATGCGTAGTAGTGTCAAGGTCGACCGTGAGGCTGCACGTGATGGATTTACAGCATTAATAAACCAAGGCCATCTAGTGTGCCACCAAACCATGCAGCTTGCGGGCAGATCCAGCATATGCATGTGGCCTTGTGAATGCTTGCATGCATGCTGTCGGCCAGCCAGAAGGTGAGGTCCAAATATAGTGGGCAAATATCTACTCGCTATGTTAGGTCCAAATATCGTATGACGTGAAATATAACAGGCCCAGTTGCAGCTCCAAATCTGCTGGCACATAGGTCCAATTATTATTAGATGGCACGATACTCATTAAGAATGTGGTGCCCTATACTCATTAGACGTTGTCATCTACCAAACATTGGTCCCTGTATTGATGGTATCTAATTATTTGGGCCGAGCAGCAGATCAATTCAACATCAACTACCCATCATGTATTTCCGTCGGACCCCTCCATGATTTGTGTCCGATTGACCTAATTATATGTCAGTCCAATCGCTACTCCATGGATTTCTTTTCTCATATTGGGAGTTACCCACATAGAAGAAATGCATACGGCCTCTTTATTTCATTTATTTAACATAGACGGGCAAATTGCTTTATAACTAACCAGCATACAAGCCACTCGTATAAAAGTGTTGGATTCAGAGGAACCCAACGGAATTCATCAAACCCTCGCTAATTTACTCTTTAATTTGGATCATTAGTGAAAGATCACAACATAATTAGTAGAGCTGACCCCATGATATTTTCCATGAGCTTCGCCCCTGGCGACGATGATCAACCCTGCATCCACGACCCAGCATCAGTTTTGCAGTAAGCTGACGCAGGCTTGGACGCTCCAAGATATATGAGCGATGGAGTGCCCGGTCAAATTGAGTTAGCGTCGAGGTCGACCCTGAAGCTGCACGTGATAGATTTACAGCGTTAATAAACCAAGGGCATCTAGCATTCTATTGTGTCACCGAACCACTCAGCTTGAGGCCAGATCCAGCATATGCATGTGGCCTTATGAATGCCTGCATGCATGCTGTCGGCAGGCCAGCAGGTGAGGTCCAAATATAATTCGCAAATATCTACTTGCCGCTCCAAATCTGGTGGCACGTATGTCCAATTATTATTAGATGGCACGATACTCATTAAGGATGTTGACTCATTAGACGTTGTCGTCTACCAAACATTGGTCCTTGTAATAGATGGCATCAAATGAATTAGGCTTGGCTGCAGCTACAAATGATTTTACTTTGGATAATAACTAATGATAAGGCACCGGAGAAAGGCCCTGGATAAGCATTGGTGTTTCTTTCCCGTAGTGTCCAGGGTAGTCTCCAGAAATTGGGGATCCCGGTGCGCAAAGAAAAATAGGGCCAGATTTTTCAAACAATAAAGTGGTACTGATATAGCTAAATAAATTATAATGCTACCAGAGTAAATGTAGCAGTCAAACAACAAAATTTCATCGAGATCTTTGTCGGATTCGGGTCCATCGAGGGCATGGTCTCCCGGAAAAATTTTCCCGGTACGAAACTCTAAATATAGGCTTAAGATTAAGTGGCAAAATAAACTGGATTTGAGAAGGAATGGCTCAAAAGTACACAAATAATGGATCAAAGAACATGTACACAATATATGAGAAGAGTGAAATTAATGGGTGCACTTGTATACTCATCAATACAATTACCCAATGGGGTAAAAAGCCTAAATTTGATAGTACTGCGTGGAGTGGTAGTGTTTTCTTATGACTTGGATGCACTCGATGCCGAGGTCCTGACTTCTGCCCTGGTCCTGACTGTTTGATCTTTCCACTTGTAGAAGGCCTAACCGCTGGGCATTGTTTGACAATAGTACGAACTATTATAGTGGTACATCTTTGTTTAACAGGGAGGGGAAAATAATACTCTGCTACCAAATCACAAGTTGCGCGTTTCTCTAGTTTAAAAAAAGGAATCAGCCAAGCATCTCCAAAAGAACTAATTATTATATTTTTGGGCAATAGCTTCAAAACCAGCATTTAGGAAATGACTATTCAGTGTTAATTATAGGAAAAATAGTAATTTAGTCATGAATAAATAACAGCAGAAACAACTTGAATTTTGGATTTATGAGAAGGTGAATAAATACGCTTGATAGTACAAAAGAATGAAAGAAGGTCAAGCAGTGTAATCTTTTATGCATGCCTTTTCAAATTCTGAGAGAGCAACATCATCTTGAATTTATTTCTATACAATATAAGAAATTTCTTCAATTTTTTACAAGGCATTTGTTCGGACCCACCTCCCTTGGACATTAATAGTCATGGGCCACTGCCAGCAAATTGGTTATTCTAGTAGGGCAGGACAAAGAGCGGGCTGAGCTGCTAGCACATGGCCTAGGAAAAAAATTAATTGCAGACAGTCCGCAAAGATGCTCCGTGCAGACCCAGCTTCGATGGCTGCCGCGTGGAGATCGGATGGATGCTGGACGTGCTCGGATGGCATTGTTCCCAGACATGAATCAGCTTGGCTCGAAGGCGCTGCCATGCGAGCCGAACAAAGCCGAGGGGAAAGAAACAATACCATGGCCACAACAAATCCACAATCCTCCACAACTAAATCGGCACTCCATCAACGGCAGCGATGCCCTCCTCGCATGGCCGGTGTCCATGACATGGGTTTCATCCTTCCCTAGCAGCAATCCATGATGCAGGCCATTCCTCTCCAAGACGATATGATGCGCCTCCTGGTCGTGGGCAACAATTAATGGTTGGCGCCGAGTGTAACACCTCAGGTTTTAATTTTGGACTAAGATGATGTTTAACCACCTTGGTTAAGTCTAATTAAGGTTTTGCTTGACCACACTTGAGGAATTGACCAAAGTCAACACATGTATTGATGAACTCAAGGCGCCCTTCCTAGACCTTTGCAGCTTGGCATGACTCAAATTTGAAATTTCACTTAAGAAGTTGAAATTTGGCCAATATAAAAGTTGTCCAGATTTTCTAGGAACACAACTTTGTCAATTGTCACTTTTCAAAATTTTGAGTGGAAATTGCTCAAAAATCCAGTCAAAGTCAGTCAAACTTTCCAAGTTCACCTCAGGCTGGCAGAAAAGTTCACCCTTTTCGTCGCGCGTTCCCCACCGATCCATGAACTTTTTCTATGGTCGGCCTTTACAAAAGTTGTAGAGGGTACTTAGATCTCCAACTTTTGTATTTGGAGAATTTGAACTTTAGTTCAAAATTTTGGTGAAACACTCGGCCAAAGTCACGCTCGACAGGTGTTCGACAGATTGCTGGCACTCGAGAGCTCGCACGTTCCAGCACGCCATGCGGCACGCGCCGCCTGACACGCGCACCAAGGTTCCCCGGCAGGCGTCCGACAGCACGGCCTGGCACCAGGGATGTGCCCAACCCGCGCGCTGCTCCCGGTTCCCCACCTCCCGTCCGACAAGAGCCCGTCGCGCCGCAGCCCGGACGCCACGTGGCGCCCGCCGCCCGCCGGCGTTCCCCTGCCACTTCCCGCGCCCCGACCGGCCAAACTTGTCATAGTAGCATCCTCCAGTGCCGCGCCCTTGCCCCCGACCAGCCATGGGCAACGCCGGCCGCAGCAAGCACGCCTTGTCGCCGCCAGCCTGCCATGCCATGCGCGCCTAGCTCCAGCGCCGCCGAGCCACCACGTGGAGCTTGGGACCTCCTTAACCTCCGCCGAGCCTCCCTCCGGCCACCTATAAAAGGGTGCAGACCCCTTCTCTCGCGCACACGAGCTCGCCAATCCCCCGCCTCCCCTGCTCTTCCGCGGAGCTTCGTCGTGCGCGTCTCCTCATCCCCGCTCGAGCTCACCATCGTGATCCACAGGCACCACTCCACCTACCCAGCCCGTCAGCCAACCCCCAGCGCCGACGACCTCGCCGGAGCAAGGGCAGGGCCGGCCGCCAATCGGGCCTCCCACGGCGAGCCGCCTCCGAGCCTTCTCCGCCCGCAAGTTCTTCACCAAACCAACCCCTGGTGAGGCCCTCGTCAACCCCGTGCCCATCCCCGGCCGATCCCCGCCTTAACCTCGCCGGAATCGTGCTCCTAAAGCCGCCAGCCGGCCAAGGGCAGGATTGCATCGATTGCAATCTGTCTAGGGTCCTTAGTGTAAACTTCAGGGACCTCGTTTGAAAAGAAACAGAAGTTTCAGGGGGTTATCAGAAAAATGTAACTTCAACAGTTTCAACGAAAACAGCAAAATTGTAAAATCGATTAAAAATCACAGAAAATCAGAAAAATGCAAATAAATATGTTCTGGAATTGCTGTGATGAGATCTACATTTTGTAGAAAGTATCTCTATACTTTTGATGCTTATTTTTAAATTAAAATTGAATCTCAGTTTGAACCAAGTTGTGCACAGTTTGAAATTTGTTCGTTCTTTTGATGCAATTTTTGGATATGTTGCTCCCTGGGAAATGCTCAGCCTGGCATCAAAAGATGGCATAAAGATCCTATTTAGATTTGGAGTTATGATTTATTTTCCATATCTGTCCTGTTCTGGATCTGGGATTTATGTAAATTTATATGTTAAGCTTTTGCATCCAATATTTTTGCTGTGATTCAAAAACCTCCTGATTTATCTCTAATAAATAGCAGCACTCCTTTTGAAATGTTTAACTTGCTCTTTTTAATTCTTCATGCTAAACAAGAATCATTTTGTGTAGCTAGTTCTAGCAAGCTTTTTGAGCTTAGCTTTATTGTATGGCTTGGCGTCGACATGGTCTAGCTCTGGTAAATAAATTAGCTTATTTTGAGCTGGCTTGCTTGCTCTTTTAAA
Source organism: Urochloa ruziziensis (assembly GCA_015476505.1). Classification (NCBI taxonomy): domain Eukaryota; kingdom Viridiplantae; phylum Streptophyta; class Magnoliopsida; order Poales; family Poaceae; genus Urochloa; species Urochloa ruziziensis. The sequence continues at coordinate 95,553 of WEIB01000097.1, forward strand.
TGCCAAAAATTAAAAGCAACTTTATTTATTAAGCAAGATCTGGTTGCTTTCTTGAGCTAAATTTGGTGTGTAAGCTAGTTTTAACTAATCATTACTCTGGTAAAAATTTCAGCTCCATATCATGTCTGGTTCTTTTTATAAGGATTAATCTTGGTGATAGTGTGATGCTCTTGTATGATTTATCAAGAGTGATGTTTTGCTCTTTTGAATTCAATCTTTTTGTTGTAGCTCAGCAACAACTTAATGCACCTCTAGTAAAAAGTTGAACTCAGTTTGAGGTTGCTAACTTGCTCGTTTAATTGCAACCAATTTAAATAAGATTAAATTGTGTAGCAAAATCTACAAACCTTTTTGGAGCTGTTTTGGGTTGTGTGAGCTGACAGTAGTATGAGTAGGCTCTGATAAATTTTACAGGCTAATATCTTGATGATGTGATTTTTTAAGATTTATTGTTGATGCTAGTGTGATTTAATTGCATGATTTATATAGGTTGATGCATAGCTTGTGTTGATCTGATTTTTGGTGCATAAATCTGCTGTAATTCCATGAACTCACACAAAAATTCTCAACCTCATGTCATGTACCAAACTACCAGAATTAAATGGTAAAATTTGCTAGTTGAAAATGGACAAGTTAAATAATGCAATCCACTTTTGAAATAATTTGCAATTAATAAACCAACTAACTCAATCCCACTTGTCGGTGATGTGAAGTAAATTAAACTATAATTGATGTGTACACAATCACCATCAATCATCCAAGGTTCTTTAATGAAGTAATACAACTTAAACTAATGAAAGGGAAGGTCAGACAAAGTTTGTCTAGGTGAATGTGGCCTCTCAATACAATCCGGGCTTGTCATGAATGATGTCATGCTCGAAATAAGATCATGCTCTTATGCATATGCATTTCGTGTAGGTTCGACTCTCGCCAACGTAAGCTACAAGCAAGTCCCGACGGAAGGCGGAGGACTGCCCGAAGGAGAGTGGAACGCCGTCGAAGCAAGTCAAGACCCGAACCAAGTTCGGAAGAACTCAACACTAACCTAGCTCAGGATTAAGGCAAGCCCCGGAGCATGTCCTACCTTTCTTAAATTATGCAACTATGATGTGTCTATGCTTGTGCATTTACGTTTCTGGAGTTGAATTGAAACCCTAGTTGCATAATCCTAGGCTCCTATGTACTGCAATACTAGTATGATAGGTCGCTAGTTGCCATGCTTTAAGGACACGGTAAAAGTCGAGTGATTTCCTGTCACTCGCGAGATTTTAGGAGTTCACTGTCTACCTTATGTTGGAATCATAAGGAATGACGGACGGGGATTTTGTCATGTTGATGCCCCGTTCGTGTAGATGGAACTAGCTAAGGTCGAATGGTACGGCACCATTGGTTAAGCATTTGAAAGTACTAAGCACTCGCCGCAAATATGGTAATCGGTAAGTTTAGTACCTTGGTGACATAGTGCGGGGGCTTTTGCCTGCTCTACCCGAGAGCCGGGCTCTCCATGCGGCCACATGTAAGTGCAAGGGGCGTAAGTGTCTGGCCGAGCCAGCCTTAGACCTTGTACTTAGGGAGAGATTTGGCCCTGACCCCAATCTGACGGATCCTTGGGAACTCCCTGGTGAGCGTTGACCTTCGTCAAGCGCAAGGATCCGAGGTGCTTAGGTTTACCTTGCCAGGATAAGAAACTCGGTTCGAACTGTCCGCCTCTCACGGTTATGAGATTGCTTAACCGCTGTGCGCGTATTGAGTAAGAAGTGAAACATGATGAAGGTTAAACTTGATGCTTGCTTAATTGCTTGCTCAACATGGTTGCATAGTTGTAGGTGCTTACTAGTATGGTTAAATGAACTAGAACCTGATGCTAAAACCTGAAAGTAAGGACTCACTATTAGTTGATCTTTGGCAAAACAAACCCACCAGCCAAAAGCCTTGCGTGTCTAGGAGTCGGTGATGTAATCTTCACCTGACGGGTAAGTCTTGCTGAGTATTAGTATACTCAGCCTTGCTTTGTTGATTGTTTTCAGGGAGTTCCCTTGAGGAGATGGTCGCCAATCTTGGCGATACCAGCTTCCTTCGGGTTGGACTGTTGTATGGGAGACGACTGATGCCGAGTAACATCATGACGGCTTCACATGGTGTCACAAGTTCGACTAGTTATCGTGTTTTAAATTCCGCTGTTTACGTACTCTGAGGACCCTTTATTACTTATGGCATAAATTCAGTTTGTAAAGAAATACCTCATGTGGGACCTGATAATAAAGTTGTGGATTTTCCGTTGTTATCTCTGGAACTCTCCTTCAAGTGAGTGCTTGCATACTGGTTTCAATCGAGGTATTCAACCATGGTTGCATCGGGCTCGACCCGACAGACTGTCATTTTACTCCGTTTTAATTGCGTGATGACCAAGTGGAATGTTAGCGCACTTAAGCCAGATTAATTTGAGCGGTTCTGCCACAGCTGGTATCAGAGCGAAAAGTATGCACTAGAGACACCAATGGAACCCGAAACACTTGTTTTACAATAAAACTTGCCAAGAGTAGTTGCGTTTGCAAAATGCGTTGGATCGCTAAGGACGTACTCTAGATCGTGAAGCCCTAGAGGGAGTTTTTGGGGTATTTTCAGGTGGCTTACTAACTACTTGGTTGTTCTTGATTAACTTCCAGCACATCGAGCCCACGTGTTTCATACATGCGCAGGTTTCCACGCCACGAATGCGTGTGGGATGGTAGTTCCTATTCAAACGGGAAATTGTCATCGGTTGTGTAAGAGTCGCTCACATGTTTTGATACGTGTGCAAGGTCGCGGACGATGTGGTTCTAATTCCAACGAACCCATTGTCTACCTTTTCTCCGTGTGTTTCAGACGCGTGCATGCCGCATCGCGAGTTATGCGAAGGGTTGATCGGCTCTATTCAAACGGAGTTGGCAACTTAGACTAGATGCACTGTCCATGCAGTGTTGAACGCATGGATGCCGTTTCTATAAATAAATGGTAATGAATGGGAATGCTTTCGTGTGTGCTGGCACGAGAGGTTCATGGTTTTCTTGCAGGTACGCTAACATCGGTACGCGTAGCTTGATCAGGTTGAGTAACGACTAGATATAGGGAGAGACGTAACTTGTGCCTTGCCACCGGTGCTAACCACGTACGCCAAGGTTTCTTGGTATTTGTGAGGACGCTTTTGCATCATGTAAAACAACCCTAAAAATCGATAAGTTAAAACGATGCAAATGGGAATAAAAGTATGGCTCTCACAAAACCCCGCAAAAATCTCTCAAGATTGAATCACCCTGTTGGTCCGATTTTTTCGGGTCATTAGAACATCTCAGTTGTAAAACCATCCTTAATAAAAGTTGTTCAAAACTTAATCAAGAAGCTGCTGTAGAAATTTCAACAAGTTTTGGGTAAGTAAATCTTAAGTTATGCTAAAAACAAGGGCTGGCTGTTTTTCTGAAAATTTGGGTGGCAACAGGAGAGAGATCGAGTGTTTCCCCCTCTAGAGCCAAAACCAGCTGAACCGTGTGTACCAATCTTGATCCTAGCAACCTGAGGAAGAACCTGGTGAAGTTTGAGAGTTTTTAAGCTTGTAGTTGAGAGTTACGCTCGTTTTTCTCCGCCGTTCAGAACCTAGTTTCCTTACTCACCGCTCTTTATCAAACGTCTCTTGTGATCTTCTTTTAGATGGCTGCCCCCATACCTTTTGTTGTGGATATTGAGGTTCGGATCTACTCCACTTGCCTCCACATAGGCAGGTTTCCTTTTCTTTTATGGGACACGCTGCAAATGTTTGGATACAAGGATGCTCGAGTATCTTCAGGACTTGAGTTATGGTAGCAGCTCATCATGCTCTCACTATTTTCTATGAAGAGCATCCCACTTTTGAGTTTCCCCAGCCCAACTATGGTGTTTCCCTTAGGTGGTGAATGACCAGACCTTGGGTAGAGTGTTTGTCTCTTTTCTTGGATCCCACCAAGCTCTATCATGGTCTAGAGAACGCTACTACAGTTCGGCACTCCGCAAGGATTATTGGAGATGTATCAAGAAAGGAGTGGAGGAGATCCATCGACATCAAAGTTGGAAACTTGGACACAACTAGACATGAGCTAGCCCAAGCCCAGGCTCAGATTAAGATCCTAATGGACAAGGATCAAGATGATGGGAAGGGAAAAATCCCAGAGCTTCACCATGAACAACAGGATAAGAACATCTTACTTGGTCATTTGGGAAAAATAGTTGTGAGTTGCCAATTGGCCTACCCATGCACTGCAACAACCACCACTTTTTGAGCCTAAGGAGATACAAGAAACGCCTGAGATCGACGCTTTGAGCCAAGTACCATTTTTACCTGCAGCACCGATTACCCAGGGGAAGGACGAGGACTCCGTCAATCACCTCGGTGACTTTTAGATAGATGGGTAAAGTTTACTCCTATGTGTAGCTTGCTTTGGGCCATGATGTAAAAGGTGATTAGCTTAGAATTGAGTGTACCACATGGGAGATCTTTTGACTTAGGGAAGGAGCTATCCCTAAAGTTTGTTGCTCAGGCATGGCTGCAACAATGAAACTTCTGCAGCTGAATCTTGAATGGATTTTTAATGCATGGATCTTTCATTACTGAGATGAACACTAAATGCCAGAGTTGTGGGAAGTTACATAACAGAGTTACCCATGAAATTTCAGCCCTTTTTGGACAAGTGGATCCAGAGATACGGATGTTTTAGTAACCCTCGGCCATTTTGAGATCAGCAAGAACAAGAGGGCAAACTTTGAATTTTTCGGCCCAGCTAGAGTTCGAATTTGATTCAGAGTTGAATACAAAATTTTGGAGCTCACTAAATTTCCTAGCTATTGGCCAAGATTGGGAAGCTTTGGATGCTCGGCTGAGGAGGAATGAATTTACTCCCATGACAGCCTTGCTGTGGGAAGTTTCTGCACTAAGTTGGAACCGAATGGATATCATTTTTTTTTTTTTGAGTTGGATTTGATAACTAGACTTAGAGTCATGTTTGTGCCCGGAATATTCAAATGAGCAAGTCAAGATTCCCACACCTACGTGAGAACAATCCACTCTTGCTACCTTACCGAGATTGCACGAGTTTTTAGTGCATTCTCGATGTCTGAGCCTCGATTTAAGGATGTTATAGTGGTATACAAGTATCTTGATATCCTTCTGGATGGCTTGTCTTGTGTACCACTAGATAGGGATGGGAAGTTGACATTGAACTAGGAACCTACTTCTATACCTAGACGATGCTAAAGGATGTTACCTATGGAATTTACTGAGCAAAAGACACAGCTAAAGTAATTAATGGACAAGGAAAGAGATTACGGGAACAACCGCAACGACAGTTGGAAAAATTTATGTTCCCAGGATCGCATTGTTGGATTTGGGAGGAACGCATCACAACAAAGTGTAGCTCACTAGTTCAAGCGTCCATCGTGAAGACTTATGCTCACTTGAATCAAGAGTTTGAAGGACCTAAAGCCTTGAATCCGCTACCCTAGATCTCATGGTGCTGACGAGTAAGGCTTCGTTACACGTTAGCCCTCCTGCTATCTAAGCGACCTTTCCCAATCCTCTGGAAAAGTCCCTGAATCACGCAATGGATTCACAATCAACAGGTAAGCCGCTTGTTATGCCCTATCATTGTTTCAAGCAAAACTTGTGTCTCGCACTCGTGTGCATTTGCTCCTTCCTACCACCTAACTGTTGCTCCTTCCCCTCTTGACGAAACGACCGTTAAACTTCTTGTCCATGATAACTTCCTTGACCTTGCTTTACAATGGTTCCTTACTCAAGAATTACGCCCTTCCACTATACTCTATGGGTGTCTTAAGTAAAAAAATCCGGTCTCGCACTTTTAGTGCATTTGCACCTCCTATCGCCTAGATGTTGCTCACTTCTTTTGAAAAGTGGCTAGTGAACTCTTCTCTTATCTTAATGCCCTTCTTTGGAGCTTGTTCTATAATGGTTCTTAACCATGCCTTGATAACCTTGGTCCAACTTAACTTCCATTGTTCTCCCTTTTTGAACGATCCTCATGGTTTCAACACATGAACCTTGTTTCTCCATCCTAATCTTCAAAAGTGTCAGTTGAGCATACATGGACATGTGCAAACCGCATCACTCGCATCGCTCATTCATGTGCATGTGCATCACTCTTGTGCATAATGCATCGCTCATTCATGTGCATGTGCATCACTCATGTGCATGTGCATCACTCCCGTGCATGTGCATAAATCACTCATAAGCATATGCACCATTTGCTCATATACATGTGCATCATGTTGCACGCACCTCATCATGAGCAAGCATCATATGCACTATCATCGTGCATGGCATTATACGCACTCTCATTGTGCGTGACATCATGTACACCGTCATTATGCACGACATCCTATGCATCGTCATTCGTGCATCATACCATATGCATAACTGAAATGACATCGTGATGCATCATGCTATGCACCATTTCATGGGTCACTCACGAGCACAGTGCATCATGGCAACCATATTCGTTGTAGGTGCATCGCCTGTTTCTAACTTGAATTCGACACCTCCTTGAATCGAGTCAGTCCGAGCGTGTCAATCTGAAGGGTCTCCCTTGGACGTATCTTCGTTTGTTCATCACCTCTCAAGCTACATCACCTTTTTGACATCCCATGAGATTCCCTCACCGCATTGTTCTTTTCCTTGATGCAAACTATTACTTGAGAACTTTTAGCACCTTGATCTATCATCTTATATCCACCTTGTTTCACCTCTTTTTCTTCATCCTGGAGAAGTGTGCTCCAGTTTAGTCATGTAAAGTCCATCCTTTACGATATAGTCGTAGTGGCCCAGTTACGAGATAAGGAAGATCACGTCAGCAGGCCGAAGCTCTCAAGGAAGGACGAGAGATGCCGATGCTTTCAACGAGCTCAAGAAGGAAGTGTGGTCCAAGAATCACCTAGAGATGCCTTAAGGCCGAGACCTTCAAGGGCCATCTACAGTTGAGGCATGCTACTCTAAGTTCCCTGTTCGCCCGATTGTAGCTAGCTGTACCAAATGTTGAAGCAAAGTTTTGCTGATAGGCAAAAGGACAAAGAGTAAGACCACCAAGTATGTCTCAGTGTTATCCAACAGTAAATGACTAGACACCTTAGGGGAGCAAAAACCTCTTATAGCCACCTATATTCCGGGAAGTTGGAAGATATGGATATGATCCTTGCCTGGATTGTCACTCGCCCCGAAGCAGGAATCTGTATGGGCTTTCAACAGCCAACTCGTGAAGACCACTCGCTTCGCTCCTACCCAGAAGACGAATGCTTTTATGAGTTGGGATGAAGTCCATCACGATCACATAGTTGACTTGGACATACCAGTCAAAGGAGTTATCTACGGGTACTCAACGCATAGTTATATGCTTGCTTAAGATGGTCTACATGGAAAAAGAAGAGGATCAGAACGCGGACGAGTCATTGTTGACTTCAACTGCTGCTTTTCGTCATGCCTTTTTATTTATCCTTTTTAGCCTAGATCTGAAGTAATAGAGAAGAGACTAATCATGGCTTAACCACACTGCAGAATGATGGTTTCCACCGAGAAGAACCCGAAAGGCCCCCAATCATACGAAGATGCCTCGCTTCACTCACTTGAGCTGACTGATCAGGTTACCAATGCTATCAAGATGATGGAGGTGCAAGGTCTGTTACTCAATCAAGTGGTAGCAAACATTGTTCAGGGCCATCGACAGAAACTACCCGTGACTAGTTTGACAGTGAACCTGTCCCAGTCAATGTCTACTTCCATAGCCGAGCAAGCCCGTCTGCTCAATCTCTTGGTAGATACCACCCTCTTGAATAAACCAAGCCAGGAACCCACTCAAGATGACTCCGCATCCCTGCTACCACCCTCGAAACTACCTATGGACCTAGGCGAACGACAAGCAACGTGTCGAGGACACAAGCACGTCCTACCTAACCTGGATCTAAGTGGATGGGAGATCACATGTACAGAATTCTGTCCACACTACAGAAAACCACGTAACAGGAGTTCCAAGAAAGACCAGCCCGCTGGACCTCAAACCCACTCACGAGGCGGGAAGTCAGTAGAAGGTCTGCCAGAACCCAATGTTCCCCACTGCCACAACGGTAGTCAACAAGGCCACATAGCTCAAGATCGTCCTCTATCCAGAAGAAAGAGACGAACCCTCAGGGGGCAGCGCAAGAAGATGAAGAGAGCACGCCTCCCAAATGGACAAAGGCACAACGCTAGTGTATCTGACGAAGCGCAAGATGTAACGGGTGCGAACACCCCTGCCTAGTTATGTACTTATGATCACCCAAATCTCGGGACGAGATTCTGTTTAAGGGGGGTGGGCTGTAACACCTCAGGTTTTAATTTTGGACTAAAATGATGTTTAACCACCTTGGTTAAGTCTAATTAAGGTTTTGCTTGACCACACTTGAGGAATTGACCAAAGTCAACACATGTATTGATGAACTCAAGGCGCCCTTCCTAGACCTTTGCAGCTTGGCATGACTCAAATTTGAAATTTCACTTAAGAAGTTGAAATTTGGCCAATATAAAAGTTGTCCAGATTTTCTGGGAACACAACTTTGTCAATTGTCACTTTTCAAAATTTTGAGTGGAAATTGCTCAAAAATCCAGTCAAATTCAGTCAAACTTCCAAGTTCACCTCAGGCTGGCAGAAAAGTTCACCCTTTTCGTCGCGCGTTCCCCACCGATCCATGAACTTTTTCTATGGTCAGCCTTTACAAAAGTTGTAGAGGGTACTTAGATCTCCAACTTTTGTATTTGGAGAATTTGAACTTTAGTTCAAAATTTTGGTGAAACACTCAGCCAAACTCACGCTCGACAGGTGTTCGACAGATTGCTGGCACTCGAGAGCTCGCACGTTCCAGCACGCCACGCGGCACGCGCCGCCTGACACGCGCACCAAGGTTCCCCGGCAGGCGTCCGACAGCACGGCCTGGCACCAGGGATGTGCCCAACCCGCGCGCTGCTCCCGGTTCCCCCACCTCCCGTCCGACAAGAGCCCGTCGCGCCGCAGTCCGGACGCCACGCGGCGCCCGCCGCCCACCGGCGTTCCCCTGCCACTTCCTGCGCCCCGACCGGCCAAACTTGTCGGAGCAGCATCCTCCAGTGCCGCGCCCTTGCCCCCGACCAGCCGTGGGCAACGCCGGCCGCAGCAAGCACGCCGTGTCGCCGCCAGCCTGCCATGCCATGCGCGCCTAGCTCCAGCGCCGCCGAGCCACCACGTGGAGCTTGCGACCTCCTTAACCTCCGCCGAGCCTCCCTCCGGCCACCTATAAAAGGGCGCAGACCCCTTCTCTCGCGCACATGGGCTCGCCAATCCCCCGCCTCCCCTGCTCTTCCGCGGAGCTTCCTCGTGCGCATCTCCTCATCCCCGCTCGAGCTCACCATCGTGATCCACAGGCACCACTCCACCAACCCAGCCCATCAGCCATCCCCCAGCGCCAACGACCTCGCCGGAGCAAGGGCAGGGCCGGCCGCCAATCGGGCCTCCCACGGCGAGCCGCCTCCGAGCCTTATCCGCCCGCAAGTTCTTCACCAAACCAACCCCTGGTGAGGCCCTCGTCAACCCCGTGCCCATCCCCGGCCGATCCCCGCCTTAACCTCGCCAGATCGTGCTCCGAAAGCCGCCGGCCGGCCAAGGGCAGGATTGCATCGATTGCAATCTGTCTAGGGTCCTTAGTGTAAACTTCAGGGACCTTGTTTGAAAAGAAACAGAAGTTTCAGGGGGTTATTGGAAAAATGTAACTTCAACAGTTTCAACCAAAGTAGCAAAATTGTAAAATCGATTAAAAATCACAGAAAAATCAGAAAAATGCAAATAAATATGTTCTGGAATCGCTGTGATGATATCTACATTTTATAGAAAGTATGTCTATACTTTTGATGCTTAGTTTTTAAATTAAGATTGAATCTCAGTTTGAACCAAGTTGTGCACAGTTTGAAATCTGTTCGTTCTTTTGATGCAATTTTTGGAACAAAGATCCTATTTAGATTTGGAGTTATGATTTATTTTCCATATCTGTCCTGTTCTAGATCTGGGATTTATGTAAATTTATATGTTAAGCTTTTGCATCTAATATTTTTGCTACGATTCAAAAACCTCCTGATTCATCTCTGATAAATAGCAGCACTCCTTTTGAAATGTTTAACTTGCTCTTTTTAATGCTTCATGCTAAACTAGAATCATTTTGTGTAGCTAGTTCTAGCAAGCTTTTTGAGCTCAGCTTTGTTGTATGGCTTGGCATCGACATGGTCTAGCTCTGATAAATAAATTAGCTTATTTTGAGCTGGCTTGCTTGCTCTTTTAAATGCCAAAATTTAAAAGCATCTTTATTTATTAAGCAAGATCTGGTTGCTTTCATGAGCTAAAATTTGGTGTGTAAGCTAGTTTTAACTAATCATTTCTCTGGTAAAAATTTCAGCTCCATATCATGTCTGGTTCTTTTTATAAGGATTAATCTTGGTGATAGTGTGATGCTCTTGTATGATTTATCAAGAGTGATGTTTTGCTCTTTTGAATTCAATCTTTTTGTTGTAGCTCAGCAACAACTTAATGCACCTCTGGTAAAAAGATGTACTCAGTTTGAGGTTGCTAACTTGCTCGTTTAATTGCAACTAGTTTAAATAAGATTAAATTGTGCAGCAAAATCTACAAACCTTTTTGGAGCTGTTTTGGGTTGTGTGAGCTGGCAGTAGTATGAGTAGGCTCTGATAAATTTTACAGGCTAATATCTTGATGATGTGATTTTCTAAGATTTATTGTTGATGCTAGTGTGATTTAATTGCATGATTTATATAGGTTGATGCATAGCTTGTGTTGATCTGATTTTTGGTGCATAAATCTGCTGTAATTCCATGAACTCACACAAAAATTCTCAACCTCATGTCATGTACCGAACTACCAGAATTAAATGGTAAAATTTGCTAGTTGAAAATGGACAAGTTAAATAATGCAATCCACTTTTGAAATTATTTGCAATTGATAAACCAACTAACTCAATCCCACTTGTCGGTGATGTGAAGTAAATTAAACTATAATTGATGTGTACACAATCACCATCAATCATCCAAGGTTCTTTTTAATGAAGTAATACAACTTAAACTAATGAAAGGGAAGGTCAGACAAAGTTTGTCTAGGTGAATGTGGCCTCTCAATACAATCCGGGCTTGTCATGAATGATGTCATGCTCGAAATAAGATCATGCTCTTATGCATATGCATTTCATGTAGGTTTGACTCTCGCCAACGTGTGCTACAAGCAAGTCCTGACGGAAGGCGGAGGACTGCCCGAAGGAGAGTGGAACACCGTCGAAGCAAGTCAAGACCCGAACCAAGTTCGGAAGAACTCAACACTAACCTAGCTCAGGATTAAGGCAAGCCTCGAAGCATGTCCTACCTTTCTTAAATTATGCAACTATGATGTGTCTATGCTTGTACATTTACATTTCAGGAGTTGAATTGAAACCCTAGTTGCATAATCCTAGGCTCCTATGTACTGCAATACTAGTATGATAGGTCGCTAGTTGCCATACTTTAAGGACACGGTAAAAGTCGAGTGATTTCCTGTCACTCGCGAGATTTTAGGAGTTCACTGTCTACCTTATGTTGGAATCATAAGGAATGACGGACGGGGATTTTGTCATGTTGATGCCCCGTTCATGTAGATGGAACTGGCTAAGGTCGAATGGTACGGCACCATTGGTTAAGCGTTTGAAAGTACTAAGCACTCGCCGCAAATATGGTAATCGGTAAGTTTAGTACCTTGGTGATGTAGTGCGGGGGCTTTTGCCTGCTCTACCCTTGAGCCTGGCTCTCCATGCGGCCACATGTAAGTGCAAGGGGCATAAGTGTCTGGCCGGGCCAGCCTTAGACCTTGTACTTAGGGAGAGATTTGGCCCTGACCCCAATCTAATGGATCCTTGGGAACTCCCTGGTGAGCGTTGACCTTCGTCAAGCGCAAGGATCCGAGGTGCTTAGGTTTACCTTGCCAGGATAAGAAGCTCGGTTCGAACTGTCCGCCTCTCACGGTTATGAGATTGCTTAACCGTTGTGCGCGTATTGAGTAAGAAGTGAAACATGATGAAGGTTAAACTTGATGCTTGCTTAATTGCTTGCTCAACATGGTTGCATAGTTGTAGGTGCTTACTAGTATGGTTAAATGAACTAGAACCTGATGCTAAAACCTGAAAGTAAGGACTCACTATTAGTTGCTCTTTGGCAAAACAAACCCACCAGCCAAAAGCCTTGCATGTCTAGGAGTCGGTGATGTAATCTTCACCTGACGGGTAAGTCTTGCTGAGTATTAGTATACTCAGCCTTGCTTTGTTGATTGTTTTCAGGGAGTTCCCTTGAGGAGATGGTCGCCAATCTTGGCCATACCAGCTTCCTCCGGGTTGGACTGTTGTATGGGAGACGACTGATGCCGAGTAACATCATGACGGCTTCACATGGTGTTACAAGTTCGACTAGTTATCATGTTTTAAATTCCGCTGTTTACGTACTCTGAGAACCCTTTATTACTTATGGCATAAATTCAGTTTGTAAAGAAATACCTCATGTGGGACCTGATAATAAAGTTGTGGATTTTCTGTTGTTATCTCTGGAACTCTCCTTCGAGTGAGTGCTTGCATACTGGTTTCGATCGAGGTATTCAACCATGGTTGCATCGGGCTCGACCCGACAGACTGTCATTTTACTCCGTTTTAATTGCGTGATGACCAAGTGGAAGGTTAGCGCACTTAAGCCGGATTAATTTGAGCGGTTCTGCCACAGCGAGTCTCCTTTGGAAAATATTAGTGCTATCAGTACGGTGATCACGAGCGGAGGAGACTCTGCTCGGGACCCGCCAAATCCTAACACTGCAGGAAGTCAGAATGAAGAAGAGAGTGCCCCAGAACAGTACCAGACGATCCGTGTCATCATGTGGCAGAAGCCAAGGAAGAAGAAGAAGAAGAAGGTACCACCGATGCCCCCAGCGGAAGCAAAACCCATTGATAGTGTGGAGGAAACCCAGTCCACGAAGATTGTCAAGCTCATGACAAACTGTAGTGCTACCCTCTTTCGTCAGCCACTTGAGAAGAAGGATCCAGGGTACCCAGAAATATCATGCTCCAACGGGACGTACGAGTTCAACCAGGCCCTTTGTGATATGGGAGCCAGCGTCAGTGTTATGCCAAAGGTGGTGTTTGATCGCTTGAACATTGCCACTCTAGCACCAACTACGATGCAGCTCCAGTTGGTAGACTCCACAGTCCGCCGCCCCGAAGGAATAGCCGAAGATATACCAGTAAAGATCCGAAGCTGCTTCATTCCTGTTGACTCGTGGTGTTAGATATTGACACCAGAGTTGAGAAGGACACGCCGCTCATCTTGGGACGGCCCTTCCTCAGCACCATGGAGGCCAACATTGATGTTGGAGCTAGAGAAATCCATCTCCACATTAATGGGAACAAGTCGAAGTTTGACTTCCGGGCCACAAAGGAGCAGTGCTCAATGATCAAGATCAAGTACGAGCCCAACCCGAATGGAATCAAGGAGGTAGAAATCAGACCTCCCAAGAAGGATAGTCTCATCCTGTTCATGAAGAAAGTCCTAGCTGAAGAAGTAGAATATCAAAGGCAGCTAAGGAAGCCAGAAAAGAGGCAGGGGTCCACTAGCAAGGCTCAATCCCGCAAGACCCCGAAGCCACCCGCCACACCAAAAAAGCCGAAGAAATACAAGAAAGTGTGGCGAGAGAAGACAGTTGAGTCAGCCGCTTCGTCATCTCCTGGAGCGGGAACGACTACATCAAGCTAAAAAGTAAGGAGAAGTCCGGTTCGTCGGACTTAAAACGACGAACCCTCGTCGGGAGGAAAAATCGGTATTTGTCTTATTTTTCCTTCATTTGAATTTTCCCCACCATTTGAATTTTTTGTCTGCATATTTTAATTTTTCCATCCCCATTTGAATTTTTCAACACAAGGATAAAAATAAAAATTAGAAAATGTATTTTTGAAAAGCCATTTTGGAGAAATAATTTTTCCAGCAATGTTATGGAGGAAATTTGGCCGGTGGCACCAAGGACAACAGGCTTCATAGCCGTTGGAGGGGCCGACCAAAGCAGGGACCAGGGGGCCCACCCCCAGGTCGGCCGACCCGAGGACAGCGTGGCCTGTCCTGTCCTTTGGCCAACGCTAGGAGCCATTACCTCCCAGCCATTTGAAGGAGCTTCGGCCGAAGCTATAAAAGGGAGTGGCCGGGAGAGCTCCTCTCCCAACCACTCCATATTTTCCAACTTCTCCAAGCTCCACCTCCATTCTTGCTCTTTGTGCTTACTTGCTCTCCATTTTGGTTGCTCTCAAGTTCACAAAAATATTTCCCCCTTGTGTTTCCATTTGCGGAATCGGTATTTCTCCCACACTCGAATTTTTGATCCCGCATTACTTGAGAAAATCGGCATGATTAGTGAGTCTGAAACAATTTTGCATGCTATAGGTTGGTCCAACTTTGCTAATGTTACTGAGTTAGGTTCTCGCGTGCTTACAATTCAGTTTTTATGCACGTTAGAAACTACTGCTGAGGCTCTCTCTTTCAGAGTCTTTCGGAAGGAGTATGAATTTACTTGGAAACAATTTAGCACTCTGCTAGGCTTTCATGATCGTTGTAATGCTAACCTTGATAATGCTCTGTGTGGCTTTGATAAGAATAATTTTTGGCAGAGCATCTCAGGTTTATCTTCTGTAGGAAAACCCAAGAATAGTGAAATCCATAATCCTACTTTATGCTTCATGCATAAATGGATTGCTATGACTGTTTTTCCTAGGGACGATATTAGGATAGTTCGTGTTGATGAAATGAAAATCATGTATGCTATGATCAACTGAATCAGAATATCTCCTGTGAAAGTAATGATAAAACAATGGATGGGTTATATTAAGATGTTAGGACCAATTGAGTGCACCTCGCTAGTTACTCGCATAGTATCTAGTTTAGGGAGTTTGGAGAATGTGCCGATTGACTACATCACTGAGCCTCGCCCCATGATTATGGAGGAGGCCTTGATAGTCAGTCACACCATTCGACATGCACCCGATGGGGGTCTTGTATTCTTTTACCCAGGTTATACAAATGAGATCCGGCTACCTAACCCGGATTTTCGTCTGTATAACTTGGAAGATCTCACCATTGACTTGCAGACAGCTACGCCTGTACAAAGGCAAAGCTCTCGCAGGAGGAGACCCGTGCAGCCACAGCCTATGACAGAGGAGGAGGAGGAGGCACAGAGTGACTGGAAGCCACCGGGATCCATTCCCGGCTAGAACCAGACTCCCGCAGGGCACTCCACTCCTTGGGACATTGCTGGACCATCCACACCCTACATGGGGTGGGATCGGTTCATTCCACCTGAGCAGGCCAGGACGTCTTCGTGGCAGCACAGTGGCAGACGGCAGGTGGAGGGTTTCGGGTATCTCGTATGCCCGAACCTGAATCCACCACTGAGTCACGCCACACTTCGTTTAGAGGAGCTCCACGTTGCTCCCACTCATCCCGGAGTTACAGACGGGAGTTGGGTGAGCTCAACACTCTACTGGGCAACCTCACCATGGAGATCGGCGAGTTGCGGAACAACTTCCACGACTTCCCCATCGGCACCCGCAGCTGGCAGGAGCAGACCAACTACCACCTCAACACACTCCAGAACATGATGCAGCAGCAGAACGACGATCTCTACGCTTACTTCCGGTCACAGGGATTTGATCCCCATGGCCGACAGTAGGCAAGGAGCTAGCTTGGGGGAGGACCCCCACTTGAGGTTACTTGTATCATTTCCCTTTCCAGTTATTTAAATTTCAAACCATGTTTGCTTTCCACCTTGCATCTAAAAGAAAAAAAGATAAAACATAAAAAGAACAAAAAGATTTATTCCACTTTATCTATATGTGAGGTTAGTTGTGTAGTTCTCCATTGTTGAAATGATGAATAGTTGCTCTATTTTATTTCTTTATTATGCCTTGCCTAGAACTTAGTACTCTCCCAAGTTTTGAGACTTTTGGCATGAATCAAACCTTAGGCTAAAATTTGTGGGTAGTAAAATGCATGATCCAAGCCTAGGTTGTTGTGAGGCATGATATGGAAAATAGAGCTGCTATGATCTTGTTCAAAGTGCAACTAGAAAGCCGGAGTTTAATAAAAATGATAAGTCCCTCAATGATGAAAGAAATTCCCACCAGCGCCATATGTTAGATTTACATTGCAAAACCTTTATACATATGCTGCTTGCTTTCACATTGAGCTTTGTCAAACTTGTGACCTTAGTGAGTTGCACTTCATGTTTTCATGATCAAGATCACTACACACACTCGCCCCACATATATGCTAGACTTCTACACTGAAAGCTAGCAATTCATCCATCCACCATCCATTCATATTTACAACTCCATGATTTTATGTTGCCTCTCTCTCTCTCTCAAAGTATGGAGAAAGAGTACACGGGCTATGCAAAGAAAAATATTCTTGCTCAAAGAGCATGATGAAAAAAAAAGAATATTCGCAAACTCCATGATGGAGCTTGCGTCGGAGGAAAGCAAGGTCGCGGTGGATGCTGTCCCAGCCGAAAGAATATTCGCAAAGTTTCCAAATTTGCCCCCAAGGGGTGTGTATCTCTTAGGGGTAGTTTAGTCTTTAGGACTCCACCACTTGGACTATATATTAGACCCCCTAGGGCTGGTGGGAGTCATCTATCTAGGCAGCCATCTATTTTCTTTTAGCACTTGAACTCTTTCTTTGTTCTTTCTCTCTAGTTTTCCATAGGCTAGCTAGTGCTTCAAATCTAGATCTACAAGTGGGTAGGATGAGGGAAGTTTGCTAGCCTCTTTGTAAAGAATCATTCCTCGTTATGTATGGAAGATTTGGAGTTCTCTCACCCTCTCTTGTGTTGTTTTGGTGTTCATCCCGTGGCTCTTTCTAGCCCCGTTCTTGGATTTTTGATTCCTCGTGTTTGAGACCAATTCTTTGTGTGTTTGCTTGGGGGATTCACACATGAGTCCGTGGAGGCTCTTTTCTTGGTGATTTGCCCTCACAAACCGCGAGATTTGGCTCGGATTTTGGGGTTTTTGGATGAACTCGGGTTGAGGTGTTCATGGTGGTAGATCCGCGATTCCTCATGATTGAGAGCGTTTCGGGGCTTGATCTTTGAGCTAGAGGATGCCCATGAGGCATTCCCTTCATCCCCAGACTCTGGCTTCAATCCGTTGTGTGAATCGGGAGATCGGGAAGTTGTTTTGAAGAGTTGACTCTCAGGTTCAGTTTTTCTTGAGGCTACAGGCAAATGCGGTTTAACCACCCCTGCATCCCAGTTTAACCGCCCCACCATGGCAGTTTAACAGCCCCTGTGCAGAACTACTGCAGATTTGTGGTTTTCCACTTTGAGCTGTTTGATTTGATTTCCGCTACTTTGATCTTGTTCCTAGGGTTAGTAGCATCTCAATTGCTACGTGATCTTGGCAAGATTGTGTTGTGAGGCCTCAGAGTGAAATTGGGGGAAAGCCGGATTTGTTGGAAGAAATTTTTATCGGCTCCCATTCACTCCCCCCTCTCTGGTCGCCGAATCGATCCTTCAATTGGTATCAGAGCCGGTTACGGGTCTTTTCGACTCTAACCAGTCTAAGATCCAAAGATGGCGCACCAAGATCGGGGTTCCGGTCCTCCACACTTTGATGGAAAGAACTATCCAAATTGGGTTGCGCGTATGGGCGCTTTCTTGCGAGGAAAGGGCAAGTTGTTGTGGGATGTGACGATTGATGAGAACTATGTCACACCACATGACTTGGAAGCCCCTGGAGCAAAGGACAAGTTCGAGGCCAACGCAAAGGCCGTGGACTACTTGTTTCGTGCTGACGAGTTTGAGCGTGTTTCGGGCGAGGACCTCGCTTGCAAGATTTGGGGCAAGTTGAAGGTAGCCCATGGTGGTGATAGCCATGTCAAGGCTAGGATTTTCTCGGTGTATCGCAAAGAGTATGAGAATTTCTCACATTTGCCTGGAGAGTCGATTGACACGATGTTTCAGCGTTTTATGTCCATAGTGAACAACATGAAAGCCAATATCACCGTCCCCCCATACACGGATCATGACAGGGCTATCAAGCTCCTGCACTCTCTTGATCTGACCGTGTGGAGTGCTAAGGTTGAGGCAATCATGGAGTCGCCCAACTATGAGACTTTGAGTGTTGATGAGCTTTTCTCCAAGTTGAAGTCTTTAGAGGTGGATAGGTAGTTGAACGCCAAGGCCATGAACCCGACTGATTCTCATAGTCTGGCTCTGGTCGTTGGATCTGGTTATGGTCATGCTAACCCTTCCACAAAACACTTTGCCTTGTCTTCACTTGTGTCACTTCCAGATGAGGAGTTTGAGGTGCTGAGCGAGGAGGATCTCGCGTTGCTCACCAGGAGGTTCGAGCGCAAGTACCAGAACCGCAAGGGTTCAAGACGGGTGGCGAGTACGTGCTACAGATGCGTCAAGATGGGGCACTTCATCGCCGAGTGCCCGGAGGAGGTCAAGAATGACTACAACTGCAAGCACCGCCCGAGAGATGAGCACAAGCACCGCTCCAAGAACGAGTACCACTCCAAGCACAAGAACAAGGACGAGCGAAGGACGAAGAAGCACGGTGGCTACAAGAAGTCCAAGCCTCGAGCGATGGTGGCTGACGCGAGCGACGTCGACACGAGAACCACATACACCACGTCGAGCTCGAGCAGCGACGATGAAGATCGTGGCCGTCGCAAGGAGAAGAAGCACATGAACCGCAACTTCAACGGGCTCTCCTGCACCGCGCTGAACAACTACTGCACCATGGCTCACAGCTCTGACAGCAAGAAGAACAACAAGGATGATCCCGACTCCGACTCTGAGGATGAGGTAAACAACGATCCCATCTCCTTGCGTAGGGAAATCACTAGGCTTGAGGAGTTGGTAGACAACCGTGATGATGTGCTTAGGAAGACCGACAAGAAGAAGAGGGACTTTAGATCCTTTCTTGGTGAGTCAAAGGAGAAAGTTGTGGAGCTTGAGTCCTTGCTAGATGAATCTGGAAAGAAAGTGGCTGAGCTTGAATCTGAGTTGGCTAGTGTTATAATTGAGATAGGTGTGTTGAAAGATGCTCCTACTATTTCTGATGAAATTGAATGCTCAGACTGTGATGCTCATCTTGCTGATTTGGTTGCCCTGAAGGAGAAATACATGACATGTCTTGATGAACTAGATGTGCTTAGGGCTGAAGTTGTTGAGTTGAAGTCTAGACCTGCTTTGCTTGGTGCTTGCACTTCATGTCCTGCTTTGCATGATCAGTTGCTTAAATCTCGTGCTTTGGTTAATTCTCTTAAAGCTGCTTTGAAATCACCTGTTGCAAATTCATGTTCTGGTTGTGATGTTGTGGCTTTGAAGAATGTTGAACTTGCACATTATGTTGATCGCTTACAAGATGAGAATGATGAGTTGCGTCAGTGTTTGAGTTGGTTGTCTGGTCACGAGCCACAGCTTAAGATGATGATTGCTGAGTTTAAGAGAGCTGATTGTTGTGGTCTGGGTTCTGAGAAGGCTGGTGAGTGCAGTGGTGAGAGTGAGAGAGAGAAACAAGCAGACTCCACCACGGATACCCCAGTTTCCCCACAGAAAACTCCACCCAAGAACAACTTCACACCCAAACCCAACCACCTGCTAAACAAGCTTGACACCACTCCTGATCCACCCAAGTTTCCCCCAAAGACAAACAATTTCCAAAAGAGAGTGACCTTTGTGAGGAGTGGGGTTCACCAAACAAGTGAGAAGCCACAGCCAAGAGAAACTCCAAAACCAAAACCAGTCCTCTTCCATTGTGACTTTTGTGGGAGGGATGGTCACCTTGAGGAGTTTTGTTCAAGGAAGAAGAGAGAGTCTAGGCATGAGAAGGAGTGGGGTAACAGGGACAGGTACCACTCTTCTCATAGTGTGCCTGAGCCCCGTGCACCTTTGCCTAGGAGTAGGGCGTTCGTGCGTTCAATTCCTTCTTTTGGTTCTCGTGGTTTTTCTGCTCGTGGTCAGTTTGGTTCAGGGAGGTTCGATCATAGCTTTGAGGTGAGGAGAGAGTCTAGGCCATGTTTTCCCCCACGTGGTGCTAGAGTTCCATTTGTGAGACGTGAGAAGGTTCCACGGATGAGTAGTGATAGGAATATGGATTTTGCTAACCCCTCTTTTGAGCAGATGGCACGACACTAGTTTAACTCTTTCTGTGCTAACCCCAGTGTCGAGTCATTTGCTCACTCTCGATCTCATTTTGATTGTGTAGGTGGGAGGCTTGGAGAACTTTTGGTTGATTGACTCCGGTTGTTCGAGGCACATGACCGGAGATAGGAGGTGGTTCTCCAGCCTCACCCCGGTGATGACAAGGGAGTACATCACTTTCGGGGATAAAGGTAAAGGTAGAGTGCTGTCTGAGGGTGCAATTCAAGTGAGTGACAACTTTGTGTTGAAACGTGTGGCTCTTGTTAAGAATCTTGGTTTTAATCTGCTTTCGGTTTCCCAGATGCTTGCTGAGGGTTTTGAGGTTCGCTTTAAGAGTGGGGCTTCTCGTATTCTTGATCCTCGATGTGATCTTGTGTGCATGATCATTCCCGAGGGTCAGATTTTTCGTGCTGACTTTTCTCGATCTTTTGGTCCTTCTTGATGTTTGTTGGCTGGTTCCTCTACTGAGCTTTGGAAGTGGCATAGGAGATTGGGTCATTTGAGCTTTGATTTGCTCACTCGTTTGAGCGCTCTTGATCTTATCTGAGGATTGCCCAAGCTCAAGTATGAGAAGGATTTGGTTTGTGCCCCGTGTAGGCATAGCAAGATGGTAGCCTCTTCTCACCCACCTTTGACAGATGTTATGACTGATCGTCCTGGAGAGCTTTTGCATATGGATTTGATTGGTCCAGCTCGCGTTCGTTCAGTTGGTGGGAAGTGGTATGTCCTTGTGGTTGTGGACGATTTTTCTCGCTATACTTGGTTGTTTTTCTTGGCTTCAAAGGATGAGACTTTTGATTTTGTTCGTGATCTGATCTTGAGGTTGAAAAATGAGCGTAATGGTGGTGCCATGAGAGCTATACACAGTGACAATGGCACGGAGTTTAAAAATGCTCGTTTTGATACCTTCTGTCGTGATCTCGGTCTCGAACACCAGTATTCTTCACCATATGTTGCTTGCCAGAATGGTGTGTGGAAAGGAAAAATCGGACCCTTTGTGAAATGGCAAGGACGATGCTCGATGAGCACAGGACTCCTAGAAAGTATTGGGCTGAGGCGGTAAATACCGCTTGTTATATCTCGAATCGGATTTTCCTTCGTGCCTTCAAGAAAAAGACTTGCTATGAGCTATTTCATGGTCGTTCTCCTAGAGTGAGTCATTTTTGAGTTTTTGGTTGCAAGTGCTTTATTCTGAAGAAGGGAAATCTGGATAAGTTTGAGTCTCGGTCGATGGATGGCATTTTTCTTGCTTATGCTAATCATTCTCAAGCATATCGGGTGCTCAATCTTGAAACTAACCAAATCATGGAGACTTGCGAGGTAACCTTCGACGAGACCATTCCATGTAGCTCTTCTGCTTTTGAGTGTGCAGGTGATGATGAACTAGGACAATCAATCTTTGAAGATGAATAGGATGGTGATGAGGATGATAATGAAGATCATGTACCGGAAGGAGCTCATGTACCCTCTACTTCCACTACTACCACGACGTTCGATGATGGACCTTCTGCTACTCCTTCATCGACTCACGCACAAGATCAAGTGGAAGCTGCTGTTGAGGGGGAGGCAATCTCAAGGCGTGAAGCTCCACGGCACATTCAGAAGAATCACCCACCTTCAAAGATGATAGGTGACCTGAATGAACGAACTACTCGGTCGAGGTCACGAAACATCTCTCATTTCGTTCATTCTGCTTTTGTTGCATCTTTTGAGCCCAAAAATGTTGGACACGCATTATCTGATTCTGGTTGGGTCAATGCCATGCATGAAGAGTTGGAGAACTTTGAGAGAAACCAAGTGTGGGAGTTAGTTGAACCACCCCCAAATTGCCATCCTATAGGAACCAAATGGGTTTTCAAGAACAAGAGGGGTGAGGATGGAGAGATAGTGAAAAACAAGGCGAGGTTGGTTGCTCAGGGTTACACACAACAGGAAGGGATAGATTATGAGGAGACATTTGCTCCTGTTGCCCGTCTTGAGGCAATTCAGATCCTTCTAGCATTTGCTGTTGCTAAAGGGCTCGAGTTGTACCAGATGGATGTGAAGAGTGCCTTTCTGAATGGGGTGATAGAGGAAGAAGTGTATGTGAGGCAGCCACCTGGGTTTGAGAGTGAGAGATACCCACACCGAGTGTACAAACTCCACAGAGCTTCATATGGCCTAAAGCAAGCACCCAGAGCGTGGTATGGTAGGTTGAAGGGGTTCTTGCTTAGCAAGGGGTTTGAGATGGGAAAGGTTGACAAAACTCTTTTTCTATTGAGGCATGGCAGTGATCTTTTGATTGTTCAGATATACGTGGATGATATCATTTTTGGTGGCTCTTCTCATGACATGGTTTCCAAGTTTGCAGAAGATATGAGCAGGGAATTTGAGATGTCAATGATGGGAGAGTTGCAGTTCTTTCTCGGGCTGCAGATCAAGCAACACAAGGATGGGACGTTTGTCCACCAAAGCAAGTATACGAAGGACATCCTCAAGAAGTTCGAGATGAGCGACTCCAAGCCGATGATGACACCGATGAATACAACTACAGCCTTGGACGCAGACGAGGACGGAGAACCAGTGGACCAGAAGGAGTATAGAAGCATGATCGGCTCCCTCCTCTACTTGACGGCGATGAGGCCAGACATACAATTCAGCGTGTGTCTGTGCGCTCGTTTTCTGGCTTTGCCGAGGACATCACACAGGCAGGCCGTCAAGAGGATTTTCAGGTACCTCAAGTATACTCCTGAGCTGGGACTTTGGTATGCTGCTTCCTCCACTCTTGCGCTCCATGGTTATTCTGATGCTGATTTTGCTGGGTGTCGCTTGGATCGTAAGTCTACTTCAGGGCAGTGTCAGTTTCTTGGTTCGTCTCTTGTGTCTTGGTCTTCTCACAAGCAGTCTAGTGTAGCCCAATCGACCACAGAAGCTGAATATGTTGCTACTGCTAGCTTCTGCTCCCAGTTGCTTTGGATCACCTACACTCTGAGTGACTTTGGTTTGAACTTGAAAAATGTTCCACTTCTTTGTGATAGCACCAGTGCCATTAGCATAGCCAAAAATCCCGTGCTCCACTCCAAAACCAAACACATAGAAGTGAGGTATCATTTTCTGAGAGACCATGTTGAGAAAGGAAATATCGAGCTTGCCCATGTTTCCACCCAAAACCAGCTTGCAGACATTTTCACAAAACCACTAGACCAAGCCACCTTCGTCCGCTTGCGAGGAGAGCTTGATGTGTGTTCGCCATTTTGAGCTGGGTTTTGGAGCTGTTTTTGTAGCATATGTATCATCTTTTCTGCTTTTTAGAGAGTAGCCATCTTTGTATCTTGATGAAGATTTCTTGCATCTTGTGATATATCATGTTGCATTTGTATCATACTTTAAGATAAGCTTCTCCTATATGCAGTGATTGTTACAACTTGCTACATTTTAGAGTGTAGGCAAGATTCCTAGTGATTGGATAAATGATTGGCTATGCTCTTGATGGTTTTGACATATACTCTTTTGGGATAGTCAAACTTTTGGAAATTAAATGCTAAACTGAACTTAATTTCTTTCACCCATGAGTAGAAGCCTTTGCACGTCCGGTTTGAGCCGAAATGGCTATTTTCTTGCTTAGATCATGCTAGGAGATGATGTTCTTCTCATTTGGGTCAAAGACCTTTGTCATTATGAATGTTCAGCCCATACTTTGTCTTGTGGAGAAGCATAAGCTTCTTTTTGTTGCAAAGACATTTCATGTACCATGCTTAACTTAAAATTTTGGAAAATGAGATGTCTATGCTTAAAAGAAGAAAAATGAGAAAAATAAAGAAAGATGGACATATTCAAGTCTTTGTGCTTTTCATATATACTTGCACACATGGGTGCTAAACAGTTGCATGATGTTTACCGGAGAAGTCTCCCTTGTGAAGTAGACACATGGCTCCGTGCTTTGACATGACATAAGATATTGAATGGGCGTTTGTAATGACCTTTTGTTAAGAACTAATGTCCTTTCATGCTCTAGATAAGTTGTAGTTCTTTTTTGCTTGAACTTGCCATGTTTAGGACTTTGCTTATGAGGTGAAACTTTTTGAAATAAATCAACAAATTGACCATGACTTTGTCAAATGGCTATATGGCTTTACCTTCTTGATGACAATGCTTTTCTGAAGCTATGAACTATCTAGCTTGCTCATTCTCTCATTTGTAGCATTTTGTCGTGCTCATTTTGTATTTGAGAAGCTCGTAGTTGTAACTTTTGCATTTTTGCCTTGATTCATGCATTGTCAACAAGGGGGAGAAATTTGTGAAGGGAAAACAGTGTTGGGCACATTTGGAAGGTTTTCAAGTTGAAGTGGCTTCTTTTTGGGCATTTTGGGACTTGCTTGTGATTTTCTGGGCAAGGCCGGTTTAACCGCCCTGCCATGGCGGTTTAACCGCCCCTGCCTGGACAGCACTGCATTGTGTTAGTTTTTGATCGATTTTCGCATGCATGAGTTCACTTGTTCAGGGGGAGTATGCATTTGTGCAGGGGGAGTTCTTTGTGATGCCTGAGAAGTGATTTGGTGCTTTGTGTTTTGCTCTTTTGCAAATGGAGTTGAGACTTTGAATTTTGCTCTTTTGCCGATGGTGTTGATCCCTTTCGCTTCTTCTTGAAGGGTCGGCTTTTCTGGAGCTTTCTCTTGCAGGTGACTTACGGCTTTTTCTTGCTTTTTGTCACATGCTCAAGTTTCTATCTCTCTTTCTTTTCTGTTTTCCTTTCTAATTCAAACATGATTATGTGTGTTGTCAATGCACTCATCAAGGGGGAGATTGAGGACCAGGTGTGTCCGAGGACCAAGTGGATGGTCGCTTCTCAGTGTGATGAGTGATTGACAACGTGGTGTGGACTGACGTTTGCCTTGGCTTAAGTATTGCAGGTGTAGAATGCGGCTTGATTGCATTGGTGCAGGTGAAGAACAAGCGCGAAAGGTCTTAGCCAGAGTGGCCTCCGAGGAGTGGAGAGACAAGTAGGCTTGGTTCGACGGACCCGGTGGCCAGATGGATCTAGTGCGGTTCACATGGTGGCAAGAACGAGCAAGGCAGCGTGGATCCAGTGTGAGGTAGCGGCTCACAACCGAAGCTCGTACGTGGACGCGAAGCCGGTGCAAGGTAGCGGCTAACAACCGAAGCTTGTACGTGGGGTTTGGTGATTTGGCCACAAAATCATCAGGAGGATGGTTTTCCTTGGTTTGGGCCTCAAAACCAAGGGCGAGGACTCGACGTGAAGAAGTCAGGCCTGGGGCGGTTTAACCGCCCCCTGGGGGCGGTTTAACCGGCCTGGCATGGCGGTTTAACCGCCCCTCCCAGAGAAGGGAGCCGGGCGCGTCGAGGAGCTTCGATCTGGAGGACACGCGGCGTGATCGCGGAGCTTGCGTCAGAGGAAAGCAAGGTCGCGGTGGATGCTGTCCCAGCCAGAAGAATTGACGGAGGTACAACCATGGGCCCACAGGCGTGAAGACTAGAGAGTAGAGTATTGCAAGGACTCTACTCGCAGTAGAAACCAGTCGTATGACATGTAAACCACTCGGATTGACTTGTAAAGCACTCTATGAGTTGTATTAGGTTAGGATTCTACTCGGAACCGACCTTGTAACCCTGCCCTCCGTGTATATAAGGCTGGGCAGGGACCCCTCCAAAAGAGACGAACTCATCCAATACAATCCATATACAGGACGTAGGGTATTACGCTATCTCGGCGGCCCGAACCTGTCTAAATCCTGAGTCTCTTAGCCTTTGTGTTCCTGATCTCGGCGAAACCCTACCTGAACTCTACTACCTCGGGGTATCCCTCGGTAGGATCGACGGTAGAACACCGACATCTGGCGCGCCATGTAGGGGATTTCCACAAAGATCCCGTGGAGAATGCAATGGCGACCTACATTAAATCTGAAGCGCCTCAGGAAGGTATAAGGTTCAACTTCGGCTCCTGGGTTTACGTCGCAGACGGCTCGGGTGGTTTCTATAGCTACCACGAGACGCCCCTGGAGATCAAGGCAAAACTAGTACCCAACATGGAAGACCTGGCTGAGCAACTCGGCGAGATCACGCTCGCAGACATCGTCCGCGGGCAAGAGCTCGAGTCGATCCCGACTCCGAAGCAAAAGCTACAAGCAGCCCTCCCACCCCAATTCCCGTTCGGACTCCGCAATTCGACCCGTATGTATTGCGAGGCATTGCGGAGCCAATTCGAGTCCGTCACGGACTCGAGCCAGAACGTCCCGGTCCAAGTCAAGGCAAGACACGCCAGCTCGCAAAGCGAGGCAACCCCCGTACACCACTCGAACTCGGATGAGGAGGCCCTACAAGAAGACAGCGGGCACGGCCTGGTGATCCATGCCACGCCTGAAGGAAGATTCGTGTTCCCTAGAGACAAGATGCCACTGGAAGTCCCCGAGTCCCGCCAAGTCTTCGTGCTCTTTGGATCTGAAGTCACTGACGACCTGCCATTCCAGCACGGCACACCATTACCACCAGACGAGGGAAGCTCCACTGAAATCGTCACCCCAAACTCCAGCAGCTCCTTTGAACCTAGCCGACAGGTCTTCATGGCCGGCACTGGGGCTGCAGACGATGATGACCCGCGTTATGCTTTCGAGCTGGAGGCTGACATCGAGGAAGACGAACTCCCACCCGCTGGAGAGTCAACTGCAGCCGCAGCGGCCAGGGAGATCCACAACAATAAGAGGGCCCAGCGACGCATCGCTGCCCACAATCGCCTCACAGCTGGCTGCAACCTCGTAGAAGAATTCGCCAGGGTGGCACGATATGATTCTCCTATGGCTAATGCCATGGAGATGGCTTATCACATCCGCAGCCTGCCACGGTCTCCAGCAGCGGACGCGGCACTCGGCCGGATCAACGATTTGATCCGCACCCTCGACAAAGCCATGGCCACCTCGTCGATGTGCAATGGCCGGACGGCCCAAAGTGAAGAAGTTAACAGCAGCGGCCGCGAAAGGCACCGTGCACCGGCTCCAAGCCGCCTGACTGATGGAAATCGCGGAAGAGTCATACCTCCATGTCACCCGGAGGACGATTGTTGCATCGAGTGAAGTCCACCACGACCCAACGCCAGTCGCCAGTCGCAACAACGGAGGCCGAGCTGCTGCGTCGCACAGACCAGCTCACAGTGTCGACCTCAGGCATACCATCAACGCCAACCGTGATGCACGATCTATCCTCGACTCCAGGAGGCACGATGAAGCCCGAGGACACAAGGAAGACGACGACGAATATCCGATGCTCTCCAGGGGCATTCGGATGGCGATGTATCCGCAGCCATTCAAGCCCATGGGCTTTGAGAAGTACGACGGCAAGACCTCCCCAGAGTCCTGGCTACGCATCTACTCCACATCTATAGAGTGCGCGGGCGGCAACAGTGCGATCAAGTGCCGATACTTTCCATTGGCACTCGAACCCGCCCCGCTCACATGGTTCGAGAATTTGCCACGCCACTCCATCGACTCATGGGAACGCCTCAAGAAGATGTTCGTGACCAACTTCCAAGGCACCTACAACCGCCCCAAGACTCGCCACGATTTGGCTATGTGCAAGCAGCAGCCCAATGAAAATCTGCGCGAGTACATGCGTCGCTTCATGGAAATCAAGACTTTGGTAGTCGACGTATCTGATCGTGACTGCAACGACTTATTCCAGAACGGCATCGCGAACAGATACTTTGATGGCCTAAAAACTCTGGAAGCCCTGCGCAATCAGGTGGAAGCCTGGGCCAAGCAAGAAGATCGCGACCTGGAGAAGTACGGCCCCCGCAAAGGTCGGGACAGGCAGGACAACAGGGGCAACAACTCTAAGGGCCAGCAGAACTATCAGAACAACAAGCGCAAGCCAGAAGATACAGTCGCGACCATGGATGGTGGCATGAGAAGCCAGAAGAAAATGGGAAAGAGCGACGTTGAAAAGATCATGGACAGACAGTGCCCAATGCACCCAAAGCAGAGGCACACTATGGGCCAATGCTTTGACCTCCAACGCGCATATCATCAACAACCGCGCGAGGAGCGGGGCAGGAAGAAGCCAGCAAGGGAACCACTCGACCCCGAAGCCAAGAACAAAGAGAAGGCGGTCGATGAAGAAGAGGAAGAGGACGAGCAGCACAAGTTCCAGAAGCTCAGTAAAGTACTCATGGTCATCATGGGTGGCGACTATGGTTTTCCCACTCGGAGGAACCACAAGCTCACCATGCGCCGTATCATGGCTATCGAGCCAGCTATCCCACGGTACTTAAAGTACTCGGAGGTCCCAATCACCTTCTCCAAGGAGGATCAATGGAACAGCTATGACGAACCAGGGCAATTACCACTCGTCCTGGACCCTACGGTAGCAGGATCTCAGCTCACCAAGGTACTCATCGATGGTGGCGCAGGGCTGAACGTACTATTCTTCGGCACCCTGAAAAGGATGGGACTCGACATTGAGAAGCTGCTCACCCCCACCAACTCCCCGTTCTACGGCATCGTTCCTGGTAACGGCAGTCTCCCACTTGGCCAAGTCACGTTACCAGTAACATTTGGCACTCCAGAAAATTTTAGGACAGAGTACATCAGATTCGAGGTAGCAGACTTCGACACCTCATATCAAGCCATCCTCGGACGTCCCGCATTGGCTAAATTCATGGCCATTCCCCACTACGTCTACCTAGTCCTGAAGATGCCAGGACCCAAAGGTGTCATCTCTATCCATGGCGACTTGCGGCGGTCATACGAGTGCGACAGAGAAGCTGTGGAGTTCGTGTCCACAACTCAGGTGCCAAGTTCCATGGCCCAAGTTTTCGCTGCCGCCCAAAAACTGAAGAAATCAGAATTTGAGATCCCCGGCAAGGAGCCTAGCCCACGCAAAGCCACCATACCTGAAGAAGTGATGACCAAGGATGCAGAGTTGATGGAAGGCGACCAGTCCAAGACTACCAAGATTGGGGCGGGACTGGATCCCAAATAGGAAAGCGCGCTCGTCAGGTTCCTATAGGCTAACTGCGACATCTTTGCGTGGAAACCCGCAGATATGCCTGGGGTACCAAGGAACCTGATCGAGCACAGCTTGAACGTTGATCCCAAAGCTACTCCCAAGAAGCAACGACTGCGATGATTTGCAGCCGACAAGCGCGAGGCGATTAAAAAGGAGCTGGCGAAGCTACTCACCGTAGGATTCATCAAGGAAGTCTTTCACCCGGACTGGTTGGCGAATCCAGTCTTGGTAAAGAAGAAGAACAACAACGAGTGGCGCATGTGTGTCGACTACACTGACCTAAACAAGCATTGCCCCAAGGATCCCTTCGGGCTCCCCCGCATCGACCAGGTTATCAACTCCACAGCTGGTTGTGCACTACTTTGCTTCCTTGATTGCTACTCGGGTTATCACCAGATATCTCTAAAAGAGGAAGATCAAATCAAGACGGCGTTCATCACCCCGTATGGAGCATATGCCTACACCACGATGTCCTTCGGGTTGAAAAACGCTGGAGCGACTTATCAGCGCGCTATACAACTCTGCCTTGAGAAGCAACTCCATCGCAATGTAGAAGCATATGTGGATGATGTGGTCGTAAAAACCAGACACCCAGAAGACTTGATCGCCGACTTAGAAGAGACTTTCGCGTCCTTGCGGAAGTGGAATTGGAAGCTCAACCCAAATAAGTGCATTTTTGGAGTACCCTCCGGGAAGTTACTCGGGTTTATCATCAGTCGTCGTGGTATCGAGGCCAACCCAGAGAAGATCGATGCCATCACAGCCATGGAAGCTCCAAAGACGATCAAGGACATCCAGAAACTTACTGGATGCATGGCAGCGCTACACCGTTTTATCTCACGACTTGGAGAGAGGGGCTTACCTTTCTTCAAGCTACTTAAAAAGGGCGACAAGTTCCAGTGGACATAAGAAGCAGCAGCAGCATTGATGGATCTCCAGAAGCATCTCCAGAAACCTCCAATACTGACTGCTCCACAAGATGATGACAAGGAATTGCTACTCTATATCGCAGCCACGACTCATGTGGTGAGCACTGCGCTGGTTGTCGAGAGGACCGAAGAAAATCACGCATATCCTGTGCAGAGACCGGTGTATTTCGTCAGCGTAGTACTCACGGAGTCCAAAGCCCGATACCCTGCAGTGCAGAAACTACTCTACGCACTACTGATCATGTCCAGGAAGCTGCGCCATTATTTTGACACTTACACTATCTCTGTGGTCACGGAATTTGGCTGGGCGAGATCCTACACAACCCGAACGCGACCGGGCGGATTTCAAAATGGGCGGTTGAGCTCGGAGCACTCAGCATCAAGTTTAAACCCAAGAAAGCTATCAAATCACAAGTCTTGACAGATTTCATAGCTGAATGGTGAGAGAATCAAGTGGACATCCCTGTCGGCAGACCAGAGCATTGGATCATGTACTTTGATGGCTCTCTCAAGCTTGAAGGCGCCGGCGCGGGAGTCCTCTTCATCTCACCCACGGGTGACCAACTCAAATACGTTCTGCAGATCTTCTGGAAAGTATCCAATAATGAAGCAGAATATGAGGCATTGCTACATGGCCTACGACTCGCTATTTCCTTGGGGATCAAGCGACTGATGGTGTACGGCGACTCCTCCGTCGTCATCAACCACTGCAACAAAGAGTGGGACCGCCAGAAGGAAAACATGGATGCCTATTGTGAGGAAGTACGCAAGCTGGAGAACAAATTCGCAGGACTTGAGTGCCACTGGGTGATTCGCCACGACAACGTGGCAACCGACGTATTGTCCAAGCTGGGATCCACTCGCGCCAAAGTCCCGGCAGGAGTTTTTGTCCAGGAGCTTCACAAACGAACGATCGACTTCGAGAAGTCGACACCCTCCCATGATGGTGAGCCTGGACCTGATCGGGAAGTCCTAGTCATCGAGGACGACTGGCGCATTCCTTTCATCGAGTACATTAAGAACAAGACTCTGCCTTTAGACAAGACTGAAGCCGAGCAAGTCCTGCGATGATCAAAGAATTACCTACTCATCGGCGATCAGTTATACAGGAGAGGACTTCATACTGATGTCGCTATGAGATGTGTTCCAAGGGCAAGAGGCAAGGGCATCCTACAGGAGATACATGATGGAGCTTGCGGGAATCATGCAGGATCTCGCACGATGGTGGGCAAGGCTTTCAGAGTAGCTTTTTATTGGCCCACGGCTTTGCAAGACGCAGAGGAGGTCATCTGCAAATGTCCCGGGTGCCAATTCTTCGCCAGACAGTAGCATGTGCCTGCGCACAATTTGATTGCTATTCCCCCATCTTGGCCGTTTGCGTGCTGGGGGCTAGACATGGTGGGCAAGCTCACGACTGCCCCGGGCAATTTCACAGATGTGTTGGTCGCCATCGACAAATTTACGAAGTGGATCGAGGTTAAACCAGTCACAGACATATCAGCGGCCAAAGCCAAGGGTTTCATTACCGAGTTGATGACCAGGTATGGCTGCCCTCATCGCATTATCACAGATTTGGGTTCCAATTTCAATAGCTATGAATTCAAGGATCACTGTGAGAGACACGGTATCAAAGTCATACATGCATCAGTAGCTCATCCCAAGGCTAACGGACAAGTCAAGAGAGCCAATGGCTTAATCCTTGATGGTTTAAAAAAGCGATTGTATGACACCGACAAGAAGTACGGAGGAAAGTGGATCTACGAATTGGGGCCTGTAGTCTGGGGGCTTCGTACTCAGCCTTGCAAGCCAACTGGCCACTCGCCATACTTTCTGGTGTATGGATCTGAAGCTATTCTACCAGTTGACCTCAAGTACAAGTCATCACGAGTAGAGCAGTATGACGAGGGGGTCGCTGATGATACAAGATGACTGGAGATTGACCTCGTAGAGGAACAACGCTGCTCCGCTTTGTTGAATTCAACTCGATATCTCCAGGGAGTGCGGCGATATCATGACATGAACGTACAGGAGCGATCTTTCAACATCGGCGACTTGGTATTGCGCAGAATTCAGAAGACGGCAGGACTACATAAGCTTATGTCCCGCTGGGAAGGACCTTTCATCGTACACAAAGTGACTGGTCCTGGGTCTTATCGATTGAAGAACAGCGAAGGAGTCGAGGAGAGAGATTCTTGGAATATTGAGCACCTACACAAGTTTTATGCTTAGAGTTCCCCTTTACGTCAGTCGAAGAGTCTGTAAACATGTCGAGGAACCATGATTATCAAGATTGAATAAAGTTTGTGTTCTCAGTATCTATGCTCTGATTCTACGGCTCTAAAGCACTTTTGTTGTCTTACTAGACTACTCTAGCCACTCTATATGTTGGAATTTCTTTTTATACTTGTTGATTCAACAGTATACATAAAGTTACAATCCAACGGGTGATTTCAAATACCCACTCTTCCAGGATCCCTGAGTACTTAGTTATATTTTAACTAAGACCAGGCTGAGCACCTGTAGAGGCCAGCTAGCCTTAGAAAGCATCTACCTACGGGTACCCATATATAATTATTCCAAGATTATCGATGATTACGTATGAGTACATCATATCTTGAAGAGACAATAAATTAAGTCTATCGATTTCCTAAAAACTTCGAGAACTAATTTGAAAGTATCTCGAAGTACGACTCCTAAAATGAGTTGTCATTTCATGGCAGAAGAATGCCAAAACTTATAAATAAGCAGTTGTGAATCAAAAGAACTGCGCACATATACATAAATACATTGATATTACATAAACATTTTTTGTACATCCGTTTCTGACAGGATTACAGCGTGACTGCAGCTAAAGCCCCTCTACGACCTCTGCTGCGATGAGCTCGAAGTGCTCCAAGTATTCATCAAACTTGGTCTTCTCACAGTCTTCAGCCCTACCCGTCGGGACGTCATCTAACTCTGCATCTGGGTTGAACGACTGGATGACTGCTAGCACATGGTCTGCCACAAAGCAGCAAGTCTTCTTCAGATATGCAGCGAACTTCTTGGGGGCTTCCTTGACACGATCTATGAGTGGCTTGTTCAGCGCCTCAGGAGCGCCGTGATCGATAGAGTCCACCAGAGCGGTCGCCGCTTCAACAAGGTGTGCATGTTGGGTCTTCAGGTCAGCAAACTCTTCGGCCATGGCTTTGCTCTTCACCAGTGCATCCTTGAGAGTTGCATCCGATTGCTCGAGCATCTTCATGGCTTGATCGTATTCTGCCATAAACTCGTTATGAGTCTCATACAGAGCTGTATAGTCTTGTGACAGTTTTTCTTTCTCTTCTATGGCTCGAAACATACCATTGCGCCTCGAGTTGCATTCTCCCTGAAGCCTCATATATGCTGCCGCATGCTCTGTATCAAGAGATATCGTCAACATGCCATCAAAATCACAACTCGGATTAATCAACAATGGATACCAGATCTTACCAGTATTTGTTTGGGTCAAGGTCCGGTTCCTCTTCTTCAGCCTTTCTTCTTCGGTTTTCCACTCGGCCTAGCGGGCGACATGATCCTTTCGCTCTTGCTCCAACTCTTGACGAGTTGTCAGCTTCTCCGCTTGTGCCGAGTCAAACAACAAAGATAGCTTGGCATACTGCTCTTTCATCTTAGAGAGTTCACCCTCTAGCCTTTCAGCCCGTACGACTGCGTCAGCCATCTCATACAGAGCTTTGGATTTCTCTTTTGAGCTAGCAGCCAAGTCCTGCAGACCGATAGCAGTTATAATTTTGATAGAGTGCCAATTGAACGAGGGCAGGATGAAGTCTGTACCTCGATATACTTTATGGAGTTCTGCGCGAAGGTGGCAATTCTTCACTGCGACTCAACATAAGCCGCAAGCACGTCCGTCTCGAGCAATGGATCTTCAAAAAGCTCCGCTCTGGGTTTTACTGCACCTACATCTTGAACCAAGTTTCCCCCAGCTGTGTTCCCTCGACTGGAAGTCGGAAGATACTGAGTTCCTATGGTTGTGGCGGGAGCTGGTAGGATACTTAGCTGTGACGGCTCCGTGGTGCTGTCATGCTCTTTGTTTGACAACGCGGGTACATCGGGGACGATTTCCCCCGTGTTCTTGACTGGTTCCGACAGCGAAGTATCACCTAAAACCTTCTCCGCGGCAGTCTCTTCGGTGATTTCATGCACTTGACGAGTCGTTTGAGCTGCCGCGGGAGCATTATCCTCGGGGATCTCCACTCTTTTCCCTTCCTCATCGGTTATTGGCTCGAGTTGTGAACCTCCGACTGAAGTTTTGGCTTTCTTCCTCGGAGGCAGGGGAGCGGATTTCCTACATAACAAATATACGACTGAGCATTGCAAAATCACCACTCGTTCAAGTAACAGAAATGATTTTGGACAGCAAACCTTACCTTTTGGACTTCTTGTCCGGTATTTGTGGCTCGCCAAATACCAGTGCGGGCGTAAGACTGGCACTGGCACTTAACTCAAGTCCTTCTTTCGGTTTCGCGGCTGATGAATCAACCACGACCTCAGTGTTGGCATCCTGATTGACCGTGTCCTCGACTATCTCAGCCTCGACGGTAATGTTGGGCGTATCCTCTGCCGATGTTGTGTTGCTTGGGGACTCCAATTGTTCCTCGACAGGACTGTCGGGAGCGCTTGTGTCCTCAAGACTGCACATTTATATGGATAAATCAGCAAAGAGTGGTTACTTACAGGAATTGACGAGTGTAGGAACACTTTCTGTACCTGACATTGTCACTCTCAGTGTGACTACCACCAGCTTTGTCACTGAAGATTTTCTTCTTGCGGGCGGCCCTGCGTTGCCGCCTAGGAGGAATGAGGGCGGCCTCTTTCCCAATATCTGTGGGCGCGGTGCTTGAGGTGCCTTGCCCATCACCTTTCGGGTGGTGTACCACCTGGAAGTCGTCGACTTCTCCTGAGAGACTCGACGACTCAGAGTCCTCACTATCATCCAGGGGTGGTTTCCTCAAATGTGATGGCACGGTAAATTTGGGATCCGCACCCTCTGGGACTTCACCTGGCATAATTGGCCACGAATAGAACAAATTCACATCCTCCTGCATACACCAAAGGATTGTTAGACTGGTAATTTCGAGTTCAATATGAAGGATACTTTCAGAAAGGTTACTTACTTCCTTAGGAGGATGGTCTACATCAAACAGCTGCGCGATGAATGGCACCGAATGAACTTCGGGCATCAACATTCACTCTTCGCAGGATCTCCTCCTGCTCTAAATCCTCACGACTCATCCTGGAGGAGTCGCTTACTCCCCTATACTCGAAACCCCAGCGTTCCTTCTAGGCGAGTGGTTGCACCCGGCGTTGAATCCAACTATAAACTACGGAGGCTCCGGTGACTCCTTGCTCCTTCAATTCTGCAATTTTGACGAGCAATTGATTGATTTGTGTAGTCTCCCGAATGCTCGGCGGATCTTTCCATTCGGGGAAATCGACCGGCGCGACTCCAGTGAATTCTGGCAGCTTGGGATCATAGTTCCCCACATACCACCATAGATTCTTCCGGCCGGTGTTGGTGCTGTACATCTCATACTCGAGATACGACTTGCGCATATCTTAGCGCAACTGAATCCTGGCTCCTCCGACTGGACTTATGGCATTTTTCTTCGGTTGAGGCTTGATATAGAATAGCCGTCTGAATAGATTGAAGTGCGGACGAATTCCAAGGAATGCTTCGCAGAAGTGGACAAAGATTGAGATTTGAAGAATACCATTGGGAGTCAGGTTGGGCAGTTCAATTCCGTAGTGAAAAAGCAACCCGCGAAGGAAATCGCAAGTCGGAATGCCCACTCCCATCTGGATGAAGTGTGAAAACATCAGGGTCTTGTCCACCGGCACCATTGGCCACCTTTCTCCATTCTTCGGCGCCTCCCACAACAAACACTGCTGCTCCCTGAGAAATCCGTCCTGAACTAACTTCTGCAGATGCTCCTGGGTTACCTCTAATTCCTTGATGTAAGTGCTGGGTATTGGGTGGACCCTCTGCTGCAACCTACCGCGCTTCGGTGACGGCAACCGCACCTCCTTGTCACGGGCCCCACCGCAACTCGACCTCATGTTCTTCTTGGACACCATCCTAGAGGTCACGAGTTTCTTCACGCGCATTCGCTTGAGGGCTCAAGATCTTTGACAGAAATGGAAGGACGGAGCAGATCTGGGACGGCTAAACCTTGCTCGGGGGCTTGAGGGCTTGACCTCGCTCGGGGGCTTGAGGATGTGATTCGCTCGGATGAGGAATGGCGGCGGCTAGGGTTGTGGAAGAGACAGATCTAATTTACAGTGGAGAGCAGCGGTTGCTTTATAAAGGTGGGGCAGGCGCGCCGTTTCAGTTTGAGAAAAGGGAAAGGTAAAGGGTTATTTTCCATTTTTTGTCGGAGGAAGGATTTTTATTAAAAACTGTTATTTCTTAAGGGGTACCCTGAGAAGGCAGTTGTTTTTATTATTCCTTTACTTCTGATAATTATGGATTTTTTCTCTTCAAATCCTAAACTACTCTGTGAGTCGTACACTTGATCCTTTTCTATATGTACATATAGTTCAAGGCTTGGGGGCTGCAGGGTAGTAAAGGAAGTGGAATTTTATTTTTTATAAGAGCACAAAGATTTAATCAAAGACCCTCGGCTTGATTCTTTGATTCAAACCAAGGCTCGGGGGCTACTTGATATCAAGTGCAATTTTTTCAAATTGTACATTTCAAGACAAGACGAAGATTCAAGATTCTGTGGACCCTCAGCCTGATTCTTCGACTCAACCTAAGGCTCGGGGGCTGCTCCATATGGAGTGTGACTCTCGTCACACCCCATATAAAGTTTTGAAAACTACAAGTTGATCAAGAAAGCACCTCATGGCCTCGTGACAACCAAGGACTGTCCAAGATTGATCAAGTACTCGAAAAGCACTCGGTTGGCTTGGCAAGTATTCGGTTGATGGAGATACTCGACGATGAAGCGCTTGGGGGCTTGTCGGAGGTACGACCATGGGCCCACAGGCGTGAAGACTAGAGAGTAGAGTATTGCAAGGACTCTACTTGTAGTAGAAACCAGTCGTATGACATGTAAACCACTCGGATTGACTTGTAAAGCACTCTACGAGTTGTATTAGGTTAGGATTCTACTTGGAACCGACCTTGTAACCCTGCCCTCCGTGTATATAAGGCTGGGCAGGGACCCCTCCAAAAGAGACGAACTCATCCAATACAATCCATATACAAGACGTAGGGTATTACGCTATCTCGGTGGCCTGAACCTGTCTAAATCCTAAGTCTCTTAGCCTTTGCGTTCCTGATCTCGGCGAAACCCTACCTGAACTCTACTACCTCGGGGTATCTGTCGGGGTGTGTATCTCTTTGGGGTAGTTTAGTCTTTAGGACTCCACCACTTGGACTATATATTAGCCCCCCTAGGGCTGGTGGGAGTCATCTATCTAGGCAGCCATCTATTTTCTTTTAGCACTTGAACTCTTTCTTTTTTCTTTCTCTCTAGTTTTCCATAGGCTAGCTAGTGCTTCAAATCTAGATCTACAAGTGGGTAGGATGAGGGAAGTTTGCTAGCCTCTTTGTAAAGAATCATTCCTCGTTATGTATGGAAGATTTGGAGTTCTCTCATCCTCTCTTGTGTTGTTTTGGTGTTCATCCCGTGGCTCTTTGTAGCTCCTTTCTTGGATTTTCGATTCCTCGTGTTTGAGACCGTTTCTTTGTGTGTTTGCTTGGGGGATTCGCACATGAGTCCGTGGAGGCTCTTTTCTTGGTGATTTGCCCTCACAAACCGCGAGATTTGGCTCGGATTTTGGGGTTTTTGGATGAACTCAGGTTGAGGTGTTCATGGTGGTAGATCCGCGATTCCTCATGATTGAGAGCATTTCGGGCCTTGATCTTTGAGCTAGAGGATGCCCATGAGGTATTCCCTTCATCCCCAGACTTTGGCTTCAATTCGTTGTGTGAATCAGGAGATCGGGAAGTTGTTTTGAAGAGTTGACTCTCGGGTTCAGTTTTTCTTGAGGCTACAGGCAAAGGCGGTTTAACCGCCCCTGCATCCTGGTTTAACCGCCCCACCATGGCGGTTTAACCACCCCTCCATGGTGGTTTAACCGCCCCTGTGCAGAACTGCTGCAGATTTGTGGTTTTCCACTTCGAGCTGTTTGATTTGATTTCCGCTGCTTTGATCTTGTTCCTAGGGTCAGTAGCATCTCAGTTGCTACGTGATCTTGGCAAGATTGTGTTGTGAGGCCTCGGAGTGAAATTGGGGGAAAGCCGGATTTGTTGGAAGAAATTTTTATCAGCTCCCATTCACTCCCCCCCCCCCCCCTCTCTGGTCGCCGAATCGATCCTTCACTCTATGAAAGAGTCCGACCAACTCGCGACTTCCTTCATCACACTGTTTGACTCTTACTGCTATGTAACTATGCCGTTCGGTCTCAAGAATGCAGGTGCAACATATCAGCAATGTATGCTCAAATATTTCGATCACCTCATCGGAGACGTGGTCAAGGCGTACGTCGATGATATTGTTGTAAAATCGAAAGCGGCCGACTAGCTCGTAGTCAATCTCGAGCGCGCCTTTGCCAAGCTTCGCGAAAACAACATCAAGCTCAATCATGAGAAATGTGTCTTCGGAGTGCCTCGAGGGAAGCTGCTTGGTTTCATCGTCTCCCAACGAGGAATTGAAGCAAACCCGGAGAAGATCGCGGCCATCGAAAGGCTCGGTTCGATCCAAAACATCAAGGGTGTTTAGCGGGTCACGAGATGCCACATAGCTCTGAGCCGGTTCATCTCCTGACTTGGAGAATGCGTCCTTCCCCTGTACAAGCTTTTGAAGAAGTCCGACCACTTCGTCTGGACAGATGAAGCACAGGAGGCGCTCAACAAGGTCAAACAAATCCTGGCTAACCCGCCGATACTCGTAGCGCTGACCCCTGGTAAGCCGCTTTTGCTCTACATTGCGGCAACAACCTAGGTGGTCAGCACCGTTCTTGTAGTCGAATGAAAAGAGGAGGGCCATGCCTTACTGGTCCAACGGCCGGTCTATTTCGTCAGCGAGGTCCGGTCCGACTCCAAGACTCGGTACCTCCAGGTCCTAAAGATCCTCTATGGTGTAGTGATGGTGAGTCGGAAGCTATCACACTACTTCAGATCTCACCCGGTGACGGTGGTCAGCCAGGCCCCTCTCAGCGAGGTCGTACGCAGCCGGGAGGCCACGGGATGGGTCGCAAAATGGGCCCTGGAGCTCATGGGGCACGAAATCACCTACGCTCCGAACACTGCAATCAAGTCCCGGGTCCTGGTCAAATTCGTGGCGGAGTGGACCGAAACTCATCTACCTGCCGCGCCTGTGGACACGGAGTACTGGACGCTCTACTTTGACGGCTCCTTAATGAAGACGGGGGCAGGGGCCGGCCTTGTTTTCGACTCGCCACTTGGGGTACGGATGAAATACACATCCGACTCCTGTTCCCTGCTTCCAATAGTGTCGCCAAATAAGAGGCTCTCGTCAATGGCCTCAAGATCGCGATCGAGCTGGGAATTCGACGCCTCGAGGTCAAGGGCGACTCTCAGCTCATCGTCAACCAAGTCATGAAGGAATCAAGCTGCCACAATGATATTATGGCAGCATACTGTGCGGAGGTCTACAAATTGGATGGTAAGTTCCACGGTCTGGAACTCATACATATCCCACGCTGCTTCAATGAAGCCGCCGACGCCCTGGCTAAGATGGCTTCTAGCCGGGAGTCGCCCCCGCCAAGAGTCTTCCTCAACGAACAACAGACGCCGTCGATCCGACCGACAGCACCTAAAGGAGACAAGCCTTCCTCGGGGGCTGGGCCTGCCACGAAGGGCGACGCGCATACCGCCCAACCCTCAGGGGCTCCGTCCCGTCCGACCCCCGAGTCGGACGAAACGGCTGATCCCGCGACACATCGACCCTCTTGGGCTGGCCCCACCACAGGGGTCGGACCCAACTCCCCTCAACCCTCGGGGGCTGACCATCCCGCGGAAGAAGATAACGACTCCGACCAGCACATGGAGGACGCCCTCCAGGCACTTATCGACGAGGCCATGGCCATCGACGGCGCCAACTCCCCAACCGACTGGAGGGTCATCTACCTTGACTAGCTCCTCAACGAAAAACTCCCAACCGACAAGACGGAAGCGCGCCGCATTGCGCGACGTGCCAACTCATTCGTCGTCATCGAAGGTGAGCTGTACAGGTGAGGTCTGACAAATGTTTTGTAGTGCTGCATCCCCACCGAGGAAGGGAAGCGGCTACTCGAAGATATCCACGCTGGGACCTGCGGACATCATGCCGCATCAAGGACGTTGGTCGGTAACGCCTATCGACAAGGTTTTTACTGGCCGACCGTAGTACGCGATGCCAACCATGTGGTCCACACGTGTAAAGGTTGCCAATTCTATGCCCGACAGACCCTTCTACTGGCCCAGGCGCTGCAGAACATCCCCATCACATGGTCGTTCGCCGTTTGGGGTCTGGACCTAGTAGGACCCTTCAAGAAGGCACCCGGGGGCTACACGTATGCCCTGGTCGCCGTCGACAAATTCACAAAGTGGATCGAGGCTCGACCGGTCGCCCAAATCGGACCGGAAGAGGCCATCCTATTCATACGCGACATCGTCTACAGATTTGGGGTACCGAACTCCATAATCACGGATAATGGAACACAGTTCACAGCGAGGAGTTCCAGGATTTCTGTGAAGAATTCAACATCCGGATAGATTGGGCGGCGATCTCCCATCCCCGCACCAATGATCAGGTCGAGCGAGCCAACGGCATGATCCTCCAGGTTCTAAAGCCATGGATCTTCGAGAAAAATATCATCTTCAATCGGCTGACTAAATTCGCCGAGAAGTGGGCAGACGAACTGCCCGCCGTACTTTGGAGTCTCAGGACTTCCACGAGCCGCGCCACCAACTTCACCCCATTCTTCATGGTGTACAGATCGGAGGCCGTCCTCCTGACCGACCTTGAATACGGGGCACCAAGGGTCAAAGCATACGATGAAGAAGGCAACGAAGCATCCCTTAAAAATGCAGCGGACCAACTCGATGAAGCACGTGACGTGGCCCTGCTACAGTCTGCGAAATACTAGCAAGCGCTACGCCGTTACCACTCCCGCAACGTCCGCGAACGCGCGTTCGAAGTGGGCGACTTGGTTCTACGTCGCGTCCAGTCTATGAAGGACATGCACAAGTTGTCTTCGCCATGGGAAGGACCATACGTGGTCTCACGGATCATCCGACCCGGCTCCTACAAACTGAAGACAGCAGAAGGAGAGGAGCTAACGAATGCGTGGAACATCGAGCAGCTACATCGTTTTTATCCTTAGCTTCTTCTTTATGTAATATCTATAAGGAAATTGCCGGCAACTAAGTGTCGACCGACCCTTCTAACGGTCGGCCGACCCTCGGGGGCTAGTAGGGTGACCACCCATGTCATGCAATGCAAAACGACTTGAGCATTCCTCACTCCTCACTCTTGGTTTAAGATTTTTGAAACAAAAATTGTATGGATCGGATTGGAAACCAAGTCAGTCGGACTGCGAACTGTCTAACGCCTGCGAAGGCTACGATAACGACGCTCACTGACGTGGCCTACGGTTAATCCACGGACAATCAAGTTTCAGAAACACTTGAACAGAAGCCAACTATTTATACATTCAACGAAAACACTTATTACATTGTATATATTACATTTCTCTGACCCTCACTACTTATAATTTTCTCTAAGACTCAGGACCAGAAGGGTCGGAGCGCATGGCCTCGGAGCTAGAGGACGACTTGTCTCCAGAGCCTTGAGAGGACGATGGTAGGGTCTGGCGAAGCGGCTCGGCGAAGGGGAAGTCGGCTTGATCCTTCAACCAGCCCACCAAGGCCTCGGCGGCGGGAGCCACCTCCTGTTCGAGCGCAGTAAGCTCCTCGTCGGAGTACCCGTCGACGTAGCCTTGACTCACCGCCACCGCGTCAAATCCCACATAATGAGTCCGGGCGGTGGCCCAAGCCTGGCGAACGGCGAACTCGGCCGCCCCCACCGCAACCTCCCGCATGCGATGCGGGACCTTGGACAACCCCTCGAGATAAACCTTGGGGGTGTCCTTGGGCTTCACACCAACACGCTCGAGCATATCGATGACGGTGACCTTCAGCTTGTCATGCTTGTCACTCTCTTTACCCATCTCATTTTTCAGCTCCGCAGGAAATCGACTCCTCACCATGAGAGGTGAACACACTACAAAAGTGAGAACAGAATCGGAACGACACTTACCGCGGAGCTCCTCGTCGCTCTCGGCAATGACCTTGTCGTG
Source organism: Urochloa ruziziensis (assembly GCA_015476505.1). Taxonomy (NCBI): domain Eukaryota; kingdom Viridiplantae; phylum Streptophyta; class Magnoliopsida; order Poales; family Poaceae; genus Urochloa; species Urochloa ruziziensis. The sequence continues at coordinate 138,112 of WEIB01000097.1, forward strand.
TGTGGAGATGACTGCATCAAGCCCTGCGAGGGCATAACTCAGTTCCTTGATCTTCAGGCCAGCCATCGTGACCTCCACGGTCAACTTCTCAAGCATACCCTCCGCGTCGATGCGCTATCGGCGTTCCTCCTCCGCCAGCAACCACGCAACCTCAAGATCTTGCTGCGTGGTCACGAGGACCTACTCCAACCGGAGGTGGGTCTCATCGTCCTTCTTGTCTTGTCGGCCGGCGCGCTCCCGGTCTCGGGCCTCGATCGCTACCTCCTCCAGGTCTGCCCGTGCCAGGCTGTTCTCCGTCAGCCTCTGCATTAGCCGACGGACGAATTCTTCTACATCGCCGACTAGGAGGCTGTCAGCTGACAGCCATCGGCATCCCCGACGGAGGTGCCTGAGGCGATGGGGCGTGAGCCCTCCGCCACCTCAAGGGTCGGCATGGGGAAGTCGGTTGCAACCAACCCCTTGTACCCCCGCGCAGTAACATCCACCGCCGCCCCGAAAGATAGGGCAGGCGTCACCACCAGAGCAGCGGCCGCAGCCGCCGCAAACTCCGACACCGCCGCCGCTTCGGTCGATGAAAGCGATGACGCCTCTAGCACCGCCGATGACTTTGTTGCCGCCTCTAGTGTCTGCGGTCCCGTGGTAGCCGCAGCTGTCGCCGCTATCCCCTGAGTAGCTGAAGGGGACTCGGGAGCCTTCGACGCCCCGGATCCCCCGCCATTAGCCCCACCAGCTCCCGACGCTCCCGGCGTGGGAGGGAGCTGGCGGAGTGTCTTCCGGAGTGTCAGATCTAGCGACCGACCCCGGCCCGCGGGGGTCGGCACCGACCGGCGTCGAGTTGTTACTAGAGGCAGCTCGGTCGGAAGCATGAGGTCACCCCAAGGACGCTTATGTGCATGACCCGGGCTCGAGGATGATGCCGCCCTCTTCTTTGTTCCTTGTGGCTTCTGGGAGGACTGACCCCTCGCCCCCGAACCACTCGGAGCCGTCTCAGCCGACGATGCGATTGCTGCCTCCGAGCGGCCGCCTCCCAATGCCACCTGCTCTGGCACCACCACCACCATCGCCCGCTGTCGCGCACGGCCATCACTGTCCTCGCCCTCTGATAACCGGTACACTACAGTACCAGCTTGAGGAGGAGGCGGGGGCGGCAGCAGTTCTTCTCCCACCCGACGAGGAGGAGAACGAGCAGGGGGAGATGGAGGCGAAGGAAGTCGAAGGAGTGGCATCTACCAATGACAAGGAGGACGAGCAGTGGAAGACGGAGGCGAAGGAAGCCGAGAGCTCGCCGCCTCTAGACGGTCGGAGTCGGTTTCCGTCTCCGAATCATCACCTCCTCCTCCTGCTCCCCCGAGGCCAGAGATGACTTCACCCTCGGGGGGAATTTCGCTCTCCCAGGAGACGTCCTCCCCCTCCTTATCGTCATCATCGGTCATTCCCTTCGGCTCTGGAGGAGGGGAACACCCCGCCTTCTCCGCCTCCGTCACCGCCTTCTAGTGCGCGACCCGTCGCTGGGTAACGCGGATGCTCTTCTTCGTCCGAGCATCCTTGCACTCCTTCTGGGCGGTGCCCTGGGCACGGTTGACCACCCTCTGGTCAGCATCCTCAGGGACTGGAGGAAGGGAGGGTCGGACTTGTTTCTCAAGACCCCGAAAAAGACAAAGGAAACTTCGATCAAAATGATTTCAAACAAACTCTCATAAAAAAGGGACAACCTTGTGAACCCACGTACCAGATCGACCAACCCCTCGTCGGGACACATGATGGGTCAGATGGTGATCGAATAAGAGAAGTCCATAGGCAGATCCAGAAGCCTGCGGACCCGACAGATGACCTCGGGGTCCTTCACCCGTGCCTCCACCGGAACTCCCAACCGATCCAGACGGACGCCGCGGACGGTCAGCGGCATCACCCTGCAGGACACGAAGCCAGCGATGACGCCTGCGCCGGTTAACCCCTGCTTACAGAGGTTGATGATGGCATCAATCAGCACCTGGATGCGGTCGACCCCGTCCTTGGTGCCATACTTCCAGTAGTGGAAGTCCTCCACTAGACGACCAGAGTAGGGAGGGAGAGCGCCGCCGGTATTCCACAGGTAAAACCAGCTCTCCCCCCACTTCTTCACAGATGATTTTAGGGGGACCTTCGGATACTTGCTGGCGCGTTTGCCGTTGAGGTGGATGGAGACGCCGCCGGCGTCGTACGGCGGCACACCCCCCTCCTTCGGGGGATTCATCGACAACTGGAAGTAGTACTTCCAGAGCTCGAAGTTGGGGTCGATCCCCAGGAACCCTTCACACAGCGTCATGAAGGTAGTGATGTAGAGGATTCCGTTGGGACCGAGATGGTGAAGCTCGTCCTTGTAGTAGTGAAGAAGACCTTGGAGGAAGCCGTGCGCCGGCATCGAGAACCCGCACTCGTGGAACGTGAGAAATGACACGACGTACCCTTGAGTCTGCTCCAGCTGCAGCTCAGCCCCGGGCTGCCTCCACGCAGGCTGATTGTCATCGCCGCGTGCCGGAAGACATCCCGATTGCTCCAACTCCACCAGTTGGTGGGCAGAATCGGCGGACTGAACCCAGTGCGCCATCACCTCGATCGAAAGAGGAACGGAAGAAAATGGATCTAAGGGCTCGGGGGCTCGACGGTGGCGGAGGATGCGAGAAGACGAGAGGAGGAACACTCGAAGGCTCAGTGCGAAAGAAAGGCCGATGGATAGGACGGCCCCCCATCCCGTCAATTTAAGGCTCACCAGGCGTAGTGGAGCGGCATATTTTCAGAACCGCGCCATTCCCGCCGATAATACCGACACTGTGCGCCAGCACACGCGCGCCTCCTCGGGAACCGCCGCTCCGGAAACAGCTATTTTCCCTCCCCGCAGGCCTAAGGCCCGAAGGTAAGACGGCATATGGGCTTCGCTAGCCCAGACGGCCTGATACTGTTCATGGGTTCGAAGACCGACCCAACGAACGAGTTCGACGGTTGCCCAGAACACCAATCGAGCAAGGGACGAAACTGTTGAACCATAAGTGAATTGCACACCCTTCCCCATCAGCTTAGGCTGTTGGGTGCAACTGGTTGGTTCATAGTAACTAAACATGGTATCGAGCTAGAGGTCTTCAGTTCAAGTCCTGGCGACCGCATATTCCGCTGCGCCGCTCCTATTTCCACGTTTGCGCCCACGAGTGCCGCACGTGAGGGGGAGTGTTGAACCATAAGTAAATTGTCCACCCTTCCCCATCAGCTTAGGCTGTTGGGTAAAACTGGTTGGTGCATAGTAACTTAACACTTTGTGTGGATGACATATTGTTGAACGGAAATAGCATCCCAATGCTTGAAGCTGTCAAGTCCTTATTAAGAAAGAGCTTCTCGATGACAGACTTAGGAGAAGCAACATATATTTTGGGCATTAAGATCTACAGAGACACTGGCGGAGGATAGTGCAGGCCAAGGAGGGTCGTGGCCCCCCTGCGTTTGCATATTTCTCTAGAGGAACAGTAGTAAATTAGACACATATTGTGCTAATCAGTTAGATTTAACACTGTTGGTCCCCCTCGAGTTCATCTCAAGCTCCGCCACTATACAGAGATAGAACAAAGAGGCTAGTTAGATTAAGCCAGGACACGTACATTGACAAAGTATTGAAATGGTTCAATATGCAAATTCCAATAAAAGATTCTTGCTGATGTCACATGACATTACTCTTAGCAAGACTCAATGTCCTTCGACACTTGATGAGCAGGAGAAGATGAGAGCGATTACGTATGCTTCAGCCATTGGATTCATCATGTATGTCATGCTATGTACGCGCCCAGATGTAGCTTTTACTCTTAATGATGCAAGCAGATACCAATCAAACCCAAGAGAAGCTCACTGGGTGGCAAGTAACAATATCCTAAAGTCCTTGAGAAAAACTATAGATTTGTTGCTGATCTATGGAGGTGAGAATGAGCTCGTTGTAAGTGGCTACAACGGTGCTAGGATATGTGTTTTGCCTCAATGGAGGAACGGTGAGCTGATAGAGTTCTAAGCAAGATACTTTTGCCGATTCAACTACGGAGGCCAAGTATATGGCAACTTCCGAAGCTGCAAAACAAGCTGTTTGGATCAGAAAATTCATTTCTGAGTTTTGAGTGTGGTTCCTAGTGTGTCCAGACTAATCGACCTCTATTGCGATAATAGTGGTGCCATTGTGCAAGCCAAGAAGCCTAGGGCACATCAAAAGAACAAAAATGTACTGTGGCATTACCACCTCATTAGAGACATTGTTGGTCGAGGTGACGTAAAGATATGTAAGGTGCACATGGATGCGAACATCACTGATCCATTGACTAAACCTCTCTCACAGCCCAAGCATGAGGAGCATATGAGATCCATCGGTATTAGATATCTGCATGGTCAAGACTGGTGTATGTGGGAGATTGTGTTGAGTCTATGTTTATTTGTAATTGAATAAATAGTTATTCTGTTTTGAGGATAATAATCATTACAATAATTGGCAAGTACATGATTTGTTTATGAAATTCATTGTTTATCTATGATTTTATCCTAAATGATCCCTAGTTCTTTATCATTATTTGGGACACCAATGGTTTATGAACTAGAACATGTATTGATTGACCATCACATTTCACATATCATAGATATGGATATATCAAATCAATAATGTGGACATATGTTAGAGAACATAGTGTTGCATTGACCCACAAATAGACTCTGCTGAGGTGTTATATGTTGTGCCATCAGTTGCTGTCTTGTATGATATACCTTTGGGATCCTTAGACCTAAGATCGTCATTGATTCCCAGAATGTGACGTAACACACTTAGGGGTTGCCAAACGCTACTCTGTAACTGGGTAGTTATAAAGGTAGCTTTCAAGTATGTTATGAAACATGTCATGGGTGTGAGCGATCAAGGTGGAATTTGTCCCTCCTTATAATAGGAGAGATATCTTTGGTGTCCACGAGATAGATGGATTTCAAAGAACATGGTTGTGCCAATGTGATTAAGGAGTTAATCACGATGACTAAGAGTTAGTCAGGAAAAATCTACTATTTAATATCATGAGGCAAAGGGACCGGCGTATTTGTATGTCGAAGGTTCAGCTGATATGATTCTTATGTGTGCATGTGAGTCAATATATGCTGCTAGGTGCCACTATTGATTTATCATCGGAAAATGGTTTTCACATCATTATTGTGTGCATGTACCTAACGGGTCACAGACTTAATGGGTTGGAACATTGTTGCCTATGAGATTTTCTCTAGTGCAAGTGAGAGATTGTTGGATATGTTCCTAAGAGACAGTGCGGATTGGATCCGTATGTGTGGGCCATATATGGATATTGATTCTTGAGGAATTGGAGCCCTAATGGGCTTTTAATGTAATGGCCTATTAGCGGTCTATATAAGTGGGGCGGTGCTCAGGACGGACACTAGTCCACTAGTATGAAACCCAAGCCCCCACCTCCACTTCTTCCCACGTAACCCTAGTCGTGCCACAGGGGCTAGCATGCCACGCACGACCGTCCAACCCCTTATGTGTGGATACCGCAAGGAGGCGTTGCTGTTGTAGTGCTAATCGGCTGGACTAGGCGGAGATGGTTGCTATGACCGACTACTTCCTCTACACGGATGCGCGACTAGATGGATTTCACCGCTCGAAGTCGCTTCCACTCCGTCTGCGCGTCTAGTGGTAATGTTCAATGATCCCCTCTTGCAAGGTTTCCTGTTGGAACGGTAGAAAGTTTTATGCTATCGTAGCAAACCTGTAGGTTTGGAGCTGCTTGAATGTAGGTTTGGAGCTGTTTGGCTGTCGGGGAATCTTGGAATTCTGGCGACAGAGCCACCACAAGGGCTCGAAGCATTGTTTGAGCCGCCACCATGTTCTGGGCAGGATTCGCGTAGACCTGCTCGTCTCCCAAGCGTGCCACCAGCAAGTTGGGGTTGAGGTTCCTATTGACGTCTGCCGCAATTGGCTGTGCTGGAGGTTTTCAATGCTTCATCGAATTAGGGTCGACTACGTCATTGTTGCGGGGTTGTGCCGGTCGGCATCACGATCACCATCAGACTCATCCCCGACCTAACCATCAGGGGTTGCAAGCCCATCACCTGCTAGCCGACATCCTTGCACCGATAATAAAACATACCTCGGGTACTTATTATCCAAATCGGGGTCGTCGAAGGCTCACGCGAGTACGCCATTGTCTTTCCCAAAGACGTGAGTCGCGTTACCGTGCCCGCTGGGGAACGCTAGGGGTATTAGGGAGGATAGCCCACCATCTGGATCCGCCTCTGCTATTTTTAGGTTAGCAAGGATGCCAGCCACAGGTTGTCGAATTGGTGTGGATGAGGATGCCCGAGTCATTCGTGAGGAAACTATGTGATCCAAAGTGGGTCTTGGTGCCAGGAGCGAAAGTTCTCAGCCACCAAACCTTGTTAAAAAATGTGATCGCCCTTCTTCAAGGAATAAATCGACACCCCTCCCTACCTGAGCGCCATCTATCGACGATTATATCAGAAGTAAATTATGAGGTTAGCATTGAGTCCTTTAGAACGATGGTAACACAAGACGTCGATTTAGACATGTTCAAGATTTCTGAAGGATAATAGCCCTACGTCCAATGTTCTGTGGTGTTTGTATTATTGTAATGTGTTTAAGCTTTCTAACTTCTCTCTAACTTGTGTTTTGGTGGTTCCCTGCCTCCATATATGCTCGGAGGGTCAGGATTACAAAGTATGTCCCCTAGTCGGCTACAACATGAGCAAATAAGGCAACTATTCTAGTCTTGCAGGATACGCCAATGTCTTTCTGACGGGTCAAAGTGGGCTTAGAGTCTTTTTTTAGTCGGCACGTCTTGACAGACAAGGCTCTCCTTTTGGTATGGCCATAAGGCACCCCATATGGGCTTGTATGTTTGTATTTGTGGACCTCAAGGTACTCGGCCGATTAAGAGCCATGGATACCCCAGGAACTCAGACTCCACACCAGGCACTGCTACAAATGGAGCTATGAAGTGGGGCTTGTTAGTGTCAACCCTGCGTCAATTTGGGACCTCCCTCCACCGACCCTTGGCCCGCCATTCCAAGCCCGCAAGAAGGCCCAAGATAATGACGGCCCAACAACATATCATCTTCGTTGACGACGACCGCCGCCCCCACCTCACCAGCTTGCTGGCCATCGCAAATCTGGCGCCGTTTCCAACGCTGGATCTGCCCGCCGCACAAATCCGACCACCACCCACCAGCGGTCGGCAGCGCAACGCCGCCTCGCCGCGTCGTCCGCACCCGCCGCCGCCTGCCACTAACTCACTAGGACACAGCTGGACAACTCTGGCAACCTAGAACCCTAACCTGAATGAGACGCCATGGTCGTCGATGCAGGATCAAGAGCAGGGGGTGGGCGGAGAGTAGCCGCACCTTGCCCTGGGCGGAGGCGATGAACACCGCTATGAAGCCGCCACCGGTGCTACTCGTTTTTTTGCAATTATGTGGCACTTACCTGGGCTACATTGGCGCACATGCACGTAATTAAGGCCGCGTGGCTAATGATTTGGAATGACAGAACTGGATTCGGCTCTCCTCGGGGAAGTGGGTGAACTGGGAGGTGCGAAGAGTTGGGTCATCCTCGGAGCGAAGTACTGTGAGAGCCTAGTCGGCAGCATCACGAATCCCACCCTCGGAGGTAGCCCTCAGCGTATTGGCATGGTGACAACGGCGGACACGAAGGATGCCATCATTTGTAGCTCTCTGGTACAAGATCACTCATACCCTCCAAGCATAGCCTCTGTTGCGCAGAGCAGTCCTGACCCCCATGTAGAGTGGAGCGCCGTTATAGCCAAGTCCCTGGAGTAGGTAGCGCATGGTGTTGGGGAAGTAGCCCGCATGAAGTCCAGAAGAGTTGGCCCTGAGAACCGGCTGAAGTATCCAAGTGATGCCTTCTGATGGCTCCAAAACTGGGTAAGCAACGCACTTGCACGGAGTGATCTTCGTACGAACCATCTACAAATTTGAATAGAGGAGGGAGGTCAGGAAAAACAATTTTCTTAATAGAAAACAAAGGAGGACTAAAGCAAAATAAGAAAACAACAAGGGTAAGTATAATAACAAGAGTAAAATAGTTTTCGAAAGTAGTCTTGGTGTAAAATAGTCCATAGAACACGATCCTCTCACTAAGCTAGCATCCTACGGTCGACATGGCTCTGGTACCACTTCTGTCACATCCAATTTTGGCGAGATAAACCAAGCGCTTAATATATGTGAGCCCAAGATCAAGTTTCACACATATTGACAGTAAATGAAGATAGAACATCCAATGTCTCAAATATTAATACGCATAAAGTAACTTATTACAATAAATGTCTTTAAAAATACTAAACGACTCCCACGAACAAGATAGCAATGGGAAACACCCAGACTCCACAGGCAGTCGACCGGGGGCACGCTCGCCTCGAAGAAGTCCTCGTCGATGAACTCTATGCTTCCTCCTTCTTCTGAGCAGCGTTTCAATGTTCATGGGCGAAAAACAAGGTGAGTACATAATGTACTAGCAAGTGGGGGAAGGGATGATATGCAAGCTATTTGGAGGAAAGGCAATAACCGGGTATAATTGCATATAAGTTATCCTATACATAGGACACAGAGACACAACCACCCTATGTTACTAGGTGAGTTGTAGCTACCAAACCCAAATCATTTTAAGTTAATTAACGCCCACGTAGGACTCAGTTCCAGGAAGGACGAGTTCCACGTAGGACAAATTAGTTCCACACAGGAGGGTTGTTCACCTAGAACTAATCAACCATAACCAAACCAACTAATCAAGTGTGGATCCAAGCCGCTTGTGACCGTAAGCACAGTTGTTATAACAGTTTGACACTCTGCAGAGGATTTACCACTTTACTCAGGAGTCGTGATCTCCTGAAAAGTCAAACCACCAATTCAGGTAGATGACAAGGGTCTCACCACGAGCCTTTACTAAAGGTTACTCTAGCATTGTAGTCTGCACGCTGAGGTTTCACCGCCGTACATAAGTGACGATCCACAAAGGACGATGTTCCACATAGGTTCATCTCTCACACGGAGACGTCACCCCAGAAGCCCCCTCTTGCGCCAGGTGGTTCGCCTTAGCACATTAACACGCACCACGCCTCCTTGAGAATACAATACTAAAGCGATCCTAATTATTCGGCAAGCCTTACCATATCAGCCTCGTGATTGGTACGGTTGTCCTAGGTTGCCGCTCCAAGAACCGGTCCTTAATGGTTCGAGCAAGATCTACTGCAAAACAAAGTGCACACAAAGTGCCCACCGTAACATCCTCTTGCTCAAACCCTAGCTTTCCATGTTACCAAAAAGGTTATCATATTAACACTTAATTAAAATATGCCATTAGTCCAGTTTAACAAATTAGACTCATGTGTGACCGCGAAGCTGAGCATACTCTAACCATGACCAAACCACATAAGCTTGGGCGAGAAGGAATGATATGGAACAAGGAATAAGACACATAGGATTCAATATTAACTACAATGCAAAAGATAGAAAGAGAACTTAAAACATAGGTACAACATGCATCAAGGACACTTGCTTGGTTCCCTTGGTTGCTGCTCAAAATCTTCTGGTGCCAAGTCTTAGAAGCTCTCGAACTGGTCTACTCTAAAGCAACACCGGAAAATGTAAGAATCACTAAAAATGGAGCTAAGGTTAAAAAGTTATGTAGGTTGGAAGTTTTAGGGGTTTAATTGTAAAAATCGCGATCTAGAGACCTATTTGAAATTATGAAAAGGTTAGGGACTAAAATGTAATCTTTTGGACCTAGTTGTAATTAAAAATTAAACTAGGGTTGTTTTTGCAAAATTTTAGGGCTAAATTGCAATTACAGAAAAGGTCAGTGGCTTATTATCAAAACTACCAAAACCTGGGAATTAAAACAAATTATTTTTATTTAGGAAATTCTGTGGACCGGGTCTATGGGTCTGTGGACGGCGGGATGGCTAGTCCACGGTCCACGGTGGACCGGGGTCCATACCCCTTCGCCAGATCTAATCTCCGGTGGGCGGATCGTGACGGTGAGCTCACCGGCAGAGAGTGGGGGTAGTGGGGAGCTCAACAAGGGGTTCGCCGAGCTGCGCAGGTAACCGGTGGCTTAACAAAAGCAACTGTGGCTTAACCCAATGACTCATCGCTCTAATTAGTTAAGTCACAGTTGCTAACAGCCTACAATTATTATCAGGGCACAGGATTCCTACTGCAACTAGGCTCCAAACAATGCCTAACAACTTAATGCACAATTAATCCTACATCATGCTAGTGATAAAGCAAAAGTTGAAATAGGTGGGATGCACCGGGGCTTGCCTTGAACTGAGTTGGAAGCTTCGGGCTCAGCGGGAACTTCTGGCTCTTGGACTTCCTCGACCACCACATTGTTCGCCTCGGGTTCTATATGATGCATGTGATGCGCATGAATAGTAGGAACAATATGATGTATACATTTATCGAATATGTGCAAAAAATAATAAGGGTGCAACATGAGGTGGCAGGTTCTGTTTAGGAGATGAAGTTTAATTAATTTCTTTTGTTTGAAGGATTTCCTTCATTAATTTCCATTTAAATATTGTTAGTTATTTCATTATGAGAACCTCATAAATTGTTTAAAAAAGTTTTACTTAGTTTCTGGTGATGTGGACTTTTCTGGTAATAGGTGATAGGTTCAGGGGTTATTATGCAAAAAGCTCATAATTTAATTGTGAAAAAAGTATTAATGGTGTATTAATTAAGATTTATAAAAATATAATTATTATAATTTATATGTGTGAAATTAATTCAAGATATATACTTCAAAAGATAGAGCAGATAAAAAAAACCAAAAGAATTTACTTCGTAATTTTCCATTAAGCCGAGAATACACGTGAAGCAAGTTTTAATGTTTATAGTCAGGATTAAACCCTTTATAAATCGCACATGGTTTAAAGGCTAATTAACAAGGACACCCTTTAAAAATTAATTTAGCATGGTTCTGGAAGATAGAATATCATGGGAATTTGTCTGATGGTGGATGCATGCAACAGTAGGTTGCTTACGAATTTCATGATTTTTCTCTAGGTAGATTTATTTTAGAATTTATGTACGACTATGGACAAAATAATTCCTACTGCAAATTTTACAACATTTCCGACCAAACTAAAATTCCCAGGGATGGGGCATTATGAGGGTGACATCCATGCACAAGTTCAAGATTTATAGTTGAACTCGGCCCACAAGCCTCGGAAAATCCCCAAAAAAATACCAACGTGTAGAGGTGCTCGTAGCGCACCTGTTCCAGCTGGTCGGGGTCGACGGAGATACCGGAAAGTTGACGGCGGCGAAGCACGCGTGAGGCACGCAGTCTGTCGACGTTCGACAAGGTCGTGCGTTCGACAGAGTCGTGCGCTCGACAGAGTTGATGAAGTCATCCCCTTCTTCTTCCTACAGCTCCATGGGCATGGGCTCACGGACAACAGCGGCATCTACTTGGTCGATGATGAGGTTCGCTGAAATGAGCTGGCGACGATGAGATGGCGACGGACGGGAAACAGCAGCGGGGAAAACGACGATGGTGACCAACTTGTCGGAGAAACCAAGAAACAAATGGGTCAGGGAGATGCTCCATGAAGGCACGCACACTATGGAACCTAGAATGGACAACATGGCTCACCAGAGGTGATGAATTTCTCAACGGTGCCGCCGGTAGCCGGCGACGACCTCCTCAGTGAAAACAGCTCAATTGGTGCTTCTCAAGACGGGCGAGAGGAAGGAGACACCACTGGGAGGTAGAGGCAGGCGCGTCCCGGCAAAATATGAGGCCCAGTTCGAAATAAAAAATAGAGGTCTAATATCTAATGCCAAAATAAGAAATTAATGGCAAATATCAATATGTGTTCTCTAATAACAAACCTCTCTATAGACCTTTTCATAGATTGAGTTAATTCATCAATTCTTTGCTTCTTCTTACACTTTTGATTTCACGATTCATATTTTCTAATCCGATTTGAAGAAGACATGGCTTGCAAGTTGAAACAATTACACTAGATCAATTTGTGTACAGAAGATTAACTAAATAAATAGAGAGCTGGAATCGCTATGGGCTCCTTTGTCCCCCAAAAGTGCAGTTGTGGATCCATATCCTACAGGCTACAACACTCAGCAAGCCACGTTTATGGGCCAAAAAAGAGAGCTGTTGTGATTTATTAATAAACAAAACACACAGTTAACTATACATATTTAGGGTAACTTAGAAATTTTGGGCCCATGATTTTTGGGCGCCCTGTTCCATCGCACAGCTTGCACAGGCTTAGGGACGCCCCTGGGTAGAGGGTTCCCGTGTGCAGCTGCTGGGGTCTGGGCTCGCACAGGCATGAAGCGGAGCGGCGGCGCGAGCTCGAGTTAGCTCGGGCGGCGGCAATGGTTGCGTGCTGCTCATTGAAGAAGAAAAACGGAAAAGAATGAGAGGGAGATGGGGTGCCGGCCGGGTAGAGGAGGAGGTAGCCGACCAGGTGGGTGCTTCGCCCATTGACGGCGGCCACGCGGCACGCGGGCAGCTTGGGGAGGAAGGCGGCTGACGTGTGGGTCCGGACGGTATATTCCCAGATCTCGTATTTATCAGGATTTAGGTTTTCCTCCCAAAGAAAAAATCAAAATAAAATAACTATTGGCTTCCAAAAATCATGCGAAAATGCCAGGGGTAGAGAAAGTTTGAAAAGTGACATGCACGAAGAGAATTTTGACCAAAGGTTATTGAGACAATTGTGTTTTGACCACAGATTTGAAGTCTAATTGCAATCAAGACCCTGAAATTCAAATTTTGTGTTTTTACCACAGTTTCTACCAAAAGTTGTGGTAAAAACGCAATTTCCCATTGTGCTTTTACCATAGCTTCTCCCAAAAGCTGTGGTAAAAATGCAAAATTTGAAATTCAGGGTCTAGATCACAATTAGACTCCAAAACTATGGTTGAAACGATATTGCCCCAAGGTTATTTGGTTGAGTTTTATAAATTCTACAAAAAAGGAGAATCTTTGAGTTTCCATGATTTAATTGGGGACCTTCTGCTGTGAGAAAAATTATGGGGATTTGCCCAAATTTTTATTTCATCATGCCCTACAACATATATGTTCGGTTGGATATGTTATGTTGAAAATTTTTGAGCTGCTTCACAACCCACCATAAATCTCTCCTAGAATTTAATTCAAATTAAATCCAAATTGGGTTAAAAAATTCAAATTTAAATTCTTCCCTCCCTAGACATTGCTCTCTTTGCCGCTTCGTGAATAAGAGAGAATTATTCGTCCAAAAGATGTATTAAAATTTGATCAAACGCGAAACACATCCACAAATACAAGAAAATTTCAGAAACACACTCGAGGACGGTGATACAAACTGAACTTTAACTTGTGAAGTGCGCGCGATCATCATTCCATGGGTAATCCATCCATCTCCACACCGCAGAAAGCCTTCAATGGATCACTGAACTTCTGCCCTTCATCGGAGAAGTGGAACTTGGTGTAGCTGTCGTGGGTGCAAGGATTGTACAACAGAGGGTGGTCATCGTCGACGAGGTCGTCCATCGCGCTCAGAACCATGCCATCTTTCCCGCGGCAGCCGAAGAGCACCGAGAGGCGCTCACGGTTGCTTGGACTCCTGACACGGTGGAGACATGGCAGCACCCTTCCGTTGGTCACGACCTGCGACGTTGGTGTCAGAACTGGAGACGCACGCACACTTGGCAGAAAGGAAAGGAGAGCGCTAGGACGTGGGGCTCACCGTGAACAGCTCGCCGGCCACGAAGGTGAACGTGCCTGGCACAGGCGGTATTGTGAGCCAGCTCCCGTCCTTGGCCTGGACCTCGAGGCCTGCCACCTCGTGTTGCACGATCATCGACATCACGGTGTCGTCAAGGTGCGCCGGTAGGGAAAACCTGGTGTCTGTGTCCGGCGGGACTCCATACCGCGACAGCCGGAAGGCATAGGTGAGGGTGTCCAAGTGTGCGTCGATGTGCTCCTCATGGACGCCGAGGCCCTCGAGGATCATCTTCTCCACCGTCTGCAGCAGTTGTACCAGGTTCTCTGCAGCCGACACGATTGTGTTGCTGCACATGGAAGGGCAAATGAGTGAGTGATGGTAGCCTTGGCCTTTAAATTAGTTGGTTAGTTCATTTTTGAAAAGGAAAGAAAAATGGTGGCCATAATTACCAGAAGGCGGAGTTTCCGTGTGGCCACATGAGGTCGGCGAACTCGCGGACGCGGCCAGCATCTGTAGCGTCAGGGAGGCGTAGGGCCTCGTAGTCCTTGCCAGGGATGTCGGAGCTGTAGCCTTTGTGGGGGCCCAAGCTGGAGACGTTCCTCTGCTTGATTTCCCCCGGAACCGCAAAGAGCTCCGGCATGGCGCAGCCGAACAGCTCCTGCCGGAGCTCCAGGGCGAGCGCGTCGTGTGCGACTACGACGAAGCCGTGCGCCACCATGAACGCGGTCGCTGCGTCACGGGCTTTGGCCCACCCTGGGCCTCCATGTTCCAGTCCACGGAGGTCGACCGTTGAGATCTCCATGAATTCGTGCTACGAGGACGGCGGCTCTGGAGATCCAGCTGAAAACCAAAGGAAGAGGCCAGCCTTGCTACTAGGCGGATGTTGAGGTGATGTGGGTTTGTTGGGAGTGCTTGGGGTGCCTTTTTATAGCCCCAGCACCGGTGCATTGTGGGCAAGGACCATGGTGATCGTGGCAAAGACCACCGCGACCCCCAGCCCCCAGGCCCCAGCTCGCCATCAGGCTCCTCCACAGCAGCCCAGCGTCGCCTGCGTTTTCTGCAAACCGCTGCCGTGGGCTGACTCAGAAGGCCCTAAGAAATTCGCTTCGGCAAATTTATTTCATGTTTTATTAGAAAATTAAAATAAATATTTACTCCATGTTTTATTAGATAATTAAAAACAATAAAACAAACCGGGAAAGAATTTGTCTGCCCAACGGGCGTCACGACGCTCCAAGCAAAAAGCTGAAGTAGATGGCTAAATTACGAGCAGTCACAAAGGTGGTGTCTACCTCAGCAAAACATTTCCCAACGCTTGTATCTAATCGCTCAAAGTGTTTGCTCCAAGTGTTTGCTGCTGCTACAGCGGTTTTTCAACCACCGCTGTAGTGCCTATAATAACTAAACTCTTATAGCTGAAGAAGTTGCCGGCCTCTGGAGGCAACGATTTACTGTTGTCAAACCAAACTACAACACGTGTTACTGCTTGTGCAGTTGTGCAAACAAAAGTTGTCACGACACCTATTCCTACTTTTAACCCTATCAACACTCAACGCGTGTGCACCCGTCCATTTGTTTTTACTGTCCGCTCTCGGCCCTGTTGCCTGCTCAGAATGGCCTGGTTTTGCCACCCATCAAGACCTGAATACTAACAGCCGTTGCAGCCCGCGACTTTGTGTTGGCCCGTTCGACGGTTGCGCTGGGCTCTACCTGGGCCGTCGCGTGCATCGTCCATGTCTCGCCAACGTTTCGGCCTGCCGTCATTCGACGGCGAGCCGGCCACCAGTTCGTCCTCGCTTCTTCTTCCCGTTCCCCAACCTTTCGGTTCAGGTCGCCGCCGCCATCTTGCGCCTCCCCTTGCAGCACTTCTTCACCGCGCGCGTTGCCTGCTCGGCCGTCCTCACCAAATCAACAGCGAGATGAAAAAGCCTGGCGATGGTTTGGTTCACCGCCGGCCTCACGCGCCTCATCTCCTGTACCATCCGTTCTACTGCTGCTGCCTTTTCCCAAGATCTGCCTGCATCCATGGGCGCCTGCAGTGCTGGAACGGCGGGTGTCCGGTGCCGTCAATCAGATGGCCGGCTGGCTGTACCCGTCCTTCTCACTCAACGAACCAACCTCCACATAATACGTACTGTTCAGGTGTCCTCAGATTCAACGAGTTCTTTTCCTATCGGTATCCTAACATGATTCGCCTATGCACTTATAATGCTCTTTTAGTCTAAGTTCATGTGGCCTGTTAGATTGCATTGTCCATGCTCTGTACATCCAGCTGAATAAAACGATCTCTTACAAAAGCGTTCCTTCTGAAATTGTGTTTTTGAAACCTAGCGATGCACCTATGATTTCACATTTCAGCACATACACATACAGCTCATGCAACCTATGATTTCAGCACATATACATACAGAAAACAACGACAATATCTTTTTATCCTTATCACATCAACACGATGCACCTATGATTTCAGCAGATACAGCTCACGCAACCATAAATGCGGACATTTTATTTGTATTTTTCCCATGAATGTACCCAACATTTTGTGCAGGCCAGTGAACTATGATCTATTGGAGCCCATTAATCAGCAACTGCGATATGATTAGTGTTCCTTTCTTTGTCAATACACCGGTGCATGTCTCTCTAGGGTAATTCCTGTTGCTCCTTTCATCCACCTATATGAGGTCAACTATACATTTCGCAACGAATTGAGCACTAATAGGTCATGCCTTTTAATTTCTCCACATAATGTTGGTAATGCCCTGTTCGCTTGGTTTATAATACCAGCTCAACAGATTATTCTCCTATACTTTCCAATTTGACAGTACAGTCTATATATGCCAAATATTGTTTCCTATTCACTTGCTATAATGCTTTCTTTTGGAGAATTATTTGGTTAGTCATCTTCCTTCCCTGAGATTATTTGAAATTTTGAGTTTTAAATCTTTATTATTTGAATTCAAACTTTTTATATTCGATGTACATTGTATTTTAGTGTAGGTAGAAAATTGGACAAACAAACATGGACAAACAAACAAACATGCGGGTTCCATATGTACTAAAACGTGTTATTGGAATTCTCTTCAATGATAGAAGCTTTTCTATGTCAGACGTGCATTTTCTCAGGTCTTAATTAACATGATTATACGTTTCTTAGCTCTTGATTAACATGATTATACGGGCGCAGCGAAGCGCGCTGTTCACCCTAGTTTGTTGTAGTGCTGACGTACGGCTGGAGCACCACCACCATGCTGGTGCCTCTGCGGAAGTCCACACGGAGCGACGCCGATGAGCTGCTAGGTTACTTACGGTGGCGGCGTCTTGGGACCGGAGGTTTTGAGTAGTTTGTCTTATGAAAGTTATCAACAAACATTAAAAAATTAATTTCTACCTTTCTCCAAAAACTATAATTGCTATTTTTTTGAACAATTAATTTTTCAACCAGCAATATTTCAGAAATGACTATTCAATGTTAATTCTAGGAAATATTTTTTTATGTCATGGCTTCAATACCAGTGGACACAATTTGAAATTTAGCTTTATGAGAAAGTGTATAAAAATGTTTGACAATACCAGAAGAAGGAAAGACGGTTAGGTAGTTTAACCTTTCATGCATGCTCTTTCCAATTCCGAGAGACCCACGACATCTTTAGTTTCTTCATATATAGTATAAGAAACTTTTTCAACTTTTCATAAGGCAGTCGTTAGGACTCATCACTTCCATTGGACCTTAATAGACATGGATCGCTACCAACATCACTACAGGAAACGTGCAATGTAGCGGCGCGGTCCAAAAACGCGTACCGGCGGGCATGGACAAAGGCCGCCGCTACAGGCTCGCCCGGGCCCTCCGCAAAGTGGACCGCCGCTACAGAATATTTGTAGCGCGGTCCACATTACCACCCGTAGCTGTAAATAATTTTTAGCGGCGGACTATAACATGATCCGTGGCTACAAATAAATCATTTGTAACGACGGGTAGCTTAATGAGCCGCCGCTACTATAACTTTTGTAACGGCGGTGGATAAAAGTCATCCGCTGCTACAAATTGTTTTTAGCGTCGAAGGAAGGCATCGGCCGCCGCTACAAAAATCCTGCTTACCTTGGACCCTGCACCCACGTGCTGTGCTGAGGGACAAAGCTCCACCTAGCTCCAGCACTACCCCACGCAAAAGAAGCACAAGGCCCACCATGTCATTCTCTCACAAGAAACACAAGCCCCTCAGATGTCGCCACGTCAGTAATCCACACCTCCCCATCCTAACTCTCCCATTGGTCAGTGTGTAAACTCTATGGATTCATGTGTGAACGCCGTGGAACACGTCTACCTGCGCCCGGTCTCTTCTCTAGCACAGGTCTTTTCTCTTCCCTTGCTAGTTGCCACAACGCACTAGCACAACAGGCACCTCTGCTTCTTCTTCTTGTTGCTACTCGTCGTGATGTCGTTGCCGTGGGGAGCAGCGCAGCCAGCTCGTCGCCGCTGGAGCAGTCAAAGCGGGTCCCGGTGGTCGGCGGGGGCGAGGGCGAGGGCGAGGGCGAGCTTGTACCGGAGTCACCGCCGGCCGCGAAGAAGATCCTGCAGTCACTGCAGCCGCCCTTCGCGTTTGTTGCGCCGTCGCGGCCGCCCTTCGCCGCCCCGGACGACTACCACCGCTTCCCCACCGCGCCGGCAGCGGCGTCCCCGCCTGCCGCTACCTCGGGCGGTGTCGGCGCTGAAAGTATCGAGGAGGGGCTGGTCATTGGGACCCCGGTGAGATGACGCGGTTCAACGCGCAGCTCTCGATTTGTGATATCGACGCAAAGATGCAACTTTTCCACACATGAAAATCACATTTAAAAAATAGCATCATGAGCAAGAAGAATTATTCTTATCAAAGGATCAAGGAACAATTCAACTCTCGAAACACTCAACCTATAACTACTCCATAAATAATAAGCATTGTGTAAGGCAATATGAGTAGCTTGGTGAGGAATTTCAAGGAAAAAGCAGACATAGATCAATAACTTATTGTAAAGCTAAGAAATAACTTTTATTGGACTTACCGAGACTTATCAAAAAGGTCATAGGAGAATAAACTTTAAGAAATAAAAACTCACACCTTTGGATAAGTGGACATGTGCAAATGGTAAAAGATTGATCTCAAGGCACAAATGAAGTCCTTGTTATCGGATTGTACATGGTTGGAATAAATGAGAATTTTTAGCTTGGGTAGCAATTTTTTTTTCAATTGAATTCAAGGGAATTCACATCTCCCCCACACTTAAATTTTTGCTAGTCCCGAGCAAAACTCTCATTTTCTTTCTTTTCTTTTCTTTTTTTCTTCTCCTTTTTCTTTTTCTTTTCTTTCTGCCCTCATCATATATATTGCTTTCTTCCTTTTGTGGCAGATCAGGACTCAGTGCCGATCGGCATTACAATGTGCCGGTCGGCACAGCACCAGTAGCGCTGTGTACTCGATTTTCCATTGAAGCGAAGCTCTCCATATACAACCATAGCCAAGAATCTCAGTAGGATGTGGTCAAGGAATGATATCTCAACAAGAAATTTTGGCTTGATCGTGGATACTTAGTGAAGTGTACATAATCCAGAGATGGAGATTAGTACTGCATAAGTATTATATGGTTAGAAAACAACATGGTACACAAAAGATATGGCCAGCTTCTAAGTCTCATACAAAAAGAATTAAGTCTTAACCGAACTCATTTATCGATCATAGTCAAGAAGTATGCAAAGGCTCAATTGAATTGTAACAAACAATATATGGCATTGGTAGGTAAGATCAAATGATAAAGAAATAATCTTAGATTGCTCATGACACAAACATTGAAGCTTTATAAAAAGATTGGTACTAAGTCATTATCATGAGTCGAATCACTAGCAAGCACATGGGTTTTTCATATAATTCACTCCACATAAGAAAATTTGCTGAATAAGTTTGGAATTGAAGTTCAATTTAGTTGTGCTCAACATTGATCGGATCATCATAAATACATCTCAAAATAATCATGTGCACGAGTAACTTGTGGGTCAAAGCATAAACATCATAACATTGGAGCATAGGCCAGATGGTGATGAATAAACACTAACACACTTGCATTAATTAAAACTAACTAGCACACATACATGAAACTAACACACTTGTAGGAATTTAAACACACATGCAAGAAAATAAAATCACACCGATACAAGGTTTCCCAACCCGCTCGCACACTTAAGCAAATAAAGAAAATAAAATTGTGAAAATAGAAGAAAACGCGAACCGGGAAACCGATAACTACTACTTCACGTAGCACAATCACACCTCAGGATCCTCCAGCGGGGGTGGTGGGTAGTCGAAGCCGTAGTACCCCGCCTCGAGATGCTCGAACTCCCGAATCATAGACTCGGTGTTGTCGTGCATCTCGGCCGCCAAGTTGTCCATCCACTGGACGTAGACTTTGTTCTTGTCGAAGTAGCGGTGCATAGGGGTGAAGTTCACCCCTGGCGGTCCTGCAGGAGCGTAGTAGGGTGCCCCTGGAAGTGGGTACGCTGGGCGCATGCAAGCGTACCGAGGGTCTGCACTGCCGTATGGGGGCGGTGCGCCGAAGCGCGGAGGTGGCGCGCCAAATGGTGGTGGTGGCGCCTGTGTGCCGACCGGCACGAACGGCGGCACCGGGCGATAGCCCATCTGGTCGCCATGATGTAGAGGTAGGCGCCGAAGGCCAGGTGCTGCGCGGCCTTGCCCTTCAGCGAGATCCAATTGCGCACCATCCGCGGGAGGGGGTTGCAAGGGCGCGGACTCATGATGGCTTGGTACATCCATCGCAAGTCCGGGTCGGGGATGTTGGTGGTGTCAAGCCTCCCGGTGGTGCGTGAAGAGATCTAGCGATGAAGAACCTGGATCATGGGGTTGCGGATATGCTTCCGCTTGCGCTCGTCGTCGACCGCGATGCGCCGCCAGAACGCATCGAGCTCGGCCTCCGTGATGTCGCCGTACTCGCCCTCAGCGTGCCCGAAGCTGAGGGTGACTCGCAGGTCCTCGAGCTTGACGGTGTAGTTGTTGTCGCAGTAGCGAAAGTCGATGATCTCTTCCTCGTCGTCGTTCTGGCCGTGCTCCATGGTAACGGCCACCTCCAGGGCGATGTCCTTGTGGAAACCCATATCCAGAGCGCTGAAGAAGTCCAACCCGAGGTTCCTCAGGCAGAGCTTGAGATCGGACAAGAGGCCGATCGAGTCAAGGAAGGCGTGGTCGAGGTCGACATTCGGTCAGACGCGGTCGCCGATGACGTTGTAGCGGCGCTCCTCTACCGCATTGAAGAGGGTGAACCCTCTGGTACCTCCCGCGGTACGTACTCCGGCGGGGGTGAGCGTTGCGCGGGCGCGCCGGCTTGGCTCCGGGTTTGCGACCGCGTCACCCTTGGCGCCATGGGATGGGCGCTGATGTTGAAGTCGTCGCGGCTTCCTCTTGGAGACGTCATCTCGACATCGCTAGTACGCCTCTGCTCGCCGGCAGAGCTAGCGCGAGGACTGTCGAAGCTCGCGTAACTGCTGTGGCTTGAGTCCCTGCTGCTGTCACCGGAGTTCGACGAACAGCCGTGGAGCCTCTTGCCGATGTTCTTCAGAAGGCGCGACATCCTGAGAAGGCAAGGAACGATCGTGCGAAAGGGGGAAAGTGGGGAAGTGGAGGAGTTACCGGCGTCGTGCTGCGAGATTGAGGGAGGGTTGCCCTCCTTTTATAGCCGGGATGGCGTCCAGGAGAAGGAACCGCCTGTTCGGTTCGGATTCTCATGGTGCCGATCAGCACTCCGCCCGTGCCGATCGGCACGGTTCAAAAGTTTCCAAATTCTGGAGCGCCTTGGCTGCCACGCCTTCTTTTCCTCCCTCCAATGCACGATACAGTGTCACATGTCGGGGAACAGGGTAGCACCTGGAAGGAAATTCAAAATCGATCTTGCTACTCAATCATCTTCATGAATTGGAGAGCTTGCTAATTGGAGCTGCCCACTTTGGTTACCTTATTGTTCATGTCTTCAAAAATACGATCAAACTCCTTGAATTTTATTTGAATGGTTGTATTCACCTTTTCTTGAGCTTGAATGAATTCTTGAAGTTGAATGCGAAGTGGAACGGCATTTTGCATGGACGAGGTGGGAGTAAAACTGCTCTTTGTTGGTTGCCATTGGGGTGGCTTCCAACCTTGATTCTTCATGCAGTTGATCATCTTAGCATCTTCTTGGCAATTGCTTCCAGCATGTCCAAACTCTCCACACTCTTCACAAGTAGATCTAGCTTCCACTAGCTTGAGTGTCTCTTCATTGGGGATGTGATCATTCTTGTCCAATTTTCTCATCAAGGCGTCGAGCTTGCCCATTAGCAACTCCTCATATGCCACTCCTATCACAGACTTAATCTTTCCAGTGGATGGTTGCAAGCTTCTCCTTTCATCCCCTCTTTTGCTGCTCCATGACTGCTTCTGCCTAATTTTCTTGATCAATTCTTTAGCTTCAGGAGGGTTCTTGTCCGTGAGCGATCCTCCAGATGAGGCATCCAAATGCTGACAGGATGTAGAATTTAAACCAGTGTAGAACCTCTCAATCAATTCCCAGTCAGAAATACCATGATGCGGACAAGCTTCCCTGTACTCGCAGTATCTCTCCCAAGCTTCTCCCACAGTCTCATCAACCTTCTGAGTAAATCCAAGTATTTTATTCTTGAGAGCTTGAGTCTTACCAGGGGGAAAATATTTAGCGAGGAATTCAGCAGCTAGGCTATCCCAATCAATCTTAATAGCATTAGCTAATCCATTGTACTATTGCTTGGGACGCCCTATGAGAGAAAGCGGGAACAAGCGAACCATGACTTGCTTCTCATCAATATTTTGTATCTTGAATGTGCTGCAAATCTCCAAAAAATGTTGCAAATGCCCATTAGGATCTTCAGAACATGTAAACGGCTGTTGCGCAACTATTCCCATGAACTTCTCTAGCTGGAACGGTGTTGCTTGATCTGCGAATTCTGTCTTGACGACATTAGTGAGCACCGGCCTCATACGGCTTGCAATTGATGGATGTGGTTGAGGGTTCGTCATCTCTTCCTCTTCTTCGAAGATCCAAGCTATTGGACTGACTGATCGATTCCCCCTCACAGATTTACCCTTTTCTGCCTTTCTTCCCCGAATAAGAATTTCTGGATCATCGAGATAATTAGGAGGTTTGTTTGACTTAGCGCCGTCCATACCTATTTAGTAGAACTTAACAGGAACATACGGATAAAGAAAGAAAAAGAAAACAAGCAAAACTATAAGCACTAAACATTGAAATAACGCCTAGTTCGAACACGAGTCCCCGGCAACGGTGCCAGAAAAAGCCTTGTTGGTCGTATCTAACGCACCGAACTTATATACCGTAAGTGGACGGTGTACATTGTAGCTTTTTCCCTCAGAGTATTCCAAGGTATGGAATCCACAGAGACAAGTGGCAAACTAGGCAAAATATCAGTAAAAAGCTTTTAGAATTATTGCTACGAACAGTACAGAATAAAAACTAAACTAAGTCAGACAACTATGCTAAAACAGTATTAAAGTCAGATCAAAGCAGAGGGTTTTGGGTGTTGTGCCGATCGGCGCACCAGAGTGCCGATCGGCACCAGATCAGTATGCAGAGGAACAAAGTGCAGAGATTAGCAATGCCAAGAATAACATTGGTAAGTTAGCCAGAGTCTACTAGTCGAGATCGTAATCAGGAAGTATAATTAACATGCATCACAAACGGATTTATAAAGATATTGAGAACCGAAGATCGATAAGATAGCAGCACCTTTCCGACAAGCCCTGTCACGACTAGTTGCCTTAATCGATATGCCGCTACTTACTCTACGTATGCCTTCTACCATGCATGAATAGGAACATACGCAATTATGGCGCATACAAGATCCGGAGTGCCATCTTAACCACGATGGAGATGGTGAGAGATCACCTCTTTTTGCCACCACAATTAAGACAACCTCTATTACTTAGTCGTCACTAAGCAGTTGGAACAAGCATATGTAAGACCATAAAATCCAGGTAAACAATAGCAAAGACCATTCATCAATATAGATAACCAAGTTGATACATAGTGCAAGATACATCACCGTCTAGTAGGCCTACCTTGATGGATCACCTCAAGACACAAGTGGTTCTTGAAACTCCAAGTCTACAATCTTGCGATTGTCGACTTGGCTAGAATTAGCTAACTAATCCTAGCAACTAGAGATCATGAAGTGTAGGGGCAAAGCCCCGATGGCTCTAAACTTACGAGATCTGTTCTGTCGTGCTCCCTTCGCCTCTAGGGTTACAAGGAGTATTTATAGCCTGGGAACTCCAATTAGAGTCGGTATCGGGTACGTGCCGATCGGCACACAAGCCGTGCCGATCGGCACGAGTCGTATCTCATGGGATCTCTTCTCTAAGTCAGTTCCGAGTCCTTCTGTAGCTTCCATGTGGGTCCTTTCTCACATCCTTCCGAAATAGAGTCTTTATCTTCCAAGTTTGGGATCTTTGAACTTCCTTACTCATCGTGACGAATCCTTCCAATGATCATGTTGTAGACTTCCTTCTAGATGAATTGGAGAATGGGCCGGCTCTTCTAGCTCGGGGAACCCCATAATGCCGATCGGCACTGGGCCGTGCCGCTCGGCACCTGGGCCTTCCTGCTACATTGATGCTCCTAGAGTTCAAGTCTACCATACTATCCATATAATCGTCATTTTCCTGTATATCTGCAACAAAGCTCTAGAACAACGAATATACAAATATATAGCATATATCATGGGTTAACAGCCTAATTCAATGACGATTATGCTCTAAATGACGTGCTATTGACAAATAAAAGGTGTCGCTAATTGGCGTCAACACCTAGCGAACGGCGAACTCGTCCGCCTCCACCGCAACCTCCCGCATGCGATGCGGGACCTTGGACAACCCCTTGAGATAA
The DNA here is from genome assembly GCA_015476505.1 of Urochloa ruziziensis. NCBI lineage: Eukaryota > Viridiplantae > Streptophyta > Magnoliopsida > Poales > Poaceae > Urochloa > Urochloa ruziziensis. The sequence continues at coordinate 162,837 of WEIB01000097.1, forward strand.
ACCTTGGAGGTGTCCTCGGGCTTCACACCGACACGCTCGAGCACGTTGACAACGGTGATCTTCAGCTTGTCGTGCTCGTCGCTCTCCTTGGCCATTTCTTCTTTCAGCTCTGCAGGAAACCGACTCCTCACAACGAGAGATGAACACACTACAAAAATGAGAACAAGATCGGAACAACACATACTGCGGAGTTCTTCATCGCGCTCGGCGATGATCTTGTTGTGAGTGGAGATGACCGCTTCACGCCCAGCGAGGGCATAACTCAGCTCCTTGACCTTCAGGCCAGCTGTCGTGACCTCTGTGGTCAGCTTCTTGAGCATGCCCTCCGCGTCGATGCGGTGTTGGTATTCATCCTCCGCCTGCAACTGCGCAGCCTCGAGATCCTGTTGCGCGGTCGCGAGGGCCTGCTCCAACCTGAGGCGGGCCTCATCATCTTTCTTGTACTGCTCGGCCAAGTTGAGGAGTTTATCTTCAGCCTAGCTGGCGTCTTGACGGGCGGCGCGCTCCTAGTTCCGGGCCTCGACCGCCACCGCCTCCAGGTCCGCCCGTGCCTGGCTGTTCTCCGTCAAGCTCCACTTCAGCCGGCGGATGAATTCTTCCATGTCGCTGACTGAGGGACTGTCAGCCGAGAGATGCCCGAGGTGGCAGGGCGCGAACCCTCCGCTACCTCAAGGGTCGGCATGGGGGAGTCGGTTGCAACCAACCCCGCGTCCCCCTGCGCGGTAACATCCATCGCCGCCCCGGAAGATGGGGCAAGCGTCACCACCGAAGCAGCGGCCGCAGCCGCTGCGAACTCCGACACCACCGCCGCCTCGGTCGACCAAAGCGGTGGCACCTCCATCGCCGCCGACGGCTTCGTTGCCGCCTTCTGTGTCTATGTTCTCGCCGTTGCCGCAACCGTCACCGCTATCTCTTGAGTAGCGGAAGGGGACCCGGGGGCCTTCAATGTCTCGGATCCCCCGCCTCTAGCCTCACCAGCTCCCGACGCCCCCAGCACAGGAGGGAGCTGGTGTTGACATCGGAATTTTGACCGTTGGGTCCACTGGTCATCGGCTGTGCGCGGAGGAGAGGCAATCGACAAGGCCGATAGAAAGCGGTGAACTCGGGTGTTAGTATGGGGGCCCGCTTGGCAGGAGCGGTACAGAGACTCGGTGTACAAGGGAAGGAAAGTTAAAAAAGGGAGAAATATTCTCATCCAAAGGAATTGGATCTCGGAACAGTGCCGAGTCTGATCGGACTCTATGAGATAGTTTAGGATAGTTTTGCACATTGTTTTGGAAATAATCCTAGTCGGTTTGAATCTCAACCGAATTGTAATAGGAAAAGACTTCTCACCACGGGTATAAATATGAACCCAGGTGGCTCTGTAAACATATCCAACTATCAATACAACTTTCGGCGCATCGCCAAAATTTACTCTTGACGAGTTTCTTCGTCAATCGACCGGCGCTCTCGGGGTCCTGGCCGATCGGCTTGGTTTTTCGTCAAGGCAAGCATGTTTATCTAATTATGTTTGACTTGTCCATGATTAGATCGATGTGATTGCTAGTTATCCGGTAATTAGAGCATGGTTTGGTCATTACGGCGAGTTTTGACTGGATTGAGGCAGTTTGACCTAGTCCTATTTCTTGATGGAATCGGTTTGACCTAGTCCCGTTTCCGTCGATTTGGTCGATTCTTAATGTTCTGAACTGCCTAGATCTAATTACTCGAGTCACAGTTAGGATTTCTGGAACTGTTCACGTTTGGATCTGTTAATCGTGTGATTTGGTTAGACCTAGTCCCATATTGCCCTGTTTAGTTTGACTTGTCCTAAACAGAAGCGATTAGTAGATTCGAACGTGTTCGGGTCCTCTAATTTTACTGTTCTTCCGAGGTGTTTAGCTGGATGGTTATCACGTTCTCAGTTTCTAATCCTATTTTTATGCATGTTGCAAATCTTGTGATTAGATCTAGAATCCTTTTTCCTATACGGACAATGCTCTTACTTGAATATCTTTAGATCTATTTATCTCTCGCAATTGGCTGATTTGCCCTTCTGTTCATCTTCGTATCGGCCGAGTTGCCCTGTTTAGACATGCTTTATTCTTTTAAAATACTCTGCTGCGTCTTTTTACTTCCAAATCGGCCAGTTTGCATGCCCCATACCCTCTTGTATCGGCCGATTTATTACTGTTCATATGCCGACCCGGAGACTGTGGCTCGCACTGACTCGAACTACAGTGACTCGGATATTGCGGCCTGCTCCGACTCGGGCAACAGTGACCCGGAGGTCGTGGCTTGCTCGAACTCGGCTACAGTGTCCCGAATACCGCAATTGGCCCCGACTCGGGTTACAATGACCCGAAGGCTATGGCTCGGTCCGATTCAGGTTATGCCGACCCGGAGGCCGTGGCTCGTTCGTTCCATACTGTGTACACTTGCGTTGCTTGCCCCGCATGCTTTAATATATTCTTCAAGCCATACTGTTTCTAGTTTCTGGTCGATTGTTCTGCTTTACTTATTTATTATTATCGGCTGCAACTACAGATCGGCTTGGCTGGGCCGACAACCCAGGAATTTTACACTCTATTCTCTTTGCCAATTTGCAGGGAAAATCGACTGGCACGCTCCGGTACGCATTCATCGGCGGTTCCGCTTGGAGTCACAAAATTCCCGGACCTAGTGTGTTGTGTCGGCAAAGAGACAATTTTTACCGTCAACACACTTTTTGGCACGCCCGGTGGGACTTCGTTCCGAACCACGCTCAATATCACAAGCAGGAAGATGGTGGTTTTGGTTCAGGCCGTCCAGGAGGACAGGGAGCCGATGAGGGACCAGAAAGGAAATATGGTCATGTTGCCGTTCTAGTATATCGGCGATGGGAAAGATAAGTCTGAGATCACACCTGACAATGAGGTAGCTGTCTAGGAGAAGATGACAGTTGAACAGAAAAGGAATTACCAAGATTACATAGCTGCTTGTCAGACTAAATACTTCCAAACAAAGAAGGTGACACGAGGAAGGGTTTCAGATAAGGAGGATATACCCATAGTGCTGAGTCCAGAGGAATTGAAGGCTTTAAAAGAAGACAAATTGCCTAGCACAGGGGTATTGTCCAAGATGGTGAATTCATCTGTTCACCATGCTTTTATTAAAAACTCAGGAGTTCTTGTGAATACTTTGCAAAATATGATATAGCAGGCTCTTGGTGGATCAACTAACAATACTCCCGGGTTTGTCGGGCCAGCATACTTTACACATGTGAAGCCGGGTAAACCTCAGTATCCATCGGCCACACCAGAAGACCTGGCTCGCTTCCCGTTTGGGATGCCACCTTAGTGGCCGCCACCATCTACTGAGGCAGAGACAAGTTCAGGACAGAAGAAGCAAAATGATACAATCCTTACAATCAAAGCAAGAACTGTCCTGGGAACTACGTCTCCAGAGCTGGATGCACCACTACCAAACATGACACCAATGGCTGGAGTAGAAGGGCCAAAGATCACTCAAGATCCTCGGACTAGGTACTATGCTACTCGGGACATGGATCCAAGCTTGTTCTCGCAGCAAATGCCGTCAGGACACCACATGGGAGTCGATTATGCTGATTTCTTCAGGAAAGAAGGGTATCCGCAGTACGCACAGATGTCCCAGCTGATTCAATCGACCGGGGGGCAAGGATATGGACAGCCAATGCATACGCATCAGGCTCTGGTTGGGTCAGATCAAAACGATGTGACTGCTCTGGTGGCGAAGTTGACTGAAGCAATGAAGGATTAGTTCGATCTGAAGCCAAAAGCAAAAAGTATGGTGCATCAGATACCGTACCCTGAATGGATGGAACAAGTAGCTCTGCCTCATCGATACAAGTTGCCTGAATTCTCTAGTTTTCTGGGCAGGATAATGTGTCGACCATGGAACATGTCAGCCGATATTTGGCTCAGCTGGGTGAAGCTTCAGCTCAAGATGCTCTCAGAGTTCGATTCTTTTCTCTGTCATTGTCTGAATCGGCCTTCTCTTGGTTTGCTTCACTACCACCTGGGTCGATTCAGAGTTGGGCAGATCTAGAAAAGAAGTTTCATGCATATTTTTATACTGGTATGACAGAATTAAGCATATCGGACTTAATGGCAATGAAGTAGAAAACTGGAGAATCTGTGGCCGATTATATTCAGAGGGTCAGGAATTCGCACAACCGATGTTAGAATCTGAATCTAACTGATCAGCAGCTGGCTGAGATTGCATACTTAGGGATGTTCAGTGTTATTAAGGAGAAGCTTGCTCCTCAAGAATTCGATGGGTTGGCACAGTTGACTCAAATGGCCACAGCCCAAGAAGAGAATCTGCAGAGTTCACGTGGCAGGAGATTCTAGAATGCTTATGTCGACTATTCTGATTCTGATGAAGAAGAGGTCTATGTGGCAGAGTGGTCAGGGAACAGAAGGGCAGTATTTTCAACACACGTAACCAAGAAGGCAGAATAGGAGCATTATGACTTTGACATCAATAAGGCCGATGAAATATTCAATCAGCTGCTACGGGAGAGGTGTATACAGCTTCCTCCTTATCATAAAATTCCATCGACCGAAGACCTCAAGAAGATGAAGTGGTGTAAATGGCATGGGCAGCCAAATCATGATACCAATGAGTGCAAAGTGATGCGCGAGGAGATTCATAAGGCCATCAATGAGGGTCGCATCAAATGTGGTGAAACAAAGAAGCCGATGAAGGTCGATGGACATCCTTTTCCCATCAACATGATAGGTGGTTCGGCTGGGATGATCAAGAAATATGAGAAGAAAAGGGACAGAGAAGAAGAAAGGGCGTAGAAGATGCAAGACGATTTCGATCCGCATTGGGACTGCCCGTTCTTTCAGTACTGCTGGGACAAGGGCATGAAACTACCATCAGTTGAAAGCTGTCTGGGTTGCAGCAGACAAATGAATAATCTGTATAGGGGATCAAGCTCTAGAAGCCGGCTGATTGCTCAGGAAAGAGAATACGATAAAGGGCATGGTTATCAAAGGCAGTCGGCTAGTGAGCGAGTCTCTGTTCATGATTGGCTTGGGCCGATTAATGATGAAAAGGAGTTTGATCAGGAGTACTATCGTAAGAACAGCTGATTCACAGAAGACAATCAATGGTGCCCAAGAGGTGTATTCAACAAGACTCAGAAAAGGAGAGTGCAGAGGATGCATTGTAGGGAAATCGACCAAGGTCCGTATCAACGGGATGATGACCAAGATGATCCTAAGCCAAAGCAAGTGTGGAGGCCGAAGGTGCAGTCTCAGACTCAGAAGGTTGAGGCCCCTGTTAACATGGTCTATGTACTTCCTGTGGAATTCGGGGCACCAAGTGTTGAGGAAGAGGAACAATCGGCTAGTCTACTGTTGGATCCACAGCAAGCTATCTTCGAAAAGCCGATTGGATCTGAACACCTGCATCTTAGGGCACTGTACATGGGAGGGTTTGTCAATGGCAAGCCGATAAAGAAGATGTTGGTCGATGGAGGTGCTGCAGTCAATGTGATGCCGGTCACTACTTACAGAAAGTTGGGTAAATTGACAGAAGAGCTGATCAAGACTGATATTACCCTGAACAATTATGGGGGTAGGAGTTCCGAAGTATGTTGCGTTACTACTATGGAAGTCACGATCGGAAGTAAGACACTGCCTACCACCTTTTTTGTGATTGAAAGAAAAGGGGCATATTCATTATTGCTGGGGAGAGATTGGATCCATGCCAACTGCTGCATCCCATCAACTATGCGTCAATGTCTTGTGCAATGGATTGGATATGATATCGAGATCGTGCGAGCCGATAGTTCTGTCAATGTGGCTACTGCCGATATCGACCCGACAGACTTGAAGTACATGTCTTGTTTCTGTGGGACGTTCTGGGAAGGCGATTTCTTGGAGATTTCCGGTGATGGCGTGCAAATCACTGGGGGGCGGGGAGGGGGGGTGGCATGGCACCCCGCGATTCGTCTGAATAGATTCTACAGAGGGATTGAAGATTGGCCGATTTAGATTAAAAAAATGATAAATCGGCCAATTGAAGAAAAAGAATCAAATGAAACAACAAGAGTTGACCGAATGTTTGGCATGAAAGTGTTATTCTAGTATACAAGAAGGATACTGAATATTCAGTCAGGATCAAGTTTAGCCGATGTCAAGGCATCGCCTTTAGATGGCCGATATTGTACATATCGCCCTTAGACCAAAAATAAAGAGAGATTAACATATGTGAAAGCTTATGTTAATGCATCGTCTTCGGATGGCCGATATTTTCGTATCGACCTTAGTGCAAAAATGGTTACATCAAAACATCAGGAGTATTATCGGGCCGGTTGTTTAGACACTACCCTATTTCATCGTGGAGTCAGGATGAGTCGGGGATTCTTGGATCGACTGGAAGAACCATGTAATAGAAGGATGAGTCTGCTGAGCCGATACCCAAGCCTCTGCGCATTAATTGCGTCAATCTGGAAAACACGAGTCGCTGCCACAGGCTACGTGTCGACTCGGAGGCCGCAACTCACTCTGACTCAGGCCATCGACTCGGCGGCTATGGCTCGCTCTGGCTCTGGTTACGACAGCTCGAAAGTCGTGATCTGGTCCACTCTAATTCAAGTCAACCCGGAGGCTGCGGTCCCATTTGCACTCGCAGATTGGAGGGCAGGCAGGATATGTCAGATATTACTGAAGAAGGAATTCATTGTTTGTATGGAAAGAGCATCATTGGTGATTAGGCACAGAAGAGTGGCCGATCGCTTCAAGTGTTGCCATAAAATCAAAAAGGGGAAGTGTTCGGTCCGAAGGAAGCTGAAGCCGATTTATTGCCATACGGTGGCCATTGTGTGGGAAGATTACTCTCAGTGCGGGAATTATCAGATTCGACCGAGATTTCATTTGCAACGCCAGTTCAGCCTGCCATGATTATTGAATTGCTGGCCAGTTGATTAACGAAGGATGATGCCCTGAGTGGTGTGCGCACAGAAGAAGTTATCAAGTCGCCAGTGGTCAAAATTATATACCAAAGCAATGATTGGAAGATAAGTAGTGCGAGGGATTCCATTAAGCCAGGGGCATTACAAAATTTGGTCTTAGACCTGAATATTTACATTGGCTACAGCTATAGACAATCTAATCGTCAAGGATCCTATTGATCACTACGATGGAGCCTACTTCGGCTGCAGTATCGGCCGCTGTGTCGCCATACGCCAGCCTCAGCTCAATGATGTCATTTGGAGGATGTGGGCCTAGCCCGATGAAATTTTCACCTGACTCCAGATGAGCCAGGGTGAGAGCAAGAGTGGTGCCTTCTTCTACACCGAAGACAACAATGTCGTCCATCCGTTGGGGGATGTCTCGAAGCCGGGCAGCCACCGTGTCACCACGCGCATTCACGGCTTCGGTAGCAACGGCGGCGGCCAAGTGAAGCTCCTGGAGTTGAGCCGACAGGACTAGAAGAGGAAAGGACACCAATGGCAGTCAAGGAAAAAAGGGGTTTCAGAGAATGAATGGGATGAACAGAAGGATACCTGCAACTCTGGCATCGGCCGCGGCTAGCTGGCTCCGCACCAACGCTCTCTCGGACTCCGCCGCCGTCAAAGCGGCCTGAAGGGCCACCATGTCCTCGGTGGAGGAGATGGCCGGGGGCGCAGCACGAGCAGACGGCGGCGATGGTGGATCTTCACGAGAAGCTGATCCATCCCTACGAGAAAAGGAGGAGCGATAAACAAGGAATCTTGAGGGAAAAAGGTAATGTAATGGCAACTCACCCCCATCGGGGGCGCTTGATTGAGCGGAAGGGCCTCTCATCCGAAGGATGGTGGTCAGCCATGGCGAGGGATTTTCTTCGTCCTTGGGCTTTGCGAGAAAGAAAGAGCCGATGGGAAAGAGGAAGACTTGACTGCTGAGGAGAAAAGAAGTAGATTGGAACGACGGAGGCTTGGATTATTTAAAGGGAGAAAATGTGGAGCGGTGGTACGAAACGGCAGATCGACCATGAATGTTTGCGTGGAGAAAAGCAAACGATCCAAGCCACGATCGGTCAAAGAGATAGTGGTGGGGCCGCAATTAATACCAAGCGAGGTTTTCCAACATTTTGATGCGTGAAATCTTCACACCCCGGCTTGTGGGGGGGGGGAGGGGGAGGGGCATGTGTTGACACCGGAATTTTGACCGTTGGGTCCACTGGTCATCGGCTGTGCACGGAGGAGAGGCAATCGACAAGGCTGATAGAAAGCGGTGAACTCAGGTGTTAGTATGGGGGTCCGCTTGGCAGGAGTGGTACAGAGACTTGGCGTACAAGGGAAGGGAAGATAAAAAAGGGAGAAATATTCTCGTCCAAAGGAATTGGATCCCGGAACAGTGCTGAGTCTGATCGGACTCTATGAGATAGTTTAGGATAGTTTTGCACATTGTTTTGGAAATAATCCTAGTCGGTTTGAATCTCAACCGAATTGTAATAGGAAAAGACTTCTCACCACGGGTATAAATATGAACCTAGGTGCCTCTGTAAACATATCCAACAATCAATACAACTTTCGGCGCATCACCAAAATTTACTCTCGACAAGTTTCTTCGTCAATCGACCAGCGCTCTCAGGGCCCTGGCCGATCGGCTTGGTTTTTCGTCAAGGAAAGCATGTTTATCTAATTATGTTTGACTTGTCCATGATTAGATCGATGTGATTGCTAGTTATCCGGTAATTAGAGCTAGGTTTGGTCATTACGGCGGGTTTCGACTGGATTGAGGCAGTTTGACCTAGTCCTGTTTCTTGATAGAATCGGTTTGACATAGTCCCGTTTCCGTCAATTTGGTCGATTCTTAATGTTCTGAACTGCCTAGATCTAATTACTCGAGTCACAGTTAGGATTTCTGGAACTGTTCACGTTTGGATTGTTAATCGTGCGATTTGGTTAGACCTAGTCCCATATTGCCATATTTAGTTTGACTTGTCCTAAACAGAAGCGATTAGTAGATTCGAACGTGTCCGGGTCCTCTAATTTTACTGTTCTTCTGGGGTGTTTAGCTGGATGGTTATCACGTTCTCAGTTTCTAATCCTATTTTTATGCATGTTGCAAATCTTGTGATTAGATCTAGAACCCTTTTTCCTATTGTTGACACCGAAATTTGGACAATTTCCCAGTAAACGGCAGAATAAGTAGAAAATGGTGGATTTATGCAATATTCAAGGAAATAATCAAAGCAAGAAGGAAGAGGACGTGTGCAAGGAAGGAAAAGGAAATGTATACTTGGATTATGGAAAAATTAGCATCAAGGCCAGGATATTTTAATAAGGGAACCTGTCGGCGTTTTGTGCCGGCGATCTTACTTAGGGGAGTACCTAAGTAAAGGATCTGTGGAGCGTTCGTCAAGTCTCAAGAACTAGATGGCGAACAAGACAAGATTTAGACAGGTTCGGATCCCAGGATGAGGAACCCTACGTCCTGTATAATAAGTCTCGTTGGATTGGATGTATGTGTGTCTCTTTTGAGGGGGTCCCTGCCCGCCCTTATATATCCGGGGGAGCAGGGTTACATGGAAACCTAGATCTTTACATTGGGTTACAAGAAAGAAATCTAGATCCGAATCTATTTAGGATTTTGCCTTGGGGCCTAATCCTCCTAGGAGTCTTCTTCTTGCCCGCCAAGCCAACCCCCGACTCGACCTTCTTTAGGTCCGGTAGGGGTTCTTTACGCCGAAGCTAGGAACACTTGCCAAAGGAGTTCTTTTCTCCGACTTAGGGTAGTCCAAAGTCAGGGTTTTTTTGCGTGTACCTCTGTCAAGCCCCCGAGCCCGTCATTGCCAGGCGCATCTTCTGATGGATGAAGTCCGCCAAAGTACCAACTTGGACATTTTGAGCCCAGAAGTCAGTTGCGCCTTGGCCTTGATGTGCTCAAGAAGTCTTCAGGAAACTCCTATTGGTGCGCACTGATCAAGTGCGCCCAATTGGGCAGCCCCCGAGCTTTGAATTGCTTTTAACAAAAGGAACTCGAGGTTCAGCATTGGAGTTCATGGAGAGGAATACCAACCATTTTGAGGTGGGGTTCTTTAGTCGGAGTTCTTTGGGAAGAACACCATCCATTTTGAGGCGGGGTTCTTCAGTCGTAGTTCTTTTATCCAATCAAGGCGAAGCCCCCGAGATTCATTTTGAGAATCATTTTATGGTCCGAAAATTTTTTAATTTAGTGTACCACATACGGAGCCCCCGAGCCTAGATCGGATTTTGGAGAATCAAATCCGTGTAGGATCCAATGGAGAGAATATCGGAGAAAAAACACCTGAATTCCCAAACGTTCGGCGCACTGTTTGCCGATAACACCGGACTTAACACCGTAACTCCCGCCGATTACTATGGTAACGTGGGACACCGAGGGAGGATAAAAAGGATGAGACGAAAGAGGTGACGATTCACATTTCCCCTTCACATCACAACCCTCAAACCCTAGATCCCCAATCTTCTTGAGCCCCCGAGCGCAGCCGCAATCCAATCAAGAATCCCCAGCATTTCTCATCAATCACTGATCCAGAGTAGTGAGATGGCCGGAGAAACCTCCCGTTCCTTGAATCACGAGGAAAAGGGGAAAGGGAAGGCGGCAGCGGAAGAGGCGGTGGAGAACGCGCCGGCGAAGTCAGCAATGGCGGGGATGTGGCCCCCATCGACCATGACGGAGCAACAGATCAAGGATCTGATAGCAGCGGGCCTCCTTCCCCCGCAGGAGATTAGCAGATGTAGAGTTCCCGGGGCAGGGGGTTCGTCATTTTTCGAAGAGAAGGGCGAGGTAACCGTTCTCCGCCGATACTTCGAAGCAGGGTTAGGGTTACCTACGCACCCATTCTTCCGCGGTCTTCTGGGATATTGGGGGATTCAAGCTCACCATTTGAGCTTGAATTCATATCTGCACATAGCTATCTTCATCCATTTCTGCGAAGCATTCATAGGGATAGAGCCACATCTTGCTCTGTTTTTCTCTTTCTTTCATCTGAAGAGCATTGTGAAGGACGGAGAAACCAAGTTCCTTGGTGGTGCTGGTCTGCAGTTCAAACAGGGCATGTCCAAAGAATATGTTCCATATGAACTAAAAGACGCCCCCAAGAACTGGGAGAAGGAGTGGTTTGTGGTTGCTGACTTAGATCCATCTTTGCCACCAGGAAAAGTTGAGCTCCCCATTTCCCGTGACTGTTGGCATAATGGAAAAGCAGAGATGGGCGAAGATGATGTGGCGGTGCTCCAGACAATAGTGACAGGCCTGAGAGATGCCGAGGTATCGGGGGCTCGAGTTTTCATGGATTTTTTGCAAAGGAGAATCCAGCCCTTGCAGCTCCGCAGCAACCCGGGCTACAAGTTTTTGGGGAATGAAGATCCTAGCAGGCTAGTGAAGGAGGACCTGAGCGATGAAGAAGCCCTGTGCATCGTGAAGAAATACATGAAGGGAGTACACCAAGTCCCTGCCGAAGCAATTTGTTACAAGGCTTCCCATCTGCCGGAAGAGGTTAATTTTGATAACCCTTGTAACAAATATTTGGAGTAGTATGTCAATTGGAGTTCTTTATTGACATTGTTTTATTTCCTTGAGTACTTGCAGAACTGGACAAACTCCTTCTACAGCCCCGCGCCGTTGGACAAACGCGACAAGGGACATCAGGATTTTCTGCAGCATACCCTCAAGGTGGGCAATCAACATATGCAGCATCGTGTGGTTGAAAAACCGCGTCGGTCTTCTTCCGAATCAGACCTCCTTTCTGATGAGTCTCCCTCTGGGGATTCTGGGCAGAGATCTGATGGAAAGAAGTCCGATGCGGAGAAGTCCGTCGGAGGAAGTCCGTCTGCCGCGGGTCCCCAGGAAACAAGTCCAGGTGCCAGCGCACCCCAGGATAGTCCAATCGCCCCAAGGCCTAGGCCGACGACCACCGCCTCCCGGGCCACTGCCACATCGCAGCGTGTTCCCCGTACCAGAAGTCGAGCCGCTCAGAGCACCGCACCACCCAAGCCCACGCAGCCGCGTGGCCAGTCCTCCGAGACTGTTGTTGAAGTTGATGATGACGATCATAAAGATGGCATTCCCCTGATTCGGCGTAGGGTGCGCAAGCAGCAACCAGCGCCCGTGAAGAAGAATGAGGCTTCTGCTCCACTGCACCGTCCCGGACTTCTGTGAAGTCTGAAGACAGTGCAGGAGTGAAGAGATCAGCAGAGGCCCCCAGTGGTGGGGTTCCTTTGTTGAAAAAGCCCCGCTTCCGGAAGGCCGCCGCACCCGTGTAAGTATCTTTATCTCGATGGCGTACTTTACTGTAATCACTTTGGAGTATCTTGTTGCCGATTGCTGGAGTTTTTGTAGAAAACCTCCTGCTCCTCATGGCGCCTCCTTCCCCAACCCATCAGGGAACATACAGCCCCCGACTCCAGCTGGGGAGGGGACTACACAGGAGGGACGCGGTGCCGCTGAAACGACCGCGCCGAGTAAGGACACCGCGCCTGACAGTGCAGGAGCTTCCAGCGAACCAGCACCACCCACTGCCGATGCGTCCACCCCTAGCGCCTCTCGAGATGCCCAGGGAGGCGACAGGAGCGCTACCGCGGCTGCCGAAGCAATAGAAGAAATCCCGCGACTGCCGCGCCGAGTTGGAGATGGTGCCCCCCTCCCGAAGACAGTCTTCCGCATCGCCTACGGCTACCAGCCAGGGGAGTCCGAGCCGGAGTTCATCTTCAACAGTGAAGAAGATGAATAGGCTGCAAAGAAGGCCAAGGAGCAGCTTGCCGCCCTCACGGAGACGTTCGATGTAAGGCTTCCCTCTTGTTGTGAGTATGCATTTTGTACACATTTGATTTTAACAAACATGCTGGTTGTAGGGAGTTGTCAAACGCTCGCTCCAGAAGTCCGCGATGATGGAGCAATGGACGAACTATCACTCACGGGCGTTGCAGGCAGAGGAGAAATTGAAGAAAGAACAGGAGCGCATGGAGCAGTATCTGGCGGAGATGGAGAAATACAAAGCCTCCATCTCCGAGCAGCTCACGGCTGCTGAGAAGGACGAAGCTCGCGTGAAGGGGCATCTCCGGGCCGCCAGGGAAGAAAAAACAAGTGAGTATCAATTGATCAATATATTAATATCAAACCTGACACTTGTTATGTTGATAATCTTTGATATTCTGGAATGCAGAATTGACTAATCAACTGGAGAATGCCAATGCCGAGCTTCTGGCTTTGAAGGACGCTCTCAAGCTCACCCAGGGAGAGGCTGAATCAAGCCAGCAGCTTATCGCAGAATGGTCGAAAAAGGCCGATCAAGAGCGAAAGCAACGGCTGACTCTAGCAAGTCAAGTTAAGGACCTCCTCGATGCGCAGGAAACCTTGCAAAAGCAGAAATGGTAAAAAATGTTTTGCATTTATACCGTTGATGGAGTACTTTTTACTTTCTGTTAGTAAACGGAGTTCTTTTGCAATTTTGCAGCGAGCTGGAGAATGACAAGAAGAAGGCCTGCGACGAGCTTGCTTGCTTGTCAGAGGCCAACAAAAAGGCGAAAACTGAACTTGCAGCTGCGAGGGAAGAAAACCGGCGTCTTGTTGAGGCAGTTACACCCGTTGTCGACTCGCTGGTGCCTCTGACAAGCGAAGATGCAGGGCGTCCTCTCCTGGACAGACTTCATCAAATAACCGGAGCACTGCACGGCTACATTCGTGATGCCACTCATGCCTGCGCTGTGATGATTCTTGGAGTAGTCAAGGCAGTAATGCCTCACCAGGATATGGAGCCCTTTGCAACTGGCTACGTCGCGGGAGTCTCTGATGAAGACCTTGCACGCTATGAAGAAGAAGTTCAGCCTGTCGCCGATGCTATGATGGAGAGGTTGGACTTTTAAATCCATGATGGCCTATATGGAGCCAGGAACATTTGGTCTTGTAATAAGTAGGAGTACTTTTAAGTCCGTGTTGGTTGCTACTTTGAAGGGTCGGAGTTCTTTTTGAGAACACCGATCTTGGTAGACTTTATCGTTAATCCCTTTTCGAGGGTTTTCGTTATGGAGTTATGCGTGTTTTTTAAACAAGCAATATGTAGGACTTTGTGGATCCTTGATTGGACTAGTTTTGCTAGCCACTTGACGGGTTTTTGACCCAGTTTGGGTATGAGAAACCCTTTGCCCATTATGAGGGTAGATAGAGCTATCGTTTTGCGACAGCTTTGGGAGCAAAATTATACGCCAAGGTTTTGGACCAGACTAAGTATGATAGCCGCGTTTAATTCGTTATATAGCAATCTTTTTGAGAGAGCTAAAAACGAAACAAGGATGGGATTTTGACCCGGCTAATTTTGATAGCCTTTTATTCATTGTAAGAATAAGAATACAGCGATCATTTTGAGAAAGCTACAAAATGGTAAATATGGGATTTTGACCCGGCTAATTTTGATAGCCCTTTTATTCATTATAAGAATAAGAATACAGCGATCATTTTGAGAAAGCTATAAAATGGTAATTATGGGATTTTGACCCGGCTAATTTTGATAGCCCTTTTATTCATTATAAGAATAAATAGTACAACAATCATTTTGAGAAAGCTATGAAGGCGGAAAACAAAGCTAAGTATGATAGCTCTTCTACGGATAAAATTTCCGTAGGTGCTCTATGTGCCAGGCGTTTGGGACGTCTTGGCCATCTTCTGTTTTGAGGCGATACGTTCCCTCACCCACAACTCGCGAAACTTCGAAGGGACCTTCCCATGGAGACTTCAGCTTTCGTAGACCGGTCGGCTTCTGGATCCGGCGCAAGACTAGATCGCCGACTTGGAAGGAACGCTCCTGCACGCTTTTGTCGTGGAAACGACGCAGGCTTTGGAGATAGACAGCATTGTGCAGTAGGGCAGCGAGGCGGTGTTCTTCCGCCGTGTCGATATCCACCATGCGCTGTTGCTCGATTTCTCCTTCATCATAGAACTGAACGCGTGGTGACCCGTAGAGCATATCTACTGGGAGAACGGCTTCGGAGCCATACACCATGAAGAACGGAGATTGGCCAGTCGCCTTGCTTGGTTGTGTGCGGAGCCCCCAGACGACGGGTTGGAGTTCTTTCAGCCATCGGCCTTCTTTTTTGGAGAGGGGTTCTTCCACACGAGCGCGAAGTCCGTCAAGGACCATCGCGTTGGCCTTCTCTGCTTGCCCATTAGACCTGGGGTGCGCTACAGAGGCGTAACGTACTTCAATGCCTTTGCTTTCGCAGAAGTCCCAGAAAACGTCGCCCGTGAAGGTTGTCCCTAGGTCCGTGATGATCTTGTTCATGACACCAAAGCGATATATGATGTCCTTGAGGAATTGAACTGCTTTAGCCGCGCTAAACTTCACCATGGGAAAGACTTCAATCCACTTGGTGAACTTGTCGACGGCGACAAAGAGGTATTCGAAACCACCTGGAGCCACTGGAAGAGGTCCGACCATGTCTAGCCCCCAACAAGCGAAGGGCCATGATGGGGGGATGAACTTGATCTTGTGTGCCGGTGTGTGAGAATGATGGGCGAAGTACTGGCACGCCTTACACTTTCGTACTAGATCCTCTGCATCTTTTTGGGCAGTTGGCCAGTAAAAGTCTGCTCGAAAGGTCTTGCCGACGAGTGTCCTGGAGGCGGCGTGATTGCCGCATTCGCCAGAATGGACTTCTTCCAGGATCCTGATGCCCGTGGCCCGTGGGACACATTTCATCATGATGCCAGAGTGTGCGCTCCGTTTGTACAAGTAGTCACCGATGAGGACGTAGCCTTTGCTCCTACACGTAATGCGATCTGCTTCATGCGTGTCTTCTGGGAGTATTTCGTCCTTGATGCAGCTGATGATGGGCTGCGCCCAGTCGACATCGATAACCATGACCGAAAGTATGGCGTTGATGCTTACGGGGTCAGAGTTCTCCTTAATGGAGGGTTTGATGAGCTCGTTGACGAAAACGCCGTAGGGGACTTCTGCTCTTGAGGAGCCGAGTTTGGAGAGTACGTCCGCCCCGACATTGAGATCTCGCTCCACATGGTGATACTCGATGCCGAGGAAGTGTTTTTCTAGCTTGCGGACTTCGGCACAATAGGCGTCCATTGTTTCCTTGTTGCGGTTCCACTCCTTGTTGACTTGTTGGATCACCAGGAGAGAATCACCGTACACCAGGATATGCTTGATGCTCAAGGAGACTGCAATACATAGCCCATGAAGAAGGGCTTCGTATTCAGCTTCATTGTTGGAGACTTCGAACTTGATCTGGACAACATACTTAATGTGCTCTCCACTTGGCGAGATAAGGAGTACTCCAGCGCCGCCACCTTCAAGCTTTAGGGAGCCGTCAAAGTACATGATCCAGTGAACTGGCCTGGAGTTGTCCTGCTTGATTTGGAGTTCATACCACTCGGAGACGAAATCCGCCAGCGCCTGGGACTTGATTGCCAGGCGAGGGCGAAACTCAATGGTGAAAGCTGCCAGCTCCAGGGCCCACTTGGCGATGCGTCCAGTGGCATCCCGGTTTCTGAGTATGTCAGAGAGAGGGTAGTCCGAGACTACCAATATGGTGAAGTTCTGAAAATAGTGGCGGAGCTTTCGCGAAGTAATGAGTACCGCATATAAGATTTTTTGAATCTGCGGGTAACGAATTTTCGACTCGGAGAGGACTTTACTGATGAAGTACACAGGTCGCTGCACCATTTGGAGGTGGCCTTCTTCTTTTCGCTCGACTACTATGGCCGTGCTAACGACATTGGTAGTAGCGGAGACGTAAAGAAGGAGTTCTTCACCAGTCAAGGGCGATGTGAGCACAGGCGGAGTTGTTAGGAACTGTTGGAGATCAAGGAAGGCCGCCTGAGCTTGTTCTGTCCAGGCGAACTTGTCTTGTTTTTTGAGGAGTTTGAAGAACTCCAATCCTCGCTCGCCTAGTCTGGAGATAAACCTATTTAAGGCCGCCATGCAGCCTGTGAGTTTCTGGACGTCCTTGATCGATGTAGGCGGAGGCATGTTCCTGATTGCGTCCACCTTTTTGGGGTTTGCTTCAATTCCACGATGGCTGACGATGAATCCTAGTAACTTGCCTGAAGGAACACCGAACACGCATTTGGAGGGGTTCAGCTTCCAGCGCCAGCGTCGGAGATTATCAAAAGTTTTGGTGAGATCAGCGATGAGGTCGTCGGCGTCCCTGGTGTTGATGACCACATCGTCAACGTACGCCTCCACGTTGCGGTGGAGTTGAGAAGAGAGGCAGTTTTGGATTGCCCTCTGGTATGTCGCGCCGGCATTTTTGAGGCCGAAGGACATAGTGGTGTAGCAGTAAGCCCCGAACGAAGTTATGAAGCTTGTTTTGATTTGATCGCTCTCTTTTAGAGAGATCTGGTGGTAACCAGAGTAGCAATCAAGGAAGCATAGGAGAGCGCAGCCGGCCGTGCTGTCGACTACCTCATCGATGCGTGGGAGCCCAAAGGGATCCTGCTTGCAGTGTTTGTTGAGATCGGTGTAATCAACGCACATTCTCCATTCATTAGAATTCTTTTTTGGTACAAGGACTGGATTTGCTAGCCACTCGGGGTAATACACTTCTTTTATAAATCCTGCAGCTAAGAGCTTTTGGAGTTCTTTCTTGATAGCTTCTTTCCGGTCTTGGGCGAAACGGCGTAGGCGTTGTTTGCGGGGCTTGGCGTTGGAGTCGACATTGAGTTCGTGCTCGATCAGCTCCCTTGGGACACCCGGCATGTCAGAAGGTTTCCATGCGAAGATGTCCCAGTTGGCACGGAGGAAGCTGACGAGCGCGTCTTCCTATTTGGAAGGAAGATCTGCCCCGATGATCGCCGTCTTGCTGGAGTCGCCGGTAAGGAGATCGATGGTCTTGGTGGCCACCGTTTCCGCCGGTCTTGCTTTGTCCTTGTTGGACTTCTTCAAGGGCATGTCTGGTTCATCGGCGGGCGGTGGAGCAGCATGGGCGAGGAGTACTTTCTGCTCGGCTTCAGCTGCGGCCTTCATGGCGTAGTCAACCGCCTCGTTGTCGCAGTCGTAGGACTTCTTGAGGTTCCCCTGTATGGCGATCACCCCACTAGGACCAGGCATTTTGAGCATAAGGTACACATAGTGGGGTATGGCCATGAACTTGGCCATAGCCGGGCGTCCCAAGATAGCATTATAGGAGCTGGAGAAGTCCGCCACCTCGAATTTGATGAATTCGGTGCGGTAGTTCTCCCTTGTCCCAAAGGTGACCGGCAAGGTAATCTGCCCAAGGGGTATGACGGCGTTCCCTGGAACGATGCCGTAGAAGGCCGTCTCTCCCGGGGTTAGGGCTGTGGACAGATCCAGCCCCATCATTTGGAGTGTCTTGGCGAATATGACGTTCAGGCCACTGCCGCCGTCGATCAGTGTCCTGGAGACGATGGAGCCTGAGATGATAGGCTCAAGGACGAGAGGGTATCGCCCGGGGTTGGAGTAGTTGTGCCACTGGTCCGCCCGTGTGTAGGTGATCGGAGTATCAGACCATCGGAGAGGCGTCGGGACAGCAGGTTCAATGGAGCAAATCTCGCGCTCCGCGAGCTTGCGGCCGCGCCTGGAGTCCGTGCCGTGGTAGCCACCGAAGAGAACAGCGACTTGGTTGTTGACATCGGGGAAACCCTCAGCGAGCTTCTTTCCGTTGGAGTCATCTTCCTTGTCGTCGGGCTTCTTTGGCTTTTCCGGAGGAGGAGCGCCTAAGCTTTCCCTTAACCAGTAACACTGGTGTATGGTGTGTTTGCCGTCGGGGTGGAGGGGGCACTTCTTGTGGAGAAGTTTGTCGAAAGCCTCCCTCTTGTTGGTCTTCTTGGGGCCCTTTTGGAGAGCGGCGACGGTGTCGTCGGGCTGTCTCTTGCGAGAATTGCCCTGGTTGCGACTGTAGGAGTCGCGGTGTTGTTGCTTGTCATCGGTAGGCCGGCGGTCCGAGTTGTTGTTTCCACCGCTTCGGCGTTTGCCAAAGCGATCCCTTTCCTGATCTTCTGCGTCAGCCCACTTCGTGACGAGGTCACGGAGTTCCCCGAAGTCCCTCGGGCGATGTTCCGCGAACTTGCGGTTGTTGTCGCGATCATGAAGGCCTTCCTGGAAGATATCGATCACCTCCCGCTCAGATAGCTGGACGCAGGTGGACTTCTTCTCCCAGAAACGGCGATTGTACTCCCGCAGGGACTCGTCGGACTTCTGCTTGGTGCTTGACAGCACGTACTTGCTGTCGAGGCGGTTAGAGGTTCCCTGGAAGTTGTTGACGAATGCCCTTTTAAGGGCATGCCAACTGTCGATGGAGCGATCCGGTTCAGCCTCTAGCCAGGTCAGAGGTGAGGCATCCATGGCGACGGGGAAATATAAGATCTTGGCGTACTCGTCGCCTCCAGCAGCTTCGATGGCAGCGGAGTATCGGCGGAGCCATAGGTTGGGGTCGACCTTGCCGTCATACTTGTCGATCCCCGCGGGCTTGAACGACGCAGGGTACGTGTGGCGGCGAATGTTGTCGGAGTATGCGACGATGCCATCGTACTCGGCGTCACGTTCTTCCCGGAGTACATTAATCCGAGCCCTGGCGTCCCTTGGGGGGAGTCGGTGTCGGAGATCGCCATCTTGCACGCGAGGATGGCTGCTGGCTTCATGATCCTCTTGGTCGCGATAGTTGGAGCTGCCGTAGGCGCTCCTACGCGCCAATCTTCTGTTGGAGTTACCGGACCGGCTCGGCTCCCCATCCATTGAAGGCAAGGGTGTGAGACGGTCCACTTGAACTGCAGCAGCGGCAAGTATTTCTTTGGCCTTGATTACCGCGGGAGAAGACCCGAGGGTATCGAGTATACTGCGGGCGGTGATGATATTGGCGGTGGGAGAATCGAAGATGCCGCCGTTCTCCTGGAATTCAGCCTCGAGGTTTCGAGCGGTGCCATCGAGGTTAGCCGGTGTTCCGCGGAGACGGCCACCTCCGGATCCGGCGTAGAGTTGTCTTCCGGGGTCGCTACTGTCAGAGTCGATGTTGCTGACGAGCTGGGTGTCAAGGGAGGACAGTACGCGGCCTTCTTGGAAGGGGTGCTATTGTATCTCCTCGAGGATGACGTTCACCATGCGGGAAGGCGTCTCTTCCTCGAGGATGGCGGAGAGGTCCGTGTTCGGCCAGTGGACAACCGTTCCGGTAGGAGTTCTTGTTAAAACAAGGCCTTCTTGGGCTCCATGGAGCGCGATGGAGCTTGTCGGAGGTGAAGTGGATGCATGGCAGCGGCGTGGAATCCAAACGGGAGTTGATTTTGACAACTCGCGCTGGAATGTCTTGGCGGCGTTGTGGAGTCCGGATGGGAATCGGGGTAGATTAGATCTACCCGGATTTTGGCGGTGTCCGTCGCCGCTTGCAGATGTCGCCTGATGACGGGCGAATTCGCGATATACGCGATGCTTGCGCTCGGACTTGTTAGGAAGCCGAGCCGTTGGGTGGGCGGGTGTGGTAGTCAGCCTAGGAGTTGGCTGGTTTTTGGTGTTCCACGTGCTTCTTCGAGTAGGATACGACCCTGAGATCGTGTCGGAGTCGCGCCTTCCACCGCGCGGGGTGGCCCGAGCGGTGGCTTGGTATGGAAGTGCCACAGGTGCCACCGGAAATTCAGCGGGGGACAACTCCGGAGCGACGTCCTCGGCAAGGTACCAGTGGAGTTCGCCGTCCCAGTCAGCGATGCCAACCCAGGAGCCGAAGGTGAACGTGGTGCCCTCGTCGAACTTCTTCATGCCGGTGGCGTTGCGAATCAACACCATCAGGTTCAACAGGGGAGCCTTGGCGAGATGCCCCACGGTGGGCGCCAGATGTCGGCGTTTTGTGCCGGCGATCTTACTTAGGGGAGTACCTAAGTAAAGGATCTGTGGAGCGTTCGTCAAGTCTCAAGAACTAGATGGCGAACAAGACAAGATTTAGACAGGTTCGGATCCCAGGATGAGGAACCCTACGTCCTGTATAATAAGTCTCGTTGGATTGGATGTATGTGTGTCTCTTTTGAGGGGGTCCCTGCCCGCCCTTATATATCCGGGGGAGCAGGGTTACATGGAAACCTAGATCTTTACATTGGGTTACAAGAAAGAAATCTAGATCCGAATCTATTTAGGATTTTGCCTTGGGGCCTAATCCTCCTAGGAGTCTTCTTCTTGCCCGCCAAGCCAACCCCCGACTCGACCTTCTTTAGGTCCGGTCGGGGTTCTTTACGCCGAAGCTAGGAACACTTGCCAAAGGAGTTCTTTTCTCCGACTTAGGGTAGTCCAAAGTCGGGGTTCTTTTGCGTGTACCTCTGTCAGAACCATGGACTCCTTTTTTGTATGCTATTGAGTCGTGACCAGGCTGGTGTGCTGAGTTATGCAATACGAAAAGAACACCAGCGTGGTGTTGCCGAGGGGAATCCATGTGCGCCACCAAGAAGGAAAGCTACGAAGAGGGTTGACCAAAGAAGGCAATGTTACGTGCAACAAGTATGGGACCTGCTCCTGGTCGGAATATCATATTCCTTAGTTGGTTTAGTAAGTTAGAGACAGAATCAGATTAGATAAGTATTTAGATTTTGTACGTGCCTTCACGGCCAAGTTGAGCCACCCTATAAATATAAAGGGACTGGCAATTGTAAATCTATCTCTTGATCAATATACAACCACTATTGACGCATCGCCTCCTTCATGACGGATTCATGTCCGATCTTCGCTCATGGCTCGGGGCTCCGGTTCTAGGCGAGGAGAACATGCGGATTCGTCCGGTGAGTGCGCTACGCTCTAGCAGTTTGACTTGTCCTGTTAGAGCCTAGCGTCTTCGCTAGTTATCCGGTAGTTCAGATCTGTTCTTGGTTACTGTCCCGAGTATCGACTGAGTAGGGTCGTTAGACCTCATCCGATCCTTTGTCGAGATAGTTTGACTTGTCCTATTTTGACGCTCGGTCGATATAGGGACTGTAATCTGTTTAGATCTGGCTATTCGAGTCACGGTTAAGGTGTTTGGTTGATTAGATCTGCTCTTAGCGACTGGGTAATCAGTTTGACTTGTCCTGTTTACTTCGCGTAGTCGATGTGTCCTCGGCGAAACAGTTGCTAAGGGTTAGATTTAATCTGCTAAGTATCTGGGACTGGTTGTTGCTAGTTATACCTGTATCTGCCGGCCGTGTAGAACAGTTTGACGTATCTTGTTCTACTTCGCTTAGTTGACGTGTCCTCGGCGAAGCGATCGTTAGATTATGGGTATAGTTAGTTGCAACTGGTTTAACCGTTCTATCGGGATGTTTAGCCGATAGTTTACCAGGATATCAGGCTTCATATGTTGTTATCTTTTTATAGCCGATATCCACCTGTTCAGTCTTGCATCGACCATCGACTCTGTACATTATAAACTGTATTTGGCCGATTAGTTACTGTTTGTATAGACCCAGCATTGTGATTCTATTAACTGTGGCCGATACGACGTCACCATGTATCTTGTCAGTAGCGGGATCAAACTGACTGGCACGCCCCGGAATTCATTCATCGACGGTGCCGCCTGGAATCACAGAATTCCCGGACCTATGTGCGATTCGGTGAGAAGACAATTTTTGCCGTCAACACACTTTTTGGCACGTCCGGTGGGACACGTTTCCTTCATTTACCAGAAGGGCTCATATTACTCGATTAGAATGTCAGATCTTTTACCAGAAGTGTTATCACCAGAAGCTGAGCCATAGCGTGATGGGGAGTATCGGCTTGGGGGGCAGATGATTCAGCCGATGCATGGGAAGATAGCTGAGAATATACGGATCACATCACTATCGGCTGCATGTGTACTCCACTGTCGGCGTGATGCGCAATGTCTGGACAGCAAGCAGCTCGCAGTCGATGCCACGTTATTTTAAGCAGTCGGAATATTTTATTGTTCATGAGCATGGAATTGAATATATCTGAGAAGGTTGGAACTTTGAAGCATCGGTTTGCCATATCCTCATGCGAGCACATTATATATTATGTTTGATACATCGGCTTCCTGGTATTGGAGAATTCAAGCATCAGCTGACCACCGTAAAAAATTGAAGCACGGTCTGCTTGTCACAACCAGGAGCCGGTCAATTCTATTGTTATGGCTGCCACAAACAAACAGGAAGGAAATTGGTTCATCCAGTTTGAATCCTAAGATATGCATCGCATGTTTGCCGACCAAGATTATGAAGCTAGCTGTTTATGGTGGTCAATTATGTGCATCGATTAACTGGTACCTGTTCGGTGGGACTTATCTGGTGACATCGGCCGATACTCCATGCTTGGTTCACATTCATGTACGGAATAAAATATTATTGATTTTGCATATGTATCGGCCTCTCATCAGCTCAACAGAAGAATAAAATAATGAATATTTTGTTTCCTAAGTGTTGGCGTGCACCCATCGGCTGACCGGATAGAGGATTTGGTGCTGAGTACGAGGACAGTACTCATGATATTGATTGAGTATATCAGCTGATCCAAATCGGCTACACCATATCGGCTGCAATTTCTCTTTTTTCTGGCTTACTATCGTAAGTGCATCGGTAAGCATGTATTCTGTCTCCCATCGGCTGGTAGCTTCCACTTCTTTGTCAGCTAGTTCTTCGTGTACCATCGGCCACATGGAAAGGAGGAAGAATTTGGATGACTGAAGCCGATGTAAGAAAGTCCACTGATGAGGACATCTCACATGGACCTCCAAAAGTGTTCAGAGTCGAGGTCGACTCCTTTTGAAGAAAGGGAGGATGATGAGGACATCTATCATCGCCCTTTAATGGTGCGTGCTGAACAAGGTCATGGACCTCACAAGACCGAACCAGACAATGTTATCTACAACGGATCATTAACTTGGTTCATTGTCAGACATCTACGACAAGAGGTTCGAAGCACATGTCAAGGGCGGGTCAAGACTCTTGAGGAAGTTCTGGACTTTCAACTTCTGGACATGCTGATGCGCAGACCTAGACTCCCAAATTCACAACAACTTCTTTACCAATCTGTGCAGTTCCAGCTCAAGTGTTATACATATGTGGAAAGCTTGTGAAGTCTACTTTCATATGCAACAAACTGTACATCCATTGAAGCTGTGTGGAAAGAATTATGCCCATTGTGGTTTGAAGGATAGATCAATGGTCAGCCAGTTGATGCTCAAGGAGGACAAGTTGAAGTTGACAGTGTTGATGCTCAGGTTCTGACTTCCAACTTCACAACGCATTCTGTATCATCATGGAAGTTTCTTGTAACGTCCCGCCTCCCCGAGGCCGGGCCCGCTTACCCTGGCAGCTCTATAGGACCTCAAGACTGCCCTCACAGACCAACATATGTCTTTTCTGCGCACTTTGTCCTCACTCATGCGCACCCGGGAAGGACTTCCCGGTCGGTCACCCATCGTCAAATTGCTCCGGGCCAAGCATGCTTAACCCTAGAGTTCTTTGGAGATGGGCTTTCGGAAAAGAAGTTGCAACTTGTTGATATGAGTATTCTATCAATCCTATTAAGCCCTGGACTGTTACAATCTCACCCCCTTAGGGGACCGACGTCCTCGTCGGTCAACCCCAGGCCAGGAACGTCCTCTCCGGCCACGTCCGTGTGCCCAGTGCCAGCGCATGTGCCATGCTGTGTGACCACTCCGGACCCACACCAACCATGCACACCATGCCTGCGCAACTGCAACACCACGCGCCCGTGAAACCGCGAGAGTCGGCTCTGATACCAAATGTAACGTCCCGCCTCCCCGAGGCCGGGCCCGCTTACCCTGGTAGCTCTATAGGACCTCAAGACTGCCCTCACAGACCAACACATGTCTTTTCTGCGCACTTTGTCCTCACTCATGCGCACCCGGAAAGGACTTCCCGGTCGGTCACCCATCGTCAAATTGCTCCGGGCCAAGCACGCTTAACCCCGGAGTTCTTTGGAGATGGGCTTTCGAAAAAGAAGTTGCAACTTGTTGATATGAGTATTCTATCAATCTTATTAAGCCCGAGGCGGGACCCGCTTACCCTGGCAGCTCTCTAGGACCTCAAGACTGCCCTCACAGACCAACACATGTCTTTTCTGCGCACTTTGTCCTCACTCATACGCACCCGGGAAGGACTTCCCAGTCGGTCACCCATCGTGAAATTGCTCCGGGCCAAGCACGCTTAACCCCGGAGTTCTTTCGAAGATGAGCTTCCGGAAAAGAAGTTGCAACTTGTTTGTATGAGTATTCTTATCAATCCTATTAAGCCCTGGGCTGTCACAACACTAGCTCAGCGGCAAGTCGCAGCTGGTCAAGGGCCGTGTTCTCCCGCTTCAGTGACTCCACGGCAGTCTCCGACTCTGACAGTTTCGTCTGGAGATCTGATCAAGAGTGAAACCGTCAAGTCCGAGAGAGAGAAAGGAAAAGGGCATCAAACAAAAAGCACTCGGCAAAAACTTACTGGTCACGTCGGTGTGAGCTTGGGCCAGGGCCTTGCTGAGATTGGCCATGGAGTCCACAGCCGCCTGCTTGAGTACACGCTCCGTCTTTATCTCCCCGAGTCGGGACTCGGCCAACTCCTCGGCGGCCTCAGCACGTTGACGGGACTCGGCGGCCTCGGCGGCTAGCCGGTCAAGCTTGGTCTTCTGCCACCGGAGGAACAAAAGGAAAAGGAAACAAGACCCAAAAGCCCAGGCGAAAGGGTGGAACGTCTTACCTGGAAACCCGCCCGGGCCGCATTCATCTGGACCATGGCGGCGCGCATCTGCTCCCAAGCACTAGCGAACTGCTCCTCGGCGCCACTCCAGATTTTTGACTCGACCGGGTCGTTGACGAGGTACGTACTGTCCTGCTGTAGCGCGCCACTCTCCGGGCGCGATCCTTCGGTGCCCAACTACTACAGCGCGGCGTGCTCTGGGCGCACCTCTCCAACGGCCGCCTGCTATGGCGGAACACGGTCCGCCGAAGTCACCCTCTTATGGGGGCCTGCCTCGCCTAAGGCCGACCCCGCCTTGGCGCTACGGGCGAGCGTCTTCTGCGGGGCCGCCTGAAGGGTGCGGAAGCCCCTGGCGCTTCTGCATTCGACACGAATCGCAATGGAGTCATCAGTCTGACTGCGAGACAAGGAGAAAACGAGAAAACCAAAAAATACAAAAACATACCCGGACACCACGACACGCTTGCGTGCCGGCGCTCCGCTCGCCGGCGCCGCTTCGTCGCGAGCGTGCTTGTGGCCCGCGGCGGGGGTCGGGGAACGGTCCTCTGGTCTCTGGGTCCCCACAGCCACGGGCGGCGTCACATGGGCCACCGGTCGCTGCACCGACGTGCCTTCTGACCCTTCGCCTGCCGCGGCCCGTGGTGGCGTCGCCGCGGTCGCCGGTGTCTGCACCGGCACGTCCTCGGCTCCGCAGCCCGTTGAGGCCTCGGCCGTGCCGTGTGCTGGCATTGCCACGGTCGCCGGCGTCCGGTGCTGGCATTGCCACGGTCGCTGGCATTGCCACGGTCGCTGGCATTGCCACGGTCGCCGGGGCCCTCGGCCTCGCGTTGCTTCAAGGACTCAGGCGGCTCCTCGGGACTCGTCCCCAGCACCGCGGGCTCTGAAGCCCCAACCAGGGATTTCGCTTGCGATGGTAGAGAGGTGTCCGCCGTAGGGGTAGGCATCGGCGGTGGAGAAAGCGGCGCCTTGCCGTGCATCGTCGAGGCGACCTCTTGCCCCTCGTCGTCCTCCTCCACAACCACCTGCCAGTCTTCGGGTGTCAGAACCGGCCCTCCCACGCCGCTGCCTTCACCGTCGGCCCACGCCACGAAGCTGTAGTCGCCAGCGTCGTCATCGTCGTTGTCGGCCCCATCGCCATCCTCTGGAGACGAGTCGGATTCGGTCTCTGACTCCTCGCCACGGTCCCGGCGCCGTTGCCGTGCCAGCCGCTTCGCCTTCTTGGCGTCTTTTCTGGCCTTCTGCTCCTCTGCGGCCAGCCAGTTGGCCTCCCTCCGTGCTGCGTCCTCCGGGAGCGGCGCTGGGGAAGGTCGGAACGACAACTCCGGCTGCAACGCGAGTCGAGTACGGGTGAGAACAGTGGCGGCGAGAAATTGACTGAGAAATCGAGAGCTGTGGAAGCTTGAGATACGAGGTAGACTTACGAATTTCACGGTGCGCTCGTCTGGTAGCGCCACCGGATGGTGTGGCAGCGGGTACTCAAACTCCACGTTGTCCGCCGCCACCGCCGACTGGCCCATCGCCTCGGCGTGCCGCGCTCGCACCTCGGACATGCTCAACGGGACACCGTCCTTCATCACGGTCCCCGTGCCGTCCGCGCCCGGCGTCATCTCCTACATCCGGAGCCGTCGGGCCATCAGCGGCGCCAGCTGTCGTACGTGGTAGGCGCCGATGACTCCAGAGAAACTGAGGCCCGCCTTCTTCAGCCGCCACACACCTCGGAGGAGGCCATCGAGGCGCTTCTTATCCTTCTCTGGAGGGCCCCGGTTCCAGCACACAAGCGGCTGGTCGAACAGGCAGCCCGTGAAGTCCGGCAGGGGCGCGGCAGCGTCGTTCTTGAGATAGAACAATTGCTGGTGCCACCCCTTGTTCAACAAGGTGAGGGACACGGGCATGTATTCCCGCGCGCGCTGGGTACGCAACCGGATGCTCGCACAGCCCATCGGCACGGCGAGCATCGGCCGATTCTTCTCCTTCTTCTCGTGGAGGCTTACTGTGAAGGAAAACCTCCACAAGTCGAAGTAGGGCTCGATCCCCAGAAATGTCTCGCACAGCGTGACGAACGCCGCCTCGTGTTGGACCCCGTTGGGGTTGAGATGCTGGAGCTCGATGTTGTAGTAGTGGAGAAGGCCGCGGAGGAATGGGTGAGGAGGCATTCCCAAGCCTCGCTCGTGGAATGGCGCGAACGAGACAACGTACCCATCCGGGGGCGCTGGCACGTC
The DNA here is from genome assembly GCA_015476505.1 of Urochloa ruziziensis. Classification (NCBI taxonomy): domain Eukaryota; kingdom Viridiplantae; phylum Streptophyta; class Magnoliopsida; order Poales; family Poaceae; genus Urochloa; species Urochloa ruziziensis. The sequence goes on from WEIB01000097.1 coordinate 190,678, forward strand.
TTCGTTCCCCGGCAATATCCATTCCCCCACGTCGGTGAGCGGGAGAAGGAGCCCTCGCGCCACGAGGCCCGCCATTCTCTCCATGATAATGGAGGAGCACGGCCATGGTTCCATCACAAGATGATCGAAGATGGCGCGGGGTGTTGGCGGTCCTTAACGACCACTTTTACCGCAAACACCAGCTTATAAAAGCCATCAATCAAGAATAAAATGAACATTTGTTATGGACTAATGGCTTTCCACAAGTTTTGGTGATATTTTGATTGCAGGAACAATTCTGAAGGAAAATCACCACGAACGGGGACCACAGCCCACCGGCCGGCCCCATCATAGGCCGGCCGGCCTATGTTGGATCCCAACACGGTCCAGTAACCCCAGGCATCCCCCAATGGGCCCAAACATCAAGGATCAAATGGCCAACAAGTATTTCCCAGCTTAGAGTATCGGCCACTGTGCAAGGCCCAACAAACAAGCCCATCAACCACTCAAACAGGCGTCAAATCACAGAGCAAGACCATGGATCTTAATGGGCACATCATGAGGGGCCAGCCCACAAAAATTTGAGGCATTCGGAGAGAAAAGCCCGCCGGCCGGCCAACTATTTTCTCCAAATCGGCCTATCTTTTTCCAGTCGGTTCCAGAGTCGGTCACAAGCAAACTTGACGCACCGGCCAAAGTAAGGAGACGTTAGCAAGAGAGGGAGAAGGCTCCCAAGTCTCTGATGCGTAGCGTGTGTGCGTGTCGATGCCAATGAATGACAAAGTGTTCGGTCCGATTTCTCTATCAATCCGCCCCCCCCCCTCGCCCAGTTGACCGCTCTCCCTTTTATATGCCAAGGGAGTGGTACGGCTCACATGGAGGAAAGGAGAAAAAGAAAGCGTGCACGCGCCGTGGTCGACAGTCTCCGTCTCGATTTCCCCGGCCTTGGGTACGGTGTCGTCAGTGGACGTCCACTCCAGACGTCTCTATAGCTTGTCCGGTTCCTGTTCGACTCCTATTGTGCTTCTGTTACGCACCTGTGGCGCTCCTGTTTGGTACAGGAAGCCACTGTAGTGACATGTGTCAGCCCGTTTTGACCGCTGTCACCGGTCACTATGGACGCGCAACTTGATCCATCAAGTTGCAGGCATGGGCTTAGGCCTAACAACCCACGCGGCCCATAACAAATGCAGCCTAACTGCTCTCTCACAGTGGATAAGCGCGGTCCGTCCGCTCCGCAGTACTCGGGCGAGGCGGAGGTTTCCCGCGTGGGCCCCGCTCCTGACCCCTGGGGGTCGGGCGGGATTGAGGTCGTTCGACTGGGTCCCGCCACGACAACGGGATGGCGCGTGGCAGGACAAGGAGGGGTCGGGGGAGCGGAGAGCCGCTCCCTTTCCCGCTGGCCCTACTTGAATTGTCGGGCAAGGCAGAGATGGTAGCGCGGGGGTCGAAGACCTCTCGTGTGGCAGAACCGCTCAAATTAATCCGGCTTAAGTGCGCTAACCTTCCACTTGGTCATCACACAATTAAAACGGAGTAAAATGACAGTCTGTCGGGTCGAGCCCGATGCAACCATGGTTGAATACCTCGATCGAAACCAGTATGCAAGCACTCACTCGAAGGAGAGTTCCAGAGATAACAACGGAAAATCCACAACTTTATTATCAGGTCCCACATGAGGTATTTCTTTACAAACTGAATTTATGCCATAAGTAATAAAGGGTTCTCAGAGTACGTAAACAGCGGAATTTAAAACACGATAACTAGTCGAACTTGTAACACCTTGTGAAGCCGTCATGATGTTACTCGGCATCAGTCGTCTCCCATACAACAGTCCAACCCGGAGGAAGCTGGTATGGCCAAGATTGGCGACCATCTCCTCAAGGGAACTCCCTGAAAACAATCAACAAAGCAAGGCTGAGTATACTAATACTCAGCAAGACTTACCCGTCAGGTGAATATTACATCACCGACTCCTAGACATGCATGGCTTTTGGCTGGTGGGTTTGTTTTGCCAAAGAGCAACTAATAGTGAGTCCTTACTTTCAGGTTTTAGCATCAGGTTCTAGTTCATTTAACCATACTAGTAAGCACCTACAACTATGCAACCATGTTGAGCAAGCAATTAAGCAAGCATCAAGTTTAACCTTCATCATGTTTCACTTCTTACTCAATACGCGCACAGCGGTTAAGCAATCTCATAACCATGAGAGGAGGACAGTTCGAACCGAGTTTCTTATCCTTGCAAGGTAAACATAAGCACCTCGGATCCTTGCGCTTGACGAAGGTCAACGCTCACCAGGGAGTTCCCAAGGATCCGTCAGATTGGGGTCAGGGCCAAATCTCTCCCTAAGTACAAGGTCTAAGGCTGGCCCGGCCAGACACTTATGTCCCTTGCACTTACATGTGGCCGCATGGAGAGCCCGGCTCTCGGGTAAAGCAGGCAAAAGCCCCCGCACTACATCACCAAAGTACTAAACTTACCGATTACCATATTTGCGGCGAGTGCTTAGTACTTTCAAACGCTTAACCAATGGTGCCGTACCATTCGACCTTAGCCAGTTCCATCTACACGAACGGGGCATCAACATGACAAAATCCCCGTCCGTCATTCCTTATGATTCCAACATAAGGTAGACAGTGAACTCCTAAAATCTCGCGAGTGACAGGAAATCACTCGACTTTTACCGTGTCCTTAAAGCATGGCAACTAGCGACCTATCATACTAGTATTGCAGTACATAGGAGCCTAGGATTATGCAACTAGGGTTTCAATTCAACTCCTGAAACGTAAATGCACAAGCATAGACACATCATAGTTGCATAATTTAAGAAAGGTAGGGCATGCTCCGGGGCTTGCCTTAATCCTGAGCTAGGTTAGTGTTGAGTTCTTCCGAACTTGGTTCGGGTCTTGACTTGCTTCGACGGCGTTCCACTCTCCTTCGGGCAGTCCTCCGCCTTCCGTCGGGACTTGCTTGTAGCTTACGTTGGCGAAAGTCGAACCTACACGAAATGCATATGCATAAGAGCATGATCTTATTTCGAGGATGACATCATTCATGACAAGCCCGGATTGTATTGAGAGGCCACATTCACCTAGACAAACTTTGTCTGACCTTCCCTTTCATTAGTTTAAGTTGTATTACTTCATTAAAGAACCTTGGATGATTGATGGTGATTGTGTACACATCAATTATAGTTTAATTTACTTCACATTACCGACAAGTGGGATTGAGTTAGTTGGTCTATTAATTGCAAATAATTTCAAAAGTGGATTGCATTATTTAACTTGTCCATTTTCAACTAGCAAATTTTACCATTTAATTCTGGTAGTTTGGTACATGACATGAGCTTGAGAATTTTTGTGTGAGTTCATGGAATTACAGCAGATTTATGCACCAAAAATCAGATCAACACAAGCTATGCATCAACTTATATAAATCATGCAATTAAATCAGGTTAGCATCAACAATAAATCTTAGAAAATCACATCATCAAGATATTAGCCTGTAAAATTTATCAGAGCCTACTCATACTACTGCCAGCTCACACAACCCAAAACAGCTCGAAAAAGGTTTGTAGATTTTGCTGCACAATTTAATCTTGTTTAAACTGGTTGCAATTAAACGAGCAAGTTAGCAACCTCAAACTCAGTACATCTTTTTACCAGAGGTGCATTAAGTTGTTGCTGAGCTACAACAAAAAGATTGAATTCAAAAGAGCAAAACATCACTCTTGATAAATCATACAAGAGCATCACACTATCACCAAGATTAATCCTTATAAAAAGAACCAGACATGATATGGAGCTGAAATTTTTACCAAAGTAATGATTAGTTAAAACTAGCTTACACACCAAATTTTAGCTCAAGAAAGCAACCAGATCTTGCTTAATAAATAAAGTTGCTTTTAAATTTTGGCATTTAAAAGAGCAAGCAAGCCAGCTCAAAATAAGCTAATTTATTTACCAGAGCTAGAACATGTTGATGCCAAGCCATACAACAAAGCTGAGCTCAAAAAGCTTGCTAGAACTAGCTACACAAAATGATTCTAGTTTAGCATGAAGCATTAAAAAGAGCAAGTTAAACATTTCAAAAGGAGTGCTGCTATTTATCAGAGATGAATCAGGAGGTTTTTGAATCACAGCAAAAATATTGGATGCAAAAGCTTAACATACAAATTTACATAAATCCCAGATCTAGAACAGGACAGATATGGAAAATAAATCATAACTTCAAATCTAAATAGGATCTTTGTGCCATCTTTTGATACAAGGCTGAGCATTTCCCGGGGAGCAACATATCCAAAGTATAGACATGCTTTCTATAACATGTCCAAAACATATTTATTTGCATTTTTTTGATTTTTCTGTGATTTTTAATCGATTTTACAATTTTGCTGTTTTGGTTGAAACTGTTGAAGTTACATTTTTCCGATAACCCCCTGAAACTTCTGTTTCTTTTCAAACGAGGTCCCTGAAGTTTACACTAAGGGCCCTAGACAGATTGCAATTGATGCAATCCTGCCCTTGGCCGGCCGACAGCTTTAGGAGCACGATTCCGGCGAGGTTAAGGCGGGGATCGGCCGGGGATGGGCACGGGGTTGACAAGGGCCTCACCAGGGGTTGGTTTGGTGAAGAACTTGCAGGCAGAGAAGGCTCGGAGGCGGCTCGCCGTGGGAGGCCCGATTGGCGGCCGGCCCTGCCCTTGCTCCGGTGAGGTCGTCGGCGCTGGGGGTTGGCTGACGGGCTGGGTAGGTGGAGTGGTGCCTGTGGATCACGATGGTGAGGTCGAGCGGGGATGAGGAGACGCGCACGAGGAAGCTCCGCGGAAGAGCAGGGGAGGCGGGGGATTGGCGAGCTCGTGTGCGCGAGAGAAGGAGTCTGCGCCCTTTTATAGGTGGCCAGAGGGAGGCTCGGCGGAGGTTAAGGAGGTCCCAAGCTCCACGTGGTGGCTCGGCGGCGCTGGAGCTAGGCGCGCATGGCATGGCAGGCTGGCGGCGACACGGCGTGCTTGCTGCGGCCGGCGTTGCCCACGGCTGGTCGGGGGCAAGGGCGCGGCACTGGAGGATGCTGCTCTGACAAATTTGGCCGGTTGGGGCGCGGGAAGTGGCAGGGGAACGCCGGCGGGCAGCGGGCGCCGCGTGGCGTCCGGGCTACGGCGTGACGGGCTCTTGTCGGACGGGAGGTGTGGAACCGGGAGCAACGCGCGGGTTGGGCACATCCCTGGTGCCAGGCCGTGCTGTTGGATGCCTGCCGGGGAACCTTGGTACGCGTGTCAGGCGGCGCGTGCCGCGTGGCGTGCTGGAACGTGCGAGCTCTCGAGTGCCAGCAATCTGTCGAACACCTGTCGAGCGTGACTTTGGCTGAGTGTTTCACCAAAATTTTGAACTAAAGTTCAAATTCTCCAAATACAAAAGTTGGAGATCTAAGTACCCTCTACAACTTTTGTAAAGGCCGACCATAGAAAAAGTTCATGGATCGGTGGGGAACACGCGATGAAAAGGGTGAACTTTTTTGCCAGCCTGAGGTGAACTTGGAAAGTTTGACTGACTTTGACTGGTTTTTGAGCAATTTCCACTCAAAATTTTGAAAAGTGACAATTGAGAAAGTTGTGTTCCCAGAAAATCTGGACAACTTTTATATTGGCCAAATTTCAACTTCTTAAGTGAAATTTCAAATTTGAGTCATGCCAAGGTGCAAAGGTCTAGGAAGGGCGCCTTGAGTTCATCAATACATGTGTTGACTTTGGTCAATTCCTCAAGTGTGGTCAAGCAAAACCTTAATTAGACTTAACCAAGGTGGTTAAACATCATCTTAGTCCAAAATTAAAACCTGAGGTGTTACAGCCCACCCCCCTTAAACAGAATCTCGTCCCGAGATTTGGGTGACCATAAGTCCATAACTAGGCGGGGGTGTTCGCACCCGTTACATCTTGCGCTTCGTCAGATACACTAGCGTTGTGCCTTTGTTCATTTGGGAGGCGTGCTCTCTTCATCTTCTTGCGCTGCCTCCTGAGGGTCCGTCTCTTTCTTCTGGATAGAGGACGATCTTGAGCTATGTGGCCTTGTTGACTACCGTTGTGGCAGTGGGGAACATTGGGTTCCGGCAGACCTTCTACTGACTTCCCGCCTCGTGAGTGGGTTTGAGGTCCAGCGGGCTGGTCTTTCTTGGAACTCCTGTTACGTGGTTTTCTGTAGTGTGGACAGAATTCTGTACATGTGATCTCCCATCCACTTAGATCCAGGTTAGGTAGGACGTGCTTGTGTCCTCGACACGTTGCTTGTCGTTCGCCTAGGTCCATAGGTAGTTTCGAGGGTGGTAGCAGGGATGCGGAGTCATCTTGAGTGGGTTCCTGGCTTGGTTTATTCAAGAGGGTGGTATCTACCAAGAGATTGATCAGACGGGCTTGCTCGGCTATGGAAGTAGACATTGACTGGGACAGGTTCGCTATCAAACTGGTCACGGGTAGTTTCTGTCGATGGCCCTGAACAATGTTTGCTACCACTTGATTGAGTAGCAGACCTTGCACCTCCATCATCTCGATAGCATTGGTAACCTGACCAGTTAGCTCAAGTGAGTGAGGCGAGGCATCTTCGTATGATTGGGGGCCTTTTGGGTTCTTCTCGGTGGAAACCATCATTCTGCAGTGTGGTTAAGCCATGATTAGTCTCTTCTCTATTACTTCAGATCTAGGCTAAAAAGGATAACTAAAAAGGCATGACGAAAAGCAGCAGTTGAAGTCAACAATGACTCGTCCGCGTTCTGATCCTCTTCTTTTTCCATGTAGACCATCTTAAGCAAGCATATAACTATGCGCCGAGTACCCGTAGATAACTCCTTTGACTAGTATGTCCAAGTCAACTATGTGATCGTGATGGACTTCATCCCAACTCATAAAAGCATTCGTCTTCTGGGTAGGAGCTAAGCGAGTGGTCTTCACGAGTTGGCTGTTGAAAGCCCATACAGATTCCTGCTTCGGGGCGAGTGACAATCCAGGCAAGGATCATATCCATATCTTCCAACTTCCCGGAATATAGGTGGCTATAAGAGGTTTTTGCTCCCCTAAGGTGTCTAGTCATTTACTGTTGGATAACACTGAGACATACTTGGTGGTCTTACTCTTTGTCCTTTTGCCTATCAGCAAAACTTTGCTTCAACATTTGGTACAGCTAGCTACAATCGGGCGAACAGGGAACTTAGAGTAGCATGCCTCAACTGTAGATGGCCCTTGAAGGTCTCGGCCTTAAGGCATCTCTAGGTGATTCTTGGACCACACTTCCTTCTTGAGATCGTTGAAAGCATCGGCATCTCTCGTCCTTCCTTGAGAGCTTCGGCCTGCTGACGTGATCTTCCTTATCTCGTAACTGGGCCACTACGACTATATCGTAAAGGATGGACTTTACGTGACTAAACTAGAGCACACTTCTCCAGGATGAAGAAAAAGAGGTGAAACAAGGTGGATATAAGATGATAGATCAAGGTGCTAAAAGTTCTCAAGTAATAGTTTGCATCAAGGAAAAGAACAATGCAGTGAGGGAATCTCATGGGATGTCAAAAAGGTGATGTAGCTTGAGAGGTGATGAACAAACGAAGATACGTCCAAGGGAGACCCTTCAGATTGACACGCTCGGACTGACTCGATTCAAGGAGGTGTCGAACTCAAGTTAGAAACAGGCGATGCACCTACAACGAATATGGTTGCCATGATGCACTGTGCTCGTGAGTGACCCATGAAATGGTGCATAGCATGATGCATCATGATGTCATTTCAGTTATGCATATGGTATGATGCACGAATGACGATGCATAGGATGTCGTGCATAATGACGGTGTACATGATGTCACGCACAATGAGAGTGTGTATAATGCCATGCACGATGATAGTGCATATGATGCTTGCTCATGATGAGGTGCGTGCAACATGATGCACATGTATATGAGCAAATGGTGCATATGCTTATGAGTGATTTATGCACATGCACATGAGTGATGCACATGCACATGAATGAGTGATGCATTATGCACAAGAGTGATGCACATGCACATGAATGAGCGATGCGAGTGACGCGGTTTGCACATGTCCATGTATCCTCAACTGACACTTTTGAAGATTAGGATAGAGAAACAAGGTTCATGTGTTGAAACCATGAGGATCGTTCAAAAAGGGAGAACAATGGAAGTTAAGTTGGACCAAGGTTATCAAGGCATGGTTAAGAACCATTATAGAACAAGCTCCGAAGAAGGGCATTAAGATAAGAGAAGAGTTCACTAGCCACTTTTCAAAAGAGATGAGCAACATCTAGGCGATAGGAGGTGCAAATGCACTAAAAGTGCGAGACCGGATTTTTTTACTTAAGACACCCATAGAGTATAGTGGAAGGGCATAATTCTTGAGTAAGGAACCATTGTAAAGCAAGGTCAAGGAAGTTATCATGGACAAGAAGTTTAACGGTCGTTTCGTCAAGAGGGGAAGGAGCAACAGTTAGGTGGTAGGAAGGAGCAAATGCACACGAGTGCGAGACACGAGTTTTGCTTGAAGCAATGATAGGGCATAACAAGCGGCTTACCTGTTGATTGTGAATCCATTACATGATTCAGGGACTTTTCCAGAGGATTGGGAAAGGTCGCTTAGATAGCAGGAGGGCTAACGTGTAACGAAGCCTTACTCGTCAGCACCATGAGATCTAGGGTAGCGGATTCAAGGCTTTAGGTCCTTCAAACTCTTGATTCGAGTGAGCATAAGTCTTCACGATGGACGCTTGGACTAGTGAGCTACACTTTGCTGTGATGCGTTCCTCCCAAATCCAACAATGCGATCCTGGGAACATAAATTTTTCCAACTGTCGTTGCGGTTGTTCCCGTAATCTCTTTCCTTGTCCATTAATTACTTTAGCTGTGTCTTTTGCTCAGTAAATTCCATAGGTAACATCCTTTAGCATCGTCTAGGTATAGAAGTAGGTTCCTAGTTCAATGTCAACTTCCCATCCCTATCTAGTGGTACACAAGACAAGCCATCCAGAAGGATATCAAGATACTCGTATACCACTATAACATCCTTAAATCGAGGCTCAGACATCGAGAATGCACTAAAAACTCGTGCAATCTCGGTAAGGTAGCAAGAGTGGATTGTTCTCACGTAGGTGTGGGAATCTTGACTTGCTCATTTGAATATTCCGAGCACAAACATGACTCTAAGTCTAGTTATCAAATCCAACTAAAAAAAAAATGATATCCATTCGGTTCCAACTTAGTGCAGAAACTTCCCACAGCAAGGCTGTCATGGGAGTAAATTCATTCCTCCTCAGCCGAGCATACAAAGCTTCCCAATCTTGGCCAGTAGCTAGGAAATTTAGTGAGCTCCAAAATTTTGTATTCAACTCTGAATCAAATTCGAACTCTAGCTGGGCCGAAAAATTCAAAGTTTGCCCTCTTGTTCTTGCTGATCTCAAAATGGCCGAGGGTTACTAAAACATCCGTATCTCTGGATCCACTTGTCCAAAAAGGGCTGAAATTTCATGGGCAACTCCGTTATGTAACTTCCCACAACTCTGGCATTTAGTGCTCATCTCAGTAATGAAAGATCCATGCATTAAAAATCCATTCAAGATTCAGCTGCAGAAGTTTCATTGTTGCGGCCATGCCTGAGCAACAAACTTTAGGGATAGCTCCTTCCCTAAGTCAAAAGATCTCCCATGTGGTACACTCAATTCTAAGCTAATCACCTTTTACATCATGGCCCAAAGCAGGCTACACATAGGAGTAAACTTTACCCATCTATCTAAAAGTCACCGAGGTGATTGACGGAGTCCTCGTCCTTCCCCTGGGTAATCGGTGCTGCGGGTAAAAATGGTACTTGGCTCAAAACGTCGATCTCAGGCGTTTCTTGTATCTCCTTAGGCTCAAAAAGTGGTTGTTGTTGCAGTGCATGGGTAGGCTAATTGGCAGCTCACAACTATTTTTCCCAAATGACCAAGTAAGATGTTCTTATCCTGTTGTTCATGGTGAAGCTCTGGGATTTTCCCCTTCCCATCATCTTGACCCTTGTCCATTAGGATCTTAATCTGAGCCTGGGCTTGGGCTAGCTCATGTCTAGTTGTGTCCAAGTTTCCAACTTTGATGTCGATGGATCTCCTCCACTCCTTTCTTGATACATCTCCAATAATCCTTGTGGAGTGCCGAACTGTAGTAGCGTTCTCTAGACCATGATAGAGCTTGGTGGGATCCAAGAAAAGAGACAAACACTCTACCCAAGGTCTGGTCGTTCACCACCTACGGGAAACACCATAGTTGGGCTGGGGAAACTCAAAAGTGGGATGCTCTTCATAGAAAATAGTGAGAGCATGATGAGCTGCTACCATAACTCAAGTCCTGAAGATACTCGAGCATCCTTGTATCCAAACATTTGCAGCGTGTCCCATAAAAGAAAAGGAAACCTGCCTATGTGGAGGCAAGTGGAGTAGATCCGAACCTCAATATCCACAACAAAAGGTATGGGGGCGGCCATCTAAAAGAAGATCACAAGAGACGTTAGATAAAGAGCGGTGAGTAAGGAAACTAGGTTCTGAACGGCGGAGAAAAACGAGCGTAACTCTCAACTACAAGCTCAAAAACTCTCAAACTTCACCAGGTTCTTCCTCAGGTTGCTAGGATCAAGATTGGTACACACGGTTCAGCTGGTTTTGGCTCTAGAGGGGGAAACACTCGATCTCTCTCCTGTTGCCACCCAAATTTTCAGAAAAACAGCCAGCCCTTGTTCTTAGCATAACTTAAGATTTACTTACCCAAAACTTGTTGAAATTTCTACAGCAGCTTCTTGATTAAGTTTTGAACAACTTTTATTAAGGATGGTTTTACAACTGAGATGTTCTAATGACCCGAAAAAATCGGACCAATAGGGTGATTCAATCTTGACAGATTTTTGTGGGGTTTTGTGAGAGCCATACTTTTATTCCCATTTGCATCGTTTTAACTTATCGATTTTTAGGGTTATTTTACATGATGCAAAAGCGTCCTCACAAATACCAAGAAACCTTGGCGTACGTGGTTAGCACCGGTGGCAAGGCACAAGTTACGTCTCTCCCTATATCTAGTCGTTACTCAACCTGATCAAGCTACGCGTACCGATGTTAGCGTACCTGCAAGAAAACCATGAACCTCTCGTGCCAGCACACACGAAAGCGTTCCCATTCATTACCGTTTATTTATAGAAATGACATCCATGCGTTCAACACTGCATGGACAGTGCATCTAGTCTAAGTTGCCGACTCCGTTTGAATAGAGCCGATCAACCCTTCGCATAACTCGCGATGCGGCATGCACGCGTCTGAAACACGCGGAGAAAAGGTAGACAATGGGTTCGTTGGAATTAGAACCACATCGTCCGCGACCTTGCACATGTATCAAAACACGTGAGCGACTCTTACACAACCGATGACAGTTTCCCGTTTGAATAGGAACTATCATCCCACACGCATTCGTGGCGTGGAAACCTGCGCACGTATGAAACACGTGGGCTCGATGTGCTGGAAGTTAATCAAGAACAACCAAGGAGTTAGTAAGCCACCTGAAAATACCCCAAAAACTCCTTCTAGGGCTTCACGGTCTAGAGTACGTCCTTAGCGATCCAACGCATTTTGCAAACGCAACTACTCTTAGCAAGTTTTATTGTAAAACAAGTGTTTCAGGTTCCGTTGGTGTCTCTAGTGCATACTTTTCGCTCTGATACCAGCTGTGGCAGAACCGCTCAAATTAATCCGGCTTAAGTGCACTAACCTTCCACTTGGTCATCACGCAATTAAAACGGAGTAAAATGACAGTCTGTCGGGTCGAGCCCGATGCAACCATGGTTGAATACCTCGATCGAAACCAGTATGCAAGCACTCACTCGAAGGAGAGTTCAGAGATAACAACAGAAAATCCACAACTTTATTATCAGGTCCCACATGTGGTATTTCTTTACAAACTGAATTTATGCCATAAGTAATAAAGGGTTCTCAGAGTATGTAAACAGCGGAATTTAAAACACGATAACTAGTCAAACTTGTAACACCATGTGAAGCTGTCATGATGTTACTCGTCATCAGTCGTCTCCCATACAACAGTCCAACCCGGAGGAAGCAGGTATGGCCAAGATTGGCGACCATCTCCTCAAGGGAACTCCTTGAAAACAATCAACAAAGCAAGGCTGAGTATACTAATACTCAGCAATACTTACCCGTCAGGTGAAGATTACATCACCGACTCCTAGACATGCAAGGCTTTTGGCTGGTGGGTTTGTTTTGCCAAAGAGCAACTAATAGTGAGTCCTTACTTTCAGGTTTTAGCATCAGGTTCTAGTTCATTTAACCATACTAGTAAGCACCTACAACTATGCAACCATGTTGAGCAAGCAATTAAGCAAGCATCAAGTTTAACCTTCATCATGTTTCACTTCTTACTCAATACGCGCACAACGGTTAAGCAATCTCATAACCGTGAGAGGCGAACAGTTCGAACCGAGTTTCTTATCCTTGCAAGGTAAACCTAAGCACCTCGGATCCTTGCGCTTGATGAAGGTCACCGCTCACCAGGGAGTTCCCAAGGATCCGTCAGATTGGGGTCAGGGCCAAATCTCTCCCTAAGTACAAGGTCTAAGGCTGGCCCGGCCAGACACTTACGCCCCTTGCACTTACATGTGGCCGCATGGAGAGCCCGGCTCTCGGGTAAAGCAGGCAAAAGCCCCCGCACTACATCACCAAGGTACTAAACTTACCGATTACCATATTTGCGGCGAGTGCTTAGTACTTTCAAACGCTTAACCAATGGTGCCGTACCATTCGACCTTAGCCAGTTCCATCTACATGAACGGGGCATCAACATGACAAAATCCCCGTCCGTCATTCCTTATGATTCCAACATAAGGTAGACAGTGAACTCCTAAAATCTCGCGAGTGACAGGAAATCACTCGACTTTTACCGTGTCCTTAAAGGATGGCAAATAGCGACCTTTCATACTAGTATTGCAGTACATAGGAGCCTAGGATTATGCAACTAGAGTTTCAATTCAACTCCTCAAACGTAAATGCACAAGCATAGACACATCATAGTTGCATAATTTAAGAAAGGTCGGACATGCTCCGGGGCTTGCCTTAATCCTGAGCTAGGTTAGTGTTGAGTTCTTCCGAACTTGGTTCGGGTCTTGACTTGCTTCGACGGCGTTCCACTCTCCTTCGGGCAGTCCTCCGCCTTCTGTCGGGACTTGCTTGTAGCTTACGTTGGCGAGAGTTGAACCTACACGAAATGCATATGCATAAGAGCATGATCTTATTTCGAGCATGACATCATTCATGACAAGCCCGGATTGTATTGAGAGGCCACATTCATCTAGACAAACTTTGTCTGACCTTCCCTTTCATTAGTTTAAGTTGTATTACTTCATTAAAGAACCTTGGATGATTGATGGTGATTGTGTACACATCAATTATAGTTTAATTTACTTCACATCACCGACAAGTGGGATTGAGTTAGTTGGTCTATTAATTGCAAATAATTTCAAAAGTGGATTGCATTATTTAACTTGTCCATTTTCAACTAGCAAATTTTACCATTTAATTCTGGTAGTTTGGTACATGACATGAGGTTGAGAATTTTTGTGTGAGTTCATGGAATTACAGCAGATTTATGCACCAAAAATCAGATCAACACAAGCTATGCATCAACCTATATAAATCATGCAATTAAATCACGCTAGCATCAACAATAAATCTTAGAAAATCACATCATCAAGATATTAGCCTGTAAAATTTATCAGAGCCTACTCATACTACTGCCAGCTCACACAACCCAAAATAGCTCCAAAAAGGTTTGTAGATTTTGCTGCACAATTTAATCTTATTTAAACTGGTTGCAATTAAACGAGCAAGTTAGCAACCTCAAACTGAGTTCATCTTTTTACCAGAGGTGCATTAAGTTGTTGCTGAGCTACAACAAAAAGATTGAATTCAAAAGAGCAAAACATCACTCTTGATAAATCATACAAGAGCATCACACTATCACCAAGATTAATCCTTATAAAAAGAACCAGACATGATATGGAGCTGAAATTTTTACCAGAGTAATGATTAGTTAAAACTAGCTTACACACCAAATTTTAGCTCAAGAAAGCAACCAGATCTTGCTTAATAAATAAAGTTGCTTTTAACTTTTGGCATTTAAAAGAGCAAGCAAGCCAGCTCAAAATAAGCTAATTTATTTACCAGAGCTAGACCATGTCGATGCCAAGCCATACAACAAAGCTGAGCTCAAAAAGCTTGCTAGAACTAGCTACACAAAATGATTCTAGTTTAGCATGAAGCATTAAAAAGAGCAAGTTAAAATTTCAAAAGGAGTGCTGCTATTTATCAGAGATGAATCAGGAGGTTTTTGAATCACAGCAAAAATATTGGATGCAAAAGCTTAACATACAAATTTACATAAATCCCAGATCTAGAACAGGACAGATATGGAAAATAAATCATAACTCCAAATCTAAATAGGATCTTTGTGCCATCTTTTGATATGAGGCTGAGCATTTCCCAGGGAGCAACATATCCAAAAATTGCATCAAAAGAACGAATAGATTTCAAACTGTGCACAACATGGTTCAAACTGAGATTCAATTTTAATTTAAAAACTAAGCGTCAAAAGTATATATATGCTTTCTATAAAATGTAGATCTCATCACAGCGATTCCAGAACATATTTATTTGCATTTTTCTGATTTTTCTGTGATTTTTAATCAATTTTACAATTTTGCCGTTTTGGTTGAAACTACTGAATTTACATTTTTCCGATAACCCCCTGAAACTTCTGTTTCTTTTCAAACGAGGTCCCTGAAGTTTACACTAAGGACCCTAGATAGATTGCAATCGATGCAATCCTGCCCTTGGCTGGCCGGCGGCTTTAGGAGCACAATTCCGGCGAGGTTAAGGCGGGGATCGGCCGGGGATGGGCACGAGGTTGACGAGGGCCTCACCAGGGGTTGGTTTGGTGAAGAACTTGCGGGCGGAGAAGGCTCGGAGGCGGCTCGCCGTGGGAGGCCCGATTGGCGGCCGGCCCTGCCCTTGCTCCGGCGAGGTCGTCGGCGCTGGGGGTTGGCTGATGGGCTGGGTAGGTGGAGTGGTGCCTGTGGATCACGATGGTGAGCTCGAGCGGGGATGAGGAGACGCGCACGAGGAAGCTCCGCGGAAGAGCAGGGGAGGCAGGGGATTGGCGAGCTCGTGTGCGCGAGAGAAGGGGTCTGCGCCCTTTTATAGGTGGCCGGAGGGAGGCTCAGCGGAGGTTAAGGAGGTCCCAAGCTTCACGTGGTGGCTCGGCGGCGCTGGAGCTAGGCGCGCATGGCATGGCAGGCTGGCGGCGACACGGCGTGCTTGCTGCGGCCGGCGTTGCCCACGGCTGGTCGGGGGCAAGGGCGCGGCACTGGAGGATGCTGCTCCGACAAGTTTGGCCGGTCGGGGCGCGGGAGGTGGCAGGGGAACGCCGGCGGGCGGCGGGCGCCGCGTGGCGTCCGGGCTGCGGCGCGACGGGCTCTTGTCGGACGGGAGGTGGGGAACCGGGAGCAGCGCGCGGATTGGGCACATCCCTGGTACCAGGTCCTGCTGTCGGACGCCTGCCGGGGAACCTTGGTGCACGTGTCAGGCGGCACGTGCCGCGTGGCGTGCTGGAACGTGCAAGCTCTCGAGTGCCAGCAATCTGTCGAACACCTGTCGAGCGTGACTTTGGCCGAGTGTTTCACCAAAATTTTGAACTAAAGTTCAAATTCTCCAAATACAAAAGTTGGAGATCTAAGTACCCTCTACAACTTTTGTAAAGGCCGACCATAGAAAAAGTTCATGGATCGGTGGGGAACGCGTGACGAATAGGGTGAACTTTTCTACCAGCCTGAGGTGAACTTGGAAAGTTTGACTGATTTTGACTGGATTTTTGAGCAGTTTCCACTCAAAATTTTGAAAAGTGACAATTGACAAAGTTGTGTTCCCAGAAAATCTGGACAACTTTTATATTGGCCAAATTTCAACTTCTTAAGTGAAATTTCAAATTTGAGTCATGCCAAGGTGCAAAGGTCTAGGAAGGGCGCCTTGAGTTCATCAATACATGTGTTGACTTTGGTCAATTCCTCAAGTGTGGTCAAGCAAAACCTTAATTAGACTTAACCAAGGTGGTTAAACATCATCTTAGTCCAAAATTAAAACCTGAGGTGTTACATCTCGCATGAGTCGGGCGTGATGTACTCGCCTTCCTCAGGGTCGGACGTCGAGTCCTTGATCACTCTTGAGACGACGTGGCCCCTCAACAAGCCACTAACCCACGGATACCTAAAAATAGATATTCGACATCGTCTGATTCTTGAATAATGGATGTTGAAGCGCGAAGACGCGCACATGACCATCATGGAAGCTACAGAAGTTATCGCACCTTGCATAGCCCCACAGATTGCTACGTGTCTGCCTGGTTGGATACGTATGAGCACAGCACACGCGTTGCCAAAGCAAAATTGTAGGTGAAACAGCCGGGCGAGCTTGGCGATGCCTGGGTGCTCCGACCACCGCAACTGGAAAATGTTGGCCCTGGCTTAGGCCCTGTCTACCAGTTGAGCGGTAACCCTGGCACTCCCAAGCGCCACCTCGCTGAGCCCAGCTTGCAGGAGCATCACGAGGCAGGGAAGGGAGTCCGGAGTGGCGGAGCTCAGGAGGTCGGCCTCTGCGCCGGCGAGGGGGACCAGATCCTGCCTTTGCGGGTCCTGAATCAGAGGATGGGGCCTTAGATCTAGCACCATCAAGCTTCATCCGGCTGGCTTCCCTCACCCCGACCTTAGCGAACCAGAAAATGGCTGCAGCATAGGGACGGAGGTCGAGGTGGAGGAGTGATGGCAGGGGAGGGGACCAACGAGGGTTGGAGGGTGGGAGATCATCACCAGTGTGATGGATCGGGATGGATGTGGATGGATGGCCTGTGGATTTGGAGTAGAAGGGAGAACTAATTTGTTGTGACTCACCTGGATCTCCGGCTCACTGGCGGTGACGAGCTTACCGACAAGGACACCGGACCGGCTAACGACGGCCACAACAAGCCTGAGGAGGGAGTAGAAGCAGCAGATAGGCTGACACATCCAAACAAACTAAGGAAACGAGATCTAGTATCAGGGAAAGGGAAAAAGCTACTGCTAAAGAACTTGGAGCGGGGGGAGGGAGGTTCCCTCTCCCTTCCACCGCCGGTGGGCCACCAGAGGGGAGCGGGGGGGGGGGGGGGGGGTGAGGTGGCGGTGGCGTGGGAACCCTAGATGGCGTGGTGGTCCGTGTGGAGCCTTCCACACGCATGTTGACTATTCCTACGCGCCTAGTACTAATCATTATTTCCCACAACTTAGTTTTTTTTCTTTTGCTCCATCCATCTTGCTTATTTTTAGGTAAAATTATATGAACTAACAACAAAGTTATTCTAATAAGTTTTAGATTTAAAAGTATATAACTTTAAGCAACAACTTATGTGTTCAACATTTTTTGTTATGACTTATTCACATAATTTCTAATAATAACTATAACATATAGCCTATATGTATAAATTTGGATGAAAATTAAATACATAACTTATATATATAATGTTATAAATCACGAGCTGCAAAAAGAAATTGCGTAGAGCTCATGAGCTCATGGGGCTGGTAGGAGCTCACGTAATTTCCCAACATACCTCTTTGGTTTAAGCATCAGCAGCTGATATCTAAATGTGTTTTTCTTTTTCAGTCATGTTGGTGAATTCTGGAAACTGAATGCCTGAACGCAGTGGCTGTGAGCGATTACGAGTTTACATATTACTGTTGGGCGACTTTGGGAAGGCCATAAGAGTTGCAATCGACAAAGGAAGGTTAAAATCAAATATCAGAGACCGACATTTAAGGTGGTTCGGGATATGCTGACAAGGAAATGGATCTTCGTTAAGGAAGATAAACAGTTGGGTGATTGAACCTTGCAGCGTTTTTTAGACACCTACAAGAAGCTCTCAAGTACCAACAAACATTGCAGCTATCAAAAACCTAATGGAGGGAATCAGGAAGCTCAAACAAGCCTCTAAGAAAAAGAGGCAGAAAAAGAAGGTACTCAACAACAAGCTCAACCCCATATGAACAGAAACATGAAATAGGTATTGATGGGTGCAGTTGTAGTATTGTTGGGTGCAGTTGTCTAGTTGCTTTTCCCATTTGGTCATGTTCTTTATCTTAAGATCATGAGCTGTTGCACTCTGGCTGGACCATTTATTCAGAGCAATCAATACTTCTATGATTTCAGTTATTTGCAGGAACACTCCCTACCTTTCAAAGCTTTCAGTGGTCAAGGAGTTGTCTTTTGTTCTTTTTTTTTTCCTTTTCCTGGACTTGGTGATGTCCTTAGTCCGGACGTAGCTATAATGTTGGGTTAGACTTTGTATCCTTATATTGTAATCGTTCTTTCTCCTTCCTTAATGAATGGCAGCGCTCCTGCCTTATTTTCAAAAAAAAAAAAAATGTGTGAGGAGCATTTGAGCTCCTTGTCTTTTTTCCTGCTATACAGGGCAACACAAATTACTCATTATTTGCGGTTAGACAATGGTAGTTGACATTTGTCTTGGTTTTGTTGATAAGGTTCGGTGGTAATACAGTGCTGAGTAAGAACGAACAAAACTGTTACAGGCTGATTAAGCTTGAGTGGGGTAGATGTAGTGCATGATTGCAAACAGAGTACCTTTTTTGTTGGTGGTGTGCTACTGCAGCCGACGTGCAGGCAACGGCACTTGGGTGGTGAGCTGTTTCTGCAATCTGGATCTGATGAATGAAACGGGACCATCAGTTGGGAGAGGATGGGGTAATCCTTGCCTTGGTTATCACCTTGTGACAACTGACAACAACCAAGCAAGCACAACACTAGTTTTTGTAGCTTGTTCCGCTCATTTCTCCTTAATTACAGCCTGCAGGGTACAGATACATTTCTCATCGATCTGGAGTTGCATTTGTCATGCAGAAATGTAATTAAGCAGCTGCAGACTGAGGAATTGGGGTCCCATACAGTGACTTCATTGTGTTTGTGTGTGCTGACGTTAAATTTTCTGGTGGTTAATTATATTGCAATTTATGTCAATTTTTCATATACTGATTGATGTTGATTATTTAATTTGTGGGAGTCAGTTAAGCCAGCAATATGCATGTACCGTGTTATTGGGTGGGTAACTACTAGTCACTAGTGTTGTCCCCGGGTCTGGCCGTTGTCGTCAGTTGGTTGGACGACTTCACCGGCATTGTCGGGATTAGGACATGGTAGATCTAGGGAGTGAGGTATATCGGTCGGAAGGGGTCGATGGGTTATGGAAACACGTGAATCCGCCAAGTGTTTTTTTCCCCTTGTCCTAGTCCTACCCATGTGACCACGCCATGAAGACAACAAAAGAAAAATAATTACTTTCATCAAACATACCTAGGGCAATTCAATCCATCACATATACCTTTGGATGAACTATTGAAAGGGATTCACCCGGTAGGATGTTTTTCTTTTAGTCGTAATAACTAGACTACCTTCCTATTTTTATCTACGTATATTATTTTTAGCATATAATTTATAGAGAGATCCTTCAAATGTCAGAAAAGAGCATGCGACATATGATCAACAAATATTGACGGGATTTACATATGGTTTGCATCTCCATCCAGTCATTGTGGACAAAGGAAAAAGAGGACAATATTCTAGATCTCTTGTTCTCACTGCTACACAACCCACTTTCACAAACGGCCTATCACAGCCGGTTTTAGAAAAACCGGCTGTGATGAGGCATCACAACCGGTTTTTTGGCCGGTGAGGGCCAGTGACGTAACAACCGGCTGTGATGTGCCACATCACAGCCGGTTTTTTTAGAAAAACCAATTGTGATAGTTGACTGGCACATCACAACCGGTTTTTTAAAAAACCGTTTGTGATATGCACTATCACAACCGGTTTTTTGTTAAAAACTGTTTGTGATGAGGAACTGTCAACAAGCGCTCGGTAAAAAGGTCATAGCTTTTAGCTCCGATGTTCAAAATATGTGATCTTGGACTCTATAGAAAGCTTATTCAGAGGACTACACATCCAAACTGAATGGTTGACACCAAACATGTTAGATTAAAGTAAAATTATAATCCAAGACCCACCTCAAGCCATCATCATCAACCATTTGCAAAGTGACTTTTGCAAATTAACCATTTTCTTGCCAAAGATTGTATGTATATGCAAGATTGAGTTTTTCAACACCCAATAAAGACTCAAGCATCATAAAGACCTCTCTTAATAGTACGACATTCTATCCTATTAACTTGATCTTTTCTCCATTAATCACTGGGACCGGAAAAATGAAATGCCCTACATTTCATACCCTTGATGCCCATATGTATATCATCCATTACTATCATTTCTTCAAAGCACTTGATGTTCATCAACTTGTGAAGTTCACCCTTTACATTTCATCAATATACTTGATGTCAATCAACACTTTATTTCTATCTTCTCACTTGATGATACTCATCAGTATGATCGTTTGGTAGATGAAAATTCAAAAATCAATAAAAACACATTAACGTGGTCCAAAAATTCTATAGATTGGCATAGAGTCCTTTTTGTGGGTACGTAACCTAGTCTTAGAAAGATTTAAATTATTTTACTTAAAGTAGACTATACCTTGTGCCACGTTATTCCATAGTACTTGAGCATACATTGGTGTTTGTACAGACTTGCACATTAGAATCGGGTCCTTTTTTGAATATATAACCCAATAATGTCTCTGACTTTGATCTTGCAACATCACTTTACATTACCAATCTTTATAAATTTTCACATTGATGGTAAGAGGTAGATCCTAAAATGAGTCTTTTCATTTCAAAGACTTCTCTAAACTTTTATCAAGTTTGAAAGGAATATACCAACATATAATTTTCACGCTGCGATAGCTTTCTGAAAAAATATATTTGTCTATAGTTAAACTGTAAAAATATTTTTATCTATATATATTTATATATATTTATATATTACTTCACAATGGCATCTTAAGTTAAAAAGGAAAAAAGAAAATCACTAAACGGGCTGAGAAACCCATACAAGGCCTGTTTTGCTAAGGCCCGACTTGTTCTGGCCATTGATCTCTGATCCAACGATTCGGATTGATCACGAGTAGATAAAATGCGGGTGGACTGAAACCCTACCCCTCTCTCTGCCTCTCCCCCAAACTGATGGCGGCGCGTCCCGTTCCCCACCACTCTCCTCTCCTCTCTCAATCTCCCCAAACCAATGTCTGCTTCCCCCTCCACGGTGGAACCTCGCGTCCCTCCACCGTTCGCACCTCCCGTCCCTCCACCGTGCGCCGCCCCTCCCCTACCCAGCGCGGCGCCTCGCTCCTTCCCTCCCCTGCACGCCATCTGCTCCTCTACCTCCACTCCTCTCTCCCCTCCGCTCGCCCCTCACTCGAGATGTGAGGAGCAGCGGCGAGGTGCGGTGCTCCGGCGGGCGCGGACGTAGCGAGCGGCAGAGTGGCTCTGGCGGGCGTGGCATCAGCGGATCCGGCTCCGGCGGGCGCGGCCACGGCGGCTCCTACGGGCGAGGCCGGCAGAACCTCCTCGAGGACGATGCCCTCGCGCCGCTCTCGATCCAGGGATGCCGCCGCCGCCCGCTCTTTCCTCTCGATCCAGTGCCGCTCCTCGTCTCCGAGGCGGCGCGGGCGTGCAGCGAGCGCGGCCGCGTGCGGCGGTCCCAGATCCGGGAAATGGTGGTGGCCGTGCTCACCGTCACGAGAGCATCTCCGAGTCCTTCGTCTCCAAGGTGTCGCAGGTACTGATGCCCAACCCCCTATTCAAGCGTCTATGTTGTAGGTATAAACAAGTAATGAACCATTTGATATCTATGTCGCACAGCACACATTTTATACTACAATAGCAATTGTAATTAACCAGTACTGATAACAGCATGTTGTACTAGGGGCCGTGCTGATGAAACTTCAGCATTAGGTTAAGACTGATCCTAAGGATTTGGATTTGGATCCCAATGCTCCTTTTTCCAAATAGACCCTTAGGGATAAACACAGCACGTTCTTGCTTTCACTAAAGTTGTTCGTGAAAATTGTTGCTGTGAGAGTTTTCTTTCAAGGTTTAACTTCCCTTGTTGATGCTCATCTGTGGATAAATTTGCAACTGAAGCAAACACTGAAGTATAAGTAATCTAGCAAGTCAACCTGAAATATGTTTCTATTTTTCAGTTTCTAAGTATGGCATGGCTGCTGCTGACCTTATATTCACTTTCTATTAATATCAAAGATGACGTGATTCTATTTTTCAATGCAGAGTATCTTATACTGCGCAAACAAATGCAGGTATTGAGTCAATTCTAAGTATGGCATGACTGCTTGTTTATAGATGATGATGGTTATGTGTTGATTTCCATGTTGTGAAACACTTGTTAATTGGCAATGACAGGAAGAAGAGACTGCCGAGCAGGATGGCACAAGCACCACGGTGGATCATTCTAAGTTTTTCGCTTCCTCGAACTACCTTTATCATTGCAGGAGTGTATCAATTTGATCTGAAATAATGATTTCCTCATGCAGTTAAGTGTCTACCTTGTGCATGCTTATTAGTTTATTTCTTAAGCTTTGCATGGTTAGACGGTTGTAGTTTTTGGTGATCCTTATTCTGTCAGTCAGCCTGCCCTTTGAGCTCTAACAGTATTAGTAGAGCAGGCAGCAACTCTTGGTCAGCTGAGCAGTTCGACAACAGGTTATACTGAAACGGGTGTGTATCAACATCAGAGCTTAATGGTCTCAAAATATGATGTTCTATTATTTATCAACTTTAGCATTTTTATTCTAGTACCTGTTGATATATGTGCAGACAAATCTATAAGTTGTGCAGGCTAACATAGATTTTAACCTCCCTGCATCCTAAAGTATGTGATGCGTGGACTCAACTTTATTTTGCCTGAAATCTAATAACTTCACTTGGTGTAAAATTACAGATCCATAGCTGATTGGTGTAAAATTGGCATCCATAGCTGATTGGTTTGGATTTAACCAGTAACGGCAATTGATCTTTGTTTGTGATATGCAGCTGGCTGGCATTGAGTACATGGAACAGGTGGGAGGACCTTCACCAGGAAGGTCACCAAATGAAAGCAAGGTATTTAGTTTCTTCTCCTCTAGCAGTTCGCATTACAAAATTTGCAAAATGTATGAACACATATTTTTAGCCCATGTAGAAAAATGTGCACACTGAAATGTGCATTCTGAGAATGAGATGATTAGTAGAAGCTAGCTATGCTTTGTTTGATCGGTTAGCTTTGCTTCAGACTTTGGCAAGCCTTGGCTGATAGTAGAGGCTGTCCTAAGATTTATTTTTGGTTTTTTTTATACCTCTATCGGCTCAATAGAATGCTTCTCCCAGACATAATTTTTATTTTTCAGTCGAGATGCATTGTTCTTCCAACAGGTTTTCAATGATGCTATGTTTTGTGCTGGTGTCTCATTTCGTCATATGCATACAAAATTTAAGTTTAATGCCACTTTAATGTTATTATGTGTTTTCGAATCAGTTCAACTTATATATTTATATTCTTCTATGCAGAGGAAGGAAGAGGTAGCCAACTGCATTCGCGTCAGGTGCTTCATGTGCTAACTGCTCTGATCTTTATACTTGAACAGATCTCCATCTCTGTATCTTCTACTTTTTTTTACTACTTCCTTTTACATTTGATTCTTGTTGTTGCTGTGTGCTTGAGAACCAAGCATGAACTTGTAATATATTTGATACATGCTGCTAGTGATATGTAACGTGGTCTACTGTGTTGTCAAAATAATGCTAGAATTATTTTTTTTAATCTCAAAATTCATATCACAGCCGGTTTTAGTTAAAAACCGTTTGTGATGGCACCCACATCACAACCGGTTTGTGGCATCATAGCCGGTTTTTGGCTCAAAAACCGGCTGTGATGGTCTTCACATCACAGCCAGTTCTTAATGAAAACCGGCTTAGATGACTGACTCTTCACAGCCGGTTTTTGAAAACCGGCTGTGATGTGGGAGAGTATCACAGCCGCTATATCACAACCGCCTTCCAAAACCGGTTATGATGACCCTTAAAAACCGGTTGTGATAACCGGTTCTGTAGTAGTGTCTGGTCTTCCTTAATAATTATAGTTATCTCGCTTGCTTGATAAAACAAAGATTCTTCCAAGAACAAAAGCTTACATAACACTCGTACTAAGCTCACAGGCCGAATCAACTTGCCATGTGGTTTGCAGCAAGATGGTATGCATTCCATTAATCACCGCTATGCGGCTGGTCAACAAATGTTTTCACTTTGACAGAAGGTAAGTAACGTCATCAAATGAGTAAGACATCAAGCTATGCATAACGATCTTGAAATAAACTCCATGGCACCGAGTGTGTTAACAACTTGTCTAGTGTTGCCATAAAAATAACAGTGAGGCCATAGCATGAAGGTCCACGATAGGTCACTAATTGCAGGATGTCGGCTATGCTATGCATGTGGCCTTACCAATAGCTAAGCACGATTTTGGTGCTGCCAATCAAAGCAAATCAATGTGCCGACTAGGGCCCCAACGATTAATGCCCTAGGTAGAGTGGGTTGTATTGGCATAAGTTATTCGTGATGCAAAGGTCTCTATAACTTGCTAAAATATATGCAAACAAAATATATCTATAACACATCATGTGGCCTTACCAATAGCCTATATCTTTTTTCGCTTTTTTCTCCTTTTCCCCCTATTCTCCCTCTCTTTCTCTCCTTCGCACAACACCGCCGCTGCCTCCAGATCCGCACCGCCTCTCCACACTTCCGGCCGCTCGCACAGCACATCCTGTCCCCTCCGTCTGGTAGTTGGCACGCCGCTCGTAGGCCCCTCGACTGGCGGGGAGGCGATCCCAGCGGGCTGGGCTAAGCCCGGGCGTCGTTTTTCATTTTCTTTATTTTTTTGTAGTTCAGTAGTAGCGGGTAACGTCCGCTGCTGCTGCCTTCTTTTAGTTTTCTATTCGATTGTTAATGGCGGTTATTTACCCGCTACAGAAAATAGTAAATTTTAGTGGTGATGTCTCAGTGGCGGAAATTGATTCCACCACTAAGGCCACTTTTAGCCCGCCGCTATAGAGCATGATTGTAGTAGTAAAAGAAAGTTATTGTGCAGTCCTTATATGTATTTCTCACTTGATTATTTTTGGATATTGTTAATGCTATAGGAAGTGCAATTCAAGAGAGAGGAACATGCAGATGTGGCTTACTGGCAGCACCGGGTATTTTTGGTGGGGATGAATGTGGTCTTCCATCACTACCGGATTCGAACTCTTTGCCGTGTGCCCGATACACACGGCAAAGGCCGTTTCACCCACGGCAAAGCCTTTGCCGTGGGCCGCCCACGACAAAGAGCACACGGTAAAGATTTGACGGCAAAGAAGCTCTTTGCCGTGGGCCTTTTCTCGGGCACACGGCAAAGCTTTGCCGTGTGCGAGTATGACACTAGGCAAAGAATTTTCAAGGAAAATGAAAAAAAAAACACCGCCGCCGGTCGAGGCCCGCTCCCGAGCCGCCACTGCCCATGGCCGCGCCGCCGGCTGCCCTCAGGTCACGTGGCCGCGCTGTCGCCGATCGAGTCCCGCGTGTGGCCGCGCCGTCGTCGCTTGCCGCCCGCGAGTGGCCGCGCCGCCGGCGGCCACCCGCACCTTCCCCGGCCGTGTGGCCAGCGCGTGGCCGCGCCGCTGGCCGCCGATGGCGTGTCATCCGGCCTGCAGAATCACAACAAACATCAAGCGTAGACACAATTAGCACCGAAGCCCACGTCAAACGAATCACACATCCTCAGTGGTCACCTAAGCTAGCTAGACGAGAATCATAGAGAAGAACGGCTTGATTACCCGAAGATGACGGCGTTCCAGAGCATGATGGTGTTGTCGTGCGGCGCGCTGCTGATGCCGGCGGGCGGGTCTTGCTGCAGCCGCTTGAAGTCCCGCATCAGCCGCTTCCTCGCCGGCGTTGACATCTCCGCCGCCCACTAGCTCAGGCCCCGCCGGTATCTCTCGCCGCCCCCATGGCCCTGCAGCGCATGCCGCCGCTGGGGTCTCCTCCCCCTGGTAGGTTGACGCGAGAGGAGAAGCTTCGCAGCGAGAGACGGGCGGGCGGGTGCGGGCCGTGCGGCGCGGCGCGGCTGGCAGGAGACGGAGTGGCGCGGCGGGCAGCAGACGGCGCGGCACAGTGTGTGGGTGGCCTGTGTGTCGGCACGAGCGTGTGTGTGGTGTGTGTGTCACCGCACGACGCTGGCTGTTGAAGAGGATAAGCTTCTTTGCCGTGGGTTGCCGATCTGGCACACGGCAAAGAGAACCCTTTGCCGTGGGCCGTCGATCTGGCTCACGGCAAAGGATCCTTCTTTGTTGTGAGCCACGAAGGGACCCACGACAAAGGTTCGAATTTAAATTCAAATTTCTCTCACTATTTCATATTCGTATGACTTTGACAATACCTTCACAAATTCAATCAACAACATGATTGATGATTCTATGAAAAAACCCCATTATTTCATGCGATTTGAGTTCGAATTCAAATTCCGTAACGTGTTGAAAAAAATACAAAATTATCAAACGTGTTCGAAAAATTGCCAAACTTTGGTGCTAAACAATCTAAGTTGCTTGTTACTTATACAAAAAATTACAAAGTCAAAACCCAATTCCAATTCAATTAAGGCTTGCAATATGAACAAGTACTTCTTAACGCTATGAAACTTATCCGGAGATGTTTTGAATTGTAAGCAGGGTACGTAACAAATTATTTGAAACGTGCTCAGCTCTTTACCACAGCCCTTAGAGATGAAATCATGACATCAGGACAAATTTCATAATTTTTGAATTTTTTTCTAATTTATAGAATTTAAAAACGATTCTCTTTGCCGTGAGCCTAGGGCAAGCTCACGGCAAAGACCTCTCTGCCGTGGGCCCCATCATTGCTCACGGCAAAGAGGGCTCTTTGCCGTGGGCCTGAGCTTTGCCGTGAGTCTGTCCAGCGGGCACACGGCAAAGGCAGCCTTTGCCGTGGGCCTGTCCTTTGCCGTGGGCTTTTTTCTCGACCCACGGCAAAGACAGGCTTTGCCGTGTGGCCGTGTTTTAGCCCACGGCAAAGGGGCGGGCACACGGCAAAGGCTGCGATTCCGGTAGTGCATGGCCAGATTTATTTTGTTAAGTTTGGTTGTCGTATTAAGTTGGGAGCTTGTTTTGTTCCCTGTGTAATGCCGAATGTTGAATAGTGTTCTACTCGTGTTGAAAAGATTCTTGTAATGAAAGTTATTGCGCAAATCCTCATATCCTTGTGAATTTTATATCCCTTACTGGTCATTATTGCATATCACTGCAAGTTTATATATCTCTTTGAATTATATTGCATGAGCATTTAGATTTGTATTCAAATCATTGCTAAGTAGGAGATATTTTATACGAGTCTATTTATAGTTGTATCAATAACATGTATTGCATGCTACGCCCGTAGCAACACAGTGTTCATTTATTATCACATGATTGTGACTTCACAGATGGGGAGGAGAAAGAAAATTGGGAAATGCAATTCGAGAATTCTTATATAGAGTTATAGACCTTTTTTATAGCTGTTAGGTTTTTATAGCTGTTAGGAGTTACCTGTCAGCTTTTATCATTTTGTATCAGTTTGTTTAAGAGGTAGAACATATTTACATGCATAACATACATATATAGCAACTTTCGTCTGCAGCAACGCGTAGGTATTTTGCTAGTGCTTTACTAAATTATAGTGGTCTATCCAAAACTCACCGAGAACGTTTCAGGCCTATTGCAGTTTCATCATATTTCCATCGCTTATTCTCTGTTTGCGCTCTCTACTTGTTCACTCTTTTAATACTGTTTGGTCTCATTCACAAACACTATCGATACACTTCACTTGGAATCAACGAAAACTTGCTGGCACACTTTGATAAATCCATAACAAGGAAAATAAAGACCATTATCAACAGCTCTCAGTGGTTCGATACTCTTACACCGAAACTAGCTACATAATGTTAGAGTTATAGTATAGATGGATACGTTCCTATTTTGGGTTTGTTACGATCACGCCCGATCGGTTTCTATCTACACCAGCCCTGTTTCCATAAGCTGATCGTGTACGATACGATTCCCTCCGGCTCTATGTACTTGTTCCCACGAACGTTCAATGCATTGCGTGATTTGCCTTGCTAGCTAACGCTTTCACGGTATCAGTTCGGTTTGATCCAAACCACCGCTTCCGATAACCCTAGCACGCGCCGCGACCCTCCTCTCGCCGCCACCACTTCCTACCTCTCTCCCTTGCGCCATGACGCAACCTGAAGATGACGAAGCTCTTCGTCGCCGCGTCGCAGCTCTCTCCCCGGCAGAGCGCCGTGAGGCCGCTCGCCAGGAGCATGAGCGCATCGCCAAGGAGCGCCTTGAGGCTGAGCGCGCCGACGCTACTCGCCGCGAGGCTGCTCACCTCGAAACCGAAGCTCGGGATCGCGCCATCGCCGAAGCAGACGCTGCGGCCACGGCCGCCCTTCATGCTCAGGCCATGGGCATCCTCAACATCAAAACCCTGATTCCCGTCGTCCTCGACCTCGGCTCCTCGCAGTACCATCGGTGGCGCGACCACTTCACCAACACGGTCGAACGGTTTACCCTGTTGACCATGTGCTCGACGACGCCAATTATTCCGGCGATGCGCACTGGAAGCGCCTTGACTGTAGCGTCCTTTCCTGGCTGTATGGTACGGTCACCGCCGATCTCATTGAAGCCGTCATCAACCGTGACCTTGGCCCGCTGACTGCTCGCCTCATCTGGCTCGGTTTGGAGAAGCAGTTTATCGGGAACAAGGAAACGCGAGCTCTTCTACTCGACGCCGAGTTCTGTCAGTTTGTGCAGGGAGATTTAACCATCGTCTATTACTGCCGCCGGCTGAAGACGATGGCTGATCAACTCGCCGACCTTGGTGAACCGGTCCGCGATCGTACCCTCGTCCTCAACGTGCTCCGCGGTCTCAACGATCGCTTCGCGCACCTGGCGGACCTCATCCAGTGACAACGGCTGTTCCCCACGTATGCCGATGTCCTCGCCGACCTGCAACTCGCCGAGCTCACCACGCGGGGTCGGCCGGCCGGCTCCGCTCAAGCCCTCATCGCTGCGGCTCCGTGCCCTCCGGCGCCCTCTCCTCCACCACCGGCACTGGGATCCTCCGGCAACAAGAAGAACAACAGGCGCGGCGGTGGTGGGCAGAAGAACGCTGGCGGCATCCCTTGTGGTCAGCATAGGCCTGCTCCACGGCCCACCGGTCTCCCGCCCTACTGGCCCACCGGCTACAACCCTCTGACCGGCACATTCCAAATGTGGGCCGGCTTCGATCCACGCCAGGCGGCCCATTTCCCGTGTCCTCCAGGAGGAGGTGCCCCTCCGAGCGGGCCATCGCAGGCCTTTCTTGCCGGGCCGCACCTTGCTCCGGGTAATGGGCTCCCACCGCTCGCCCCCTTGCCCGCACCAGCTATTCCACCGGGCTTTGGGGGTGCTCCTGGCCCATCTACCATGGGCGCCG
This sequence comes from Urochloa ruziziensis, assembly GCA_015476505.1. Classification (NCBI taxonomy): domain Eukaryota; kingdom Viridiplantae; phylum Streptophyta; class Magnoliopsida; order Poales; family Poaceae; genus Urochloa; species Urochloa ruziziensis. The sequence goes on from WEIB01000097.1 coordinate 220,274, forward strand.
GCGGCCCTCCTGCGCCAGTGGGCTACGGCCCACCTCCTGGCTGGATGTCCATCCCCAGCGGCCTGTCCTGGGACCCGGCCTCTCTGGCCGCCTCGTTCAACACCATGACGCTACAGCCTCCGCCGACACAAGAGTGGTACATGGACACAGGTGCGGAATCTCATATGACATCAAACTCCGGTACTCTTTCCACTCTTTCCCACCCAACCTCACCCACCCCTTCCAACATTGTTGTCGGTGATGGTTCACTTCTGCCCGTTACTAGCACCGGTTCCATTGCTCTTCCTCATAAGCATGGCGCCCTTTATCTTAATAATGTTCTTGTTTCTCCTCATTTACTGAAAAACCTTATCTCTGTGCGCCAATTTACTATTGAAAATCGGTGCTCTGTTGAATTTGACCCGTATGGTTTTTCTGTGAAGGATCTTCAGACCAAGAACGTGATCATCAGGTGCAATAGTTCCGGTCAGCTTTACCCCCTCCTATCATCAGTGTTTCGGCCCCTCGATTTGGCAGCATCGACCACCTCCCCTACACTTTGGCACCGCCGCCTTGGCCATCTTGGTTCCGAAGCCCTCTCTCGCTTAGTTGCATCATCTGCTATTTCTTGTAATAAAAATGAGCTTGAACCTCTTTGTCATGCATGTCAACTTGGTCGGCATGTACGCCTTTCTTTTAGTCAGTCTAGCTCTCATGCTTTGAACAACTTTGATTTAATACATTGTGACCTTTGGACCTCTCCAGTTATTAGTGTCTCTGGTTACAAATATTATTTAGTTATTCTTGACGATTGCTCGCACTACTTATGGACGTTTCCCTTGTGTCTCAAGTCTAACACTTTTTTGAGGCTTGCTCATTTTTTTGCCTATGTTTCCACACAGTTTGGCACCACGGTGAAAAGCGTCCAGTGCAATAATGGACGTGAGTTTGATAACTCCTCCACCCGCACGTTCTTCCTTACCCACGGTGTCACTCTTCGCATGTCCTGCCCGCATACCTCCCCACAAAACGGTAGAGCTGAGTGCGTTATTCATACTACCAACAATATTATGCGTTCCCTCTTGTTTCAGGCTAGCATTCCTCCATCCTATTGGGTTGAGGCTCGCCACACTGCCACTTACCTCCTTAACCGGCACCCCACCAAAACCCTAGCCTTCTCCATGCCGTTCTTTGCGCTCTATGGTGTGCAACCCTCGTACAACAACCTTCATGTTTTCGGGTGTCGTTGTTATCCCAATCTCTCGGCCACCGCTGCCCACAAGCTCGCACCACGTTCTGCTGCCTGTGTGTTTCTTGGCTACCCTTCGGAGCACAAAGGGTATCGGTGTCTTGATCTTTCTAACAACCGCCTCATTATCTCCCGTCATGTCGTCTTCGATGAGTCCTCCTTTCCCTTTTCAGAGGTCTCATCACCTCCTTCATCCGACTTTGATTTTCTTTCGGAGTTTGAAGTTATAGCCCCTGTTGCTTCTATTACTCGCCCTTCTGTTGCAGGTACCTCAACTCAAGAACCAGCCACTGTGACTCCCGCTGCTGTCTCGCACGCGACGGCCCACCCAGGCGACGCTGTCATCCCGCACGCAGCGGCCCAGCCTGGCGCCACCGTCCCGCCGGCCCAATCGGGCGCTGCCGTCCCGCACGCGCCGGCCCAGCTGGGCTCTGCCGTCCCGTCGGCCCAGCCAGGCGCGGTTGTCCCACACGCGCTGGCCCAGCCAGGCACCGCAGCCACGTCGGTCCAGTCGAGCGCTGCCCCTGGCGCCGACTCGGCGGCTCTTGGTCATACACCACCGAACGCCGTCCCCGTGCCTCCTATGCTCAGCGAGCATGGCATGACCACCCGTGGGAAGCGCAGCTTTCGCCAGCCCAAGCTCCCCTTGGATTTGCACGCGGCTCCACTGTCTCTGATCCCGAAGACTTACCGCAGTGCTCTCGCCGATCCTAACTGGCGTGAGGCTATGGTTGAAGAGTACTCGGCCCTGTTGTCTAACAACACTTGGGACCTGGTACCCAGACCTTCCGGTGCTAACATTGTCACCGAGAAGTGGGTCTATCGCCACAAGTTCCGCGCTGACGGTTCCTTGGAGCGGCACAAGGCGCGTTGGGTCCTTCGCGGCTTCACCCAACGTCCCGGCATCAATTTCGATGAGACCTTCAGTCTAGTGGTAAAACCTGCTACCATCCGCACTGTCCTTACTGTTGCTCTCTCTCAGGATTGGCCAGTTCATCAGCTTGATGTCAAGAATGCTTTCCTTCATGGGACGTTGGAAGAAACAGTTTATTGTGTTCAGCCCTCTGGTTTTGTTGATGGTTCCCGCCCAGACCATGTTTGCCACCTCAACAGATCTCTCTATAGACTGAAGCAAGCTCCCCGGGCCTAGTACAATCGCTTGGCTTCCCACTTACTTTCTCTTGGTTTTGTGGGTGCCAAGTCCGATACCTCATTATTTGTGTACCGTCGGGGAAGCGACACTGTTCACTTGCTGCTCTACGTAGATGATATTATTCTAACTGCCTCCTCCATGCCACTACTGCATCGAGTCATATCAGCACTTCAGCAGGAGTTCTCAATGAAGGATATTGGGCCCTTACACCATTTTCTGGGTTTATCTGTCACTCGACGGGATGGAGTCTTTCTTCTCTCCCAACGCTAGTACATCTTGGAGATTATTGAGCGAGCCGGCATGGTAGATTGCAAGCCCTGTTCCACCCCTGTTGACATGAACGCCAAGATCTCTACCAGTACAGGTCCTCCAGTTTCAGACCCGACGCATTACTGTGGCTTAGCAGGTGCTCTGCAGTATCTCACCTTCACGCGCCCGACATCGCCTATGCAGTGCAGCAGGTCTGTCTTCACAAGCATGATCCTCGTGAGCCCCATTATGCCTTGGTGAAGCGCATCCTACGCTACTTATAGGGTACTTTGGATTTCGGCCTTCAGCTTCGTCGCATAGATCCTACTACACTCGTCGCCTATTCAGACGCCGACTGGGCCGGGTGCCCCGACACTCGTCGCTCCACTTCAGGATATGCAGTTTTTTTGGGTGACAGTTTAGTCTCGTGGTCTTCTAAGCGACAGCCGACCGTCTCCCACTCTAGTGCCGAGGTTGAGTATCGTGTACGATACGATTCCCTCCGGCTATATGTACTTGTTCCCACGAACGTTCAATGCATTGGGTGATTTGCCTTCCTAGCTAACGCTTTCACATACAACCTATGCACTTGCAGGCATCATCTCTCAGGTCATAATTTATTTCCCTTTAGGGGACCACTCTCCGTAAGACCTACCCAGGTCATCAAGGTACAATATTATTTGCTACCTTTTTCAAACCACCACCAAAGACTGCACCTGGAATACAAAAAAAGGTTCTCCAATAAATGATGCCTCCAAGAAGGAAACAGTGCACAAGTGCCTTCGTCGTCCGATAAGCAGATCTTAGGTTTTCACCCCAGAGACGTCCGAGCTCTCAAAACAATACCTTCAAGAATGAAGGTCAAACCTTGGTTTTCACCCTGAAACTCCAGACTCGGTACCCGAGGAGCACAAGCAAAAATGAAGTCCTCCAGTGTTGCCTCTACAACAAGTCACCGATCACCAGGATCTCATACCGGGCTGTGATGCATCATATTCACCGTCTTCAAAACCACACTTCGGCCACCACCTGATTATCTTGACTCCATTAGAGCAGGCAAGATCCAATGGTCTTCCAGCGGCGGGGGGGGGGGGGGGGGGGGGGGGAGGGGGTCAGGGAATAGTAGTTCGCCAGAGAGAGCGAGGGGGGAGTGGGGAGGGGGTGGTGCTGCGGCGCTAAGAAGTGGCGTGCGGCGCGGGCGGAACCCTAGTGGGCACTATAGTGGTGGGCCGTTGTATAGGCCCGCCACTAAGTGGAATCGCCCAATCTCACTAGCTGTCATTTTCGTGGCCGCGACTGGGTTTTGTTTTGCAGTCGCGGTCGCCCCTCGGGTGCCTGAGTCAGTGGTGGTTTTGCACATGCTCGCCACTGAGGGTGCACGTGCGTTCACCACTACAGAGCACAATTGTAATAGTGTGCAGAAATGACCATGTCTTCTCACCGGCGAAGAGGTGCACAACTTGGATCGTTGGGCCTCTTCACCAGAGGTAGAAGAGCACACCATAGACAATGCATGGCCACCCGACGATCTGATGCAGATCAGATCCACGATGGCCGCCATGTCAGATCACCCGATTGATGTGGGCCAGATCTATGCTGGCACTGACTCAAGAGCACCCGGCGAAGATCGATCTAGGATGCAGCCAAATCGGAAGATGTGTCGATGGCGAAGAACTTGGATGGAGGTAGGAAAAGACAACCATGGCCGATGACACAGAAACAACAAAAAAGCCTACCACTTTCCATCCACATCGCCCACGTGACGTCCCACCTCTATGCGTAGGGGCCCGTTGGGGTTCACCGTCCCTCACCCTCAGTCTTCAACAGCCAGGCGTGGCCGCCACTGCCAGCGCCGACGCCAGAATCCGTCGTGGGCAGGAGATCGAGCAGCGGATTTTCTAGGGCTTGGCGTGTCGCTCCGGAGCCGCCCCCGTGTGAGGCACCCCAGGAGCCCGAGGGCCATGAAGGGAGGAGGCCACATGGCGGCGGCGACGCATCACCTTCCATGAGACATGTTGTGCGAGTGTCTAAGACCAGCATCTCCGATCGACGATCTCAGTTTATTGCTCGTTTCTGGAAGCAACTGCACGCTTCTTTGGGCACCAAGCTTATTTGCAGTTCAGCTTACCATCCGCAGACAGATGGTCAGACCGAGAGAGTGAATCAAATTCTTGAGGACATGCTTCGTGCTTGTGTACTGACTCACAACAAGAAGTGGGATGAATGTCTACCGCTAGCAGAGTTCTCTTATAACAACAGTTATCATGAGAGCATCAAGATGGCACCATTCGAGGCTTTGTATGGACGCCGATGTCGCACTCCACAGAACTGGGTTGAGTTCGGTGAAAGAGTCACTTTTGGGCCAGACCTAGTAGCCGATGCTGAGGAGACTGTGCGACAGATTCAGTCCAACCTTCGGGCAGCCAAGTCTCGAATAGAAGAGCTGTGGCAGAACCGCTCAAATTAATCCGGCTTAAGTGCGTTAACCGTCCACTTGGTCATCACACAATTAAAACAGAGTAACCTGACAGTCTGTCGGGTCAAGCCCGATGCAACCACGGTTGAATACCTCGATCGAAACCAGTATGCAAACACCCACACGAAGGCGAGTTCCAGAGATTACAACAGAAAGTCCACAACTTTATTAATAGGTCCCACAAGAGGTATCACCTTTATTACAAAACTAGTCATACTTGAAATAAAAAGGTTCTCAGAGTACGTAACACAACGGAAAAGAAACGGTGGCAGCTAGCCGTAAAGCAACATCATGTGAAGCCGTCATGATGCCACTTAGCCTGATTCTCGTCCATCAGTAGCTCCTGAAAAACAATCAACAAAGCAAGGCTGAGTATACTAATACTCAGCAAGACTTACCCGTCAGGTGAAAACTACATCACCGACTCCTAGACATGCAAGGCTTTTGGCTGGTGGGTTTGTTTTTGCCAAAAAGCATTAATAGTGGGTCCTTACTTTCAATATTTTAGCATCAGGTTCTACTATTTAATTATCCATTCTAGGTTTGCAACCTATTCTAGTCAAGCAAGTTGAGCAAACAATTAAGCATAGCAGCAAGTTTATCCTCCATCATGTTCCACTTCTTACTCAATACATACACAGCGGTTAAGCAGTCTCATAACCGTGAGAGGCAGACAGTTCGAACCGAATTTCTTATCCTTGCAAGGTAAACCTAAGCACCTCGGATCCTTGCGCTTGACGAAGGTCAACGCTCACCAGGGAGTTCCCAGGGATCCGTCAGATTGGGGTCAGGGCCAAATCTCTCCCTAAGTACAAGGTCTAAGCCGGCCTCGCCAGACACTTACGCCCCTTGCACTTACATGTGTACAGCAAGGAGGGCCCGGCCCTCGGGTAGAGCAGGCAAAAGTCCCCGCACTACTTCACCAAGGTACTAAACTTACCGATTACCATATTTGCGACGAGTGCTTAGTACTTTCAAAAGTTTAACCAATGGTGCCGTACCATTCGACCTTAGCCATTTTCAACTATACGGACGGGGACATCTCCAAGATAAAATCCCCGCCCGCCATTCCTTATGATTCCAACACAAGGTAGACAGTGAACTCCTATAATTCTCGCGAGTGACAGGAAATCACTCGACTTTTATCGTGTCCTTAGAGCATGGCAACTAGCGACATAACATACTAGTATTGCAGTACATAGGAGCCTAGGATTATGCAACTAGGGTTTCAATTCAACTCCTGAAACGTAAATGCACAAGCATAAACATAACAAGTTGCATAAGTTAAAAACATAGGTTATGCTCCAGGGCTTGCCTTAATCCTGAGCTAGGTTAGTTTTGAGCTCTTCCGAACTTGGTTCGGGTCTTAACTTGCTTCGTCGGCGTTCAACTCTCCTTCGGGCAGTCCTTCGCCTTCCGTCGGAACTTGCTTGTAGCTTATGTCGGCGAGAGTCGAATCTACACGAGAATGCACATGCATAAGAGTATGATCTTTTATCGAGCCTGGCATAATGCATGACAAGCCCAGGGTGTATTGAGTGGCCACCTTCACCTAGAGAACTTTGTCTGACCTTCCCTTTCTTTAATTAAGGTTGTATTACTTCATTAAAGAACCTTGGGTGATTGATGGTGATGGTGTACACATCTAAATTAGTTTAATTAACTTTACTACACAAGACAAGTGAGGTGGTACTAGTTGGTTTATTATTTGGCAAATAAAATCCAAAGTGGATTTCATTATTTAACTTACTTCATTTCAACTAGCAACTTTACAATTTAATTCTGATAGTTTGGCACATGATATAAGGTTGAGAATTTTACAGCACTAGCTTCTTGTGACAACAGATTTACATACCAAAATTCAAGTTAAAAGGAGTAATACATCCCCCTTGATAAATCATGCTAAAACAGCATGCTATTAACAAGATAAATCCTTATAAAATCACACTAGCATTATTTCAGCCTAGAAAATTTACCAGGGCCAATCATGCTAATGCCAGCTCATACAACAAAATTCAGCCCAAAAAGGTTTGTAGATTTTGCTGCACAAATAACATTGATTTTAGTTGTTTACATTTAAATGAGCAAGTTAGCCATGCCAAACTGAGCTCAACTATTTAACATAGGCACAACAAGTGATAAGAGAGCCAACATAAAAAGATCAGGTTTATTTCTTAAACAGATTAATTAAAACAATTCATGTTTCAAAAACAGCACAGATAAACAAATTAATTCAAAAGTCAAGCTGCAGGGAAGATATTGATGCAATCCTTTTACCCAAGGTTAAGCATGATACCAGGATCAAAAATTTAGCACAAACCAAGCTACAGATTTCAAATTATTCACAAACACATTCAAACTGAGATTTAATTTTAGCTCAAAAACTGAGCATCAAACATATGGACATGCTTTGTAGAAAAGGTGCTTCTCATCACAAGGATTCCAGAAAAATTTAGTAGGCATTTTTCTGATTTTTTTATGATTTTTAATCTATTTTTGAAGTTCTCTGTTTTGGATAACACTATTGAAGTTTAGTTTTCCGAAAAACCCCCTGGAACTCTGTTTCTTCTCAAACTGAGTCCCTGGAACTTGCACAGAGGCCCTTAAGAAGATTGAAAACGTTGCAATCGAATCCTTGGCCATGGCCGGCCATGGGGAGGCCAAATTCGGCCATGGGAGGGCTCGGCTCCGCCGGGGAAGGGGCTAGGGAGGTAGAGGGGCTCACCACCAACCGGTTTTGTGTAGGACTTCGGGGCGGAGGAGGCCGGGAGAGGGGGCGCCGTGGGGAGGGCCGGCGGCGGCCGGTTCTGCCCGTCTCCGGCGAGCTGCAACGGCGGTACTGCACGGGCGACGGCTTGGCGAGGTGGAGAGGAGCTAGAGAGGCCTACTTGTGCCACTGGGCAGCGATGGGGAGGGGCGCAAGGTGGAGCTCCGCGTCGGCGGCCTGGCGGCGGGACGGCGAAGGAGCAGGGCGCGCGCGAGGAGGAGGACCATGGCGTCTTTTATAGGCGCAGCAGGGAGCAAGAGGTGCAAGGCTTCGTGGCGAAGCTGCTCGCCCATAGGGCGCGACGGCCGCAGCCGGGGATTGGCTATGGCGGCGACGGAACGCGCGGCAGCCACGTGGAGCTCGCGGATGGGCGACGAGCGGCGGTGGCGAGCGGAGGGGGCTTCGAGGGTGGCTCTGGCGTGTTGCAGAAGCTCTGCCGGGGGTTGGCCGGCCTCGACGTGCGTGTCAGGAGCGGCAAGCCGCGTGGCGTGCGTGGAATGGGCGCGCTCTCGAGTGCCAGCATTTCGTCGAACACTTGCTGGGCGCTAGTTTGACCGAGTGTTTCTCCAAAAATTTGAACTAAAGTTCAAATTCTCCAAATACAAAAGTTGGAGATCTAAGTACCCTCTACAACTTTTGTAAAGGCTGACCATAGAAAAAGTTCATGGATCGGTGGGGAACGCGCGATGAAGTGGGTGAACTTTTTTGCCAGCCGGAGGTGAACTTGGAAAGTTTGACTGACTTTGACTGGATTTTTGAGCAATTTCCACTCAAAATTTTGAAAAGTGACAATTGACAAAGTTGTGTTCCCAGAAAATCTGGACAACTTTTTTATTGGCAGAATTTCAAGTTATTAAGTGAAATTTCAAATTTGAGTCATGCCAAGCTCCAAGGGTCTAGGAAGGGTGCCTTGAGTCCATCAATACATGTGTTGACTTTGGTCAATTCCTCAAGTGTGGTCAAGCAAAACCTTAATTAGACTTAACCAAGGTGGTTAAACATCGTCTTAGTCCAAAATTAATACCTGAGGTGTTATAGCCTACCCCCTTAAAGGGAATCTCGTCCCGAGATTCGGGTGACCATAACTAGGAGAGGGTGCTTGTACCCTTTACATCTGGTGCTCCCTTCGGTATGCTTGTGCAATGCTCATGCCCATCTTGGCAATGTGCGATCATCTCCTGTCGGTGTCGGTTGTTAGGTGCTTGCTTCTTCCTTGGGGGCTGAGGACAGTCACGAGTAGGGTGGTCCGGATGATCATAGTTCGGAGCAATAGTGACTTCCTCGGAACTTGTTATTCTCTTTGCCAATCGCGTAAGCAGCCTGCTCGATTTACACTTCGACCCTAAGATCTTTGTAATGTATTCTGCCCACTCATCAGGGTTGGACCTTTTGCCCTTATTTCTTGGGTCACTCCATGCGTTAGAAGAGCAACTTCGAACCAAATGGTCAATTCCCCCACACTTGAAACATGCTTGATAGCGTGAGGTAGAATACTTTTGGGCTGTTGAGTGGGCTTGAGTTCCTGCGACCGAGCCTCCTTTAGTATCCATGCTACGCTGCCTTTGGCCACGTGGACGAAAATCGGTGCAAGTGATCTCCCATTCACTCAGATCCATGTTAGGTAGAACATGCTTGTGTCCTAGATACGTGGCCTTTGGTTCGCCTAGATCCATTGGTAGCTTTGAGGGTGGTAACAGGGATGCCGAGTCCTCTTGCGTGGGTTCCTGGCTTGGTTGACTTAAGAGAGTTGTATCTGCCAAGAGGTTCAGGAGACGGGCCTGCTCAGCTATGGAAGTAAGCATTGTCTGGGATAGGTTGGCTATCAAATTGGTCAGTGGTAGCTCCTGTTGATGGTCCTGAATGATGCTTCGTACCAACAGATCGAGTAGCCGATTCTGCTCTTCCATCAACTTGATAGCGTTGGTAACCTGATTGGCCAATATAGGTGAGTGAGGTAGGATATCTTCGTACGGCTGAGGGCTTCTTGGGTTTTCCTTGGTGGAAGTCATCATGCTGCAGTGTGATTAGGCCACGATCAGTCTCTTCTCTAATACTTTAGATATAGGCAAAAAGGGCAACTAAAAGCATGACGAAAAGCAGAGGTTGGAGTCAACGGTGATTCGTCTGTGTACTGATCCTCTTTCTCCATTTTGATACCTTAACCAAGTACATAACTATGTCCTGAGTATCCATAGACAACTTCCCTTGACTGTCATATCAAGTCAACTTCTTGACCGAGTTAGACTTCATCCTAACTCATAATAGCATTTGTTGTCCCGAAGTGAGTGGTCTTCACGAGTTGGCCGACAAAAACCTACCTGGAGTCCTACTTCAGAGAGTGAGTGACAATCCCAGTAGGGATTATATCCATATCTTCCTACTTCCTGGAGGTATAGGTGGTGATATGAGGTTCTAGCTATTCTAAGGCGTTCAATTCCTTACCATTGGGTAGCATCAAGACATACTTGGTGGTTTTCCTCTTTATCCCTTGCCCATTAGAAAACTTTACCGTTAGCACTTGGTACACCCTACAACCAAGGGATGAACAAGTAGTGGCCACAACTATCATTTGTCCTGGTAGATCCGAGCTCCTGGATACCCTATGCAATTCTCGAACTATATTTTCCTTCCCAACATGTTGAAACCATTGGTACTTCTCACCCTTCCTTGAGAGCTTCTACCTGATGATTGGAACTTCTTCACCTTGACTTGCCATTATGGCTACATCGTATAGGATGGACCTTGCGAGACTAAACTAGACCTCACTTTCTAATGACGAAGAAGAAAGGTGGAAAAGCTGGGTATAAGATGACGGGGCAGGGTGCCCAAAAGTTTTCAGGTAGGAACTTGCACTAAGAGGAGTACACTGCGGGCGAGGAAAGCTCATGGGAGGTCAATAGGGCATCTTGAACATGAGAGGTGATGAGCAAAAAGAGGATAAGTTCAAGTGAGACTGTTCGGATCAACACGTTCAAGACTAACTCAATCGAGGAGGTGTAGGACATTTGTTGGAAACAGGTAATGCACCTAGAATGATATGGTCGCCGTGATGCACTGTGCTCGTGAGTGATCCATGCAATGGTGCATAAAGTGCATATGGCATGATGCATCATGATGTCATTTCAATGATGCATATGTTATGATGTACAAATGATGGTGCATATGACGTGATGCATAATGATGGTGCATATGATGCATTTCCATGATGCGGTGCGTGCAACATGATGCACATGTATGTGATCAAATGGTGCATATGCTTATGAGTGATTTATGCATATACATATGAGTGAGTGGTGCACATGCACACGCACATGAATGGTTAAAGCACGTGCTCATGAACAAATGATGCACATGCTCATGAGTTTAACTGGTGCTTCTACGACTAGGAAGGCGAATCAAGGTTCATGTGTCAAAACCATGATGATCGTTCAAGGGGTAACATCACAATGTAAGGACCACGGTTATCAAGGTATGGCCAAGAATCATTATAGAGCAAGTTCAAAGAAAGGCATTACGGACAAAGAAGGTTCATTAGCCACTGTCAAAGGGGTGAGCAACATTTAGATGATAAGAGGGTGCAATTGCACTAAAAGTGCGAGACAGGATTTTTACGTAAGACACCCATAGAGCATATGAGAAAAGTGTAGCTCTTGAGTAAGGAACCATCGTACGAATCAAAGATTTTTCAAAAGGATCGAGAAAGGTCACTTAGTCAACTGGAGGGGCTAACGCGTAACAAGACCTTAGTCGTAAACATCTTGAACCTTGGGTAGCGGCTTCAATGCTTCATATCTTTCAAACCCCTAGATTTGATTGAGCACAAACCTTCATGGCAAATGCCTGAACTCGCCAGTTATGCCTTGCGGTGATGCGTTCCTCCTCAATCCAACATTGTGATCCTTGGGACCTAAATTTCCAACTGTTGTTGGCGTTATTTCCATAATCTCTTTCTTTGTCCGCTAGCTCTTGTAGCTATGTCTATTGCTCGGCTACCTCCATAGGTGACATCATGTAGTGCTATCTGGGTATAGGAGTAGGGCCGAGCTGAAGTTCAACGACAACTCTTGGTTTCTACCTACTGGTACACAAGGTGATTCATCCGAAAGATATCGGGATACACGTACACCATCGAAACATTCTTAATTTGAGACTCAGACCTCGAGAATGCACGAACAATCAGGCAATCTCGGCAAGGGAAGTAGTAATGGAGTGTTCTCATGTAGGTGAGTGAATCTCAACTTACCCCTGTGGATATATCAAGTACAAGTATGACCTTGTGTTTAGTCATCAAATCCATCTCAAGAACGATATCCATTCATTCCTGGCCTAGTGTAAGAACTTCCCAACAGCAAGGCTGTCATGGGAGAAAATACATCTCTCCACGGTCGATCATCCAAAGCTTTCCAATTCTGGCCACCAGCTAGGAAATTTTGATGAGTGCCATTTTTCATATTTGACCCCGGATTTCAATCCAATCTCTATCTAGGCCGAAAACTCGAAGTTCAACTCGCAGTTCCCCTGGGACTTAAGACAGCTGAGGGTTACCAAAACGTTTATATCTCCTGTTGTGCAGGCTCAGTAGAGCTGAAGTTTAATGAGCAACTTCCTTGTGAGGTACTCACAACTTTGGTTTTCAAGGCATGACACTTGATATGAAAGGTCCATGAATTTAAAATTCTCACCTTAATCAATTGCAAAGGTTTAGCGGTTACAACCATGCATGATGATGAACTTTAGGGTCAACTCCTACCCTAAGTTATAACATCTTTCCAAAATACAACGAAGAATGACTTCATTCCATGCTAGCCTATTACATCATTGACAACTACTGAGATGGACGTAACGGCTAAGCTTTATTGTTGATACCATCACTGGCTCGCGACTACTCCGGTCCTGACTCTATTCCAGACTCTCCCTGTATTTCCTCATGGTCTTCCTCTTCCGGCTCGGGCGCTGCGGGCACATGTTGTTGAACGGCCATTTCTTCTATCTGGTACTCCAGGTCCCACATGTGCAGGTCGGCCATCCGTAGCATGTGATTCTTTTGAGCAATGGTCGCATTCTTGATCCTTAGCTCATTGCGAAGCTCCCGTATTTTACGCTTGCCTTTCTGCTCCTTTTTCTTGAGTGCTTCGATCTGAGCTTGGGCTTGGGCTAGCTGGTGCTTGGTCGTGTCTAGCTCTCTTACTTGATGCCTGTAGATGGAGTTCTCACCACAGATATCTTGGTAAATTTGGAGCATGCCGGCGGAATATCGAACTGCGGCGGCTCTATCCGGGTCATGGTAAAGCTGTGTAGAATCCAGAAAAAGAGGCAAACGATCTGCCCACGGTCCAGAGGTCTAATCCCTAAGAGGAAAAACTTTAGCTGGGCTAAGGGCTACATCGGTGTGATACTTCTCACAGAAGACAGTAAGAGCACGGTGAGCGACCTTCTGCCAAGTGTCGGCCAAACTGGTACCATCAGCATTAACTTCCCAGGGGCCCCAATCGCGCATAAGTGAGGAGGCTGGAATCTTTACTTTCCCATCACAACGTGGAATGCCTGCTGCTGCCATATACTCTCGTCCGTAGTACACAGGACGATCCTTGTATCCAAAATATCGCGGCGTGTCCCAAAGGAGAGATGGAAATCCGCCTTCTTGGAGGCACTCAGAGTGGGTCCACCCTTCAGCATCCACAACCAAGGGCACGGGGTCGGCCATCTGGAGAAAACCATAAGAAAGATTTTGGTAAACATCTTTGAGTAAGTGCCACTAACTGCCCAGAAAGGAAACAGATTTCTGGACGAAAGGCAAGACGAGGGTAACTAAAAAGGTAGACTCCCAACACCTATCCAAACTTACCCAACAGCCCTTTAGATTTACAACAACGTATTTATTAAGTTATTAGCAACTCTTATTAAAGGTGATTTTACAACCGAGAAGTTTTAATGATCCGAAAAAGTTCGGACCAAAAGGGTAACTTATTCTTCACAGATTTTTGGGTTGCTTACATGATGCAAGAGCGTCCTCACAACTGCCAACAAGCTTTGGCGTACGTAGTTAGTGCCGGTGGCAAGGCATACGGTACGTCTTTCCCTATATCTAGTCGCTTTACTAACCGCAAAACTTACGAGCAGAGGTTAGTGTACCTGCAAGAAAACCATGGACCTTTCGTGCCAGCACCCACGAAAGCGTCCCCATTCATTACCGTTCACTTATAGAAACGGCATCCATGCGTTCAACACTGCATGGACAGTGCGTCTAGTCTAGGTCATAGGCTCCATTTGAATAGAGCCAAACAACCCTTCGCATAACTCGTGATGCGGCATGCACGCGTCTAAAACACGCGGCAAAAAGATAGACAATGGGTTCATTGGAATTAGAACCACATCATCCGCGACCTTGCTCACGTATCAAAACACGTGGGTGACTCATACACAACCGATGACAGATTTCCGGTTTGAATAGGAACCATCATCCCTCACGCACTCGTGGCGTGGAAACCCGCGCACGTATGAAACACATGAGCTCGAATGTGCTGGAAGTAAATCGAGATCAAGCATGGAGTTAGTAAGCCACCTGAAAAGTATCCCAAAAACTCCCTCTAGGGCTTCACGGTCTAAGTACATCCTTAGCGATCCAACGCATCTATGAACGCAACTACTCTTGGTAAGTTTTATTATAAAACAAGTGTTTGGGGCTCTGTTGAGGTCTCTAGTGCATACTTTTCGCTCTGATACCAGCTCTGGCAGAACCGCTCAAACTAATCCGGCTTAAGTGCGTTAACCGTCCACTTGGTCATCACGCAATTAAAACAGAGTAACCTGACAGTCTGTCGGGTCAAGCCCGACGCAACCACGGTTGAATACCTCGATCGAAACCAGTATGCAAACACCCACACGAAGGCGAGTTCCAGAGATTACAACAGAAAGTCCACAACTTTATTAATAGGTCCCACAAGAGGTATCACCTTTATTACAAAACTAGTCATACTTGAAATAAAAAGGTTCTCAGAGTACGTAACACAGCGGAAAAGAAACGGTGGCAGCTAGCCGTAAAGCAACATCATGTGAAGCCGTCATGATGCCACTTAGCCTGATTCTCGTCCATCAGTAGCTCCTGAAAAACAATCAACAAAGCAAGGCTGAGTATACTAATACTCAGCAAGACTTACCCGTCAGGTGAAAACTACATCACCGACTCCTAGACATGCAAGGCTTTTGGCTGGTGGGTTTGTTTTTGCCAAAAAGCATTAATAGTGGGTCCTTACTTTCAATATTTTAGCATCAGGTTCTACTATTTAATTATCCATTCTAGGTTTGCAACCTATTCTAGTCAAGCAAGTTGAGCAAACAATTAAGCATAGCAGCAAGTTTATCCTCCATCATGTTCCACTTCTTACTCAATACATACACAGCGGTTAAGCAGTCTCATAACCGTGAGAGGCAGACAGTTCGAACCGAATTTCTTATCCTTGCAAGGTAAACCTAAGCACCTCGGATCCTTGCGCTTGACGAAGGTCAACGCTCACCAGGGAGTTCCCAGGGATCCGTCAGATTGGGGTCAGGGCCAAATCTCTCCCTAAGTACAAGGTCTAAGCCGGCCTCGCCAGACACTTACGCCCCTTGCACTTACATGTGTACAGCAAGGAGGGCCCGGCCCTCGGGTAGAGCAGGCAAAAGTCCCCGCACTACTTCACCAAGGTACTAAACTTACCGATTACCATATTTGCGAGGAGTGCTTAGTACTTTCAAAAGCTTAACCAATGGTGCCGTACCATTCGACCTTAGCCATTTTCAACTATACGGATGGGGGCATCTTCAAGATAAAATCCCCGCCCGCCATTCCTTATGATTCCAACACAAGGTAGACAGTGAACTCCTATAATTCTCGCGAGTGACAGGAAATCACTCGACTTTTATCGTGTCCTTAGAGCATGGCAACTAGCGACTTAACATACTAGTATTGCAGTACATAGGAGCCTAGGATTATGCAACTAGGGTTTCAATTCAACTCCTGAAACGTAAATGCACAAGCATAAACATAACAAGTTGCATAAGTTAAAAACATAGGTTATGCTTCGGGGCTTGCCTTAATCCTGAGCTAGGTTAGTTTTGAGCTCTTTCGAACTTGGTTCGGGTCTTGACTTGCTTCGTCGGCATTCAACTCTCCTTCGGGCAGTCCTTCGCCTTCCGTCGGAACTTGCTTGTAGCTTCTGTCGGCGCGATTCGATTATACACAAGAATGCACATGCATAAGAGTATGATCTTTTATCGAGCCTGGCATAATGCATGACAAGCCCGGGGTGTATTGAGTGGCCACCTTCACCTAGAGAACTTTGTCTGACCTTCCCTTTCTTTAATTAAGGTTGTATTACTTCATTAAAAAACCTTGGGTGATTGATGGTGATGGTGTACACATCTAAATTAGTTTAATTAACTTTACTACACAAGACAAGTGAGGTGGTACTAGTTGGTTTATTATTTGGCAAATAAAATCCAAAGTGGATTTCATTATTTAACTTACTTCATTTCAACTAGCAACTTTACAATTTAATTCTGATAGTTTGGCACATGATATAAGGTTGAGAATTTTACAGCACCAGCTTCTTGTGACAACAGATTTACATACCAAAATTCAAGTTAAAAGGAGTAATACATCCCCCTTGATAAATCATGCAAAATCAGCATGCTATTAACAAGATAAATCCTTATAAAATCACACTAGCATTATTTTAGCCTAGAAAATTTACCAGGGCCTACTCATGCTAATTCCAGCTCATACAACAAAATTTAGCCCAGAAAGGTTTGTAGATTTTGCTGCACAAATAACATTGATTTTAGTTGTTTGCATTTAAATAAGCAAGTTAGCCATGCCAAACTGAGGTCAACTATTTAACATAGGCACAACAAGTGATAAGAGAGCCAACATAAAAAGATCAGGTTTATTTCTTAAACATATTAATTAAAATAATTCATGTTTCAAAAATGGCACAGATACACAAATTAATTCATAAGTCAAGCTGCAGGGAAGATATAGATGCAATCTTTTTAGACAAGGTTAAGCATGATACCAGGAGAAACATATCAAAAATTTAGCACAAACCAAGCTACAGATTTCAAATTATTCACAAACACATTGAAACTGAGATTTAATTTTAGCTCAAAAACTGGGCATCAAACATATGGACATGCTTTGTAGAAAAGGTGCTTCTCATCACAAGGATTCCAGAAAAATTTAGTTTGCATTTTTATGATTTTTCTATGATTTTTAATCTATTTTTGAAGTTCTCTGTTTTGGATAACACTATTGAAGTTCAGTTTTCCGAAAACCCCCCTGGAACTCTGTTTCTTCTCAAACCGAGTCCCTGGAACTTGCACAGAGGCCCTTAAGAAGATTGAAAACGTTGCAATCGAATCCTTGGCCATGGCCGACCATGGGGAGGCCAAATTCGGCCATGGGAGGGCTCGGCTCCGCCGGGGAAGGGGCTAAGGAGGTAGAGGGGCTCACCACCAACCGGTTTTGTGTAGGACTTCGGGGCGGAGGAGGCCGGGAGAGGGGGCGGCGGCCGGTTCTGCCCGTCTCCGGCGAGCTGCAACGGCGGTACTGCACGGGCGACGGCTTGGCGAGGTGGAGAGGAGCTAGAGAGGCCTGCTTGTGCCACTGGGCAGCGATGGGGAGGGGCGCAAGGTGGAGCTCCGCGTCGGCGGCCTGGCGGCGGGACGGCGAAGGAGCAGGGCACGCGCGAGGAGGAGGACCATGGCGTCTTTTATAGGCGCAGCAGGGAGCAAGATGTGCAAGGCTTCGTGGCGAAGCTGCTCGCCCATAGGGCGCGACGGCCGCAGCCGGGGATTGGCTATGGCGGCGGCGGAACGCGCGGCAGCCACGTGGAGCTCGCGGATGGGCGACGAGCGGCGGTGGCACGTGGAGGGGGCTTCGAGGGTGGCTCTGGCTTGTTGCAGAAGCTCTGCCGGGGGTTGGCCGGCCTCGGCCTGCGTGTCAGGAGCGGCAAGCCGCGTGGCGTGCGTGGAACGGGCGCGCTCTCGAGTGCCAGCATTTCGTCGAACACTTGCTGGGCGCTGGTTTGACCGAGTGTTTCTCCAAAAATTTGAGCTAAAGTTCAAATTCTCCAAATACAAAAGTTGGAGATCTAAGTACCCTCTACAACTTTTGTAAAGGCCGACCATAGAAAAAGTTCATGGATCGGTGGGGAACGCACGATGAAGTGGGTGAACTTTTCTGCTAGCCGGAGGTGAACTTGGAAAGTTTGACTGACTTTGACTGGATTTTTGAGCAATTTTGACTCAAAATTTTGAAAAGTGACAATTGACAAAGTTGTGTTCCCAGAAAATCTGGACAACTTTTATATTGGCAGAATTTCAAGTTATTAAGTGAAATTTCAAATTTGAGTCATGCCAGGCTCCAAGGGTCTAGGAAGGGTGCCTTGAGTCCATCAATACATGTGTTGACTTTGGTCAATTCCTCAAGTGTGGTCAAGCAAAACCTTAATTAGACTTAACCAAGGTGGTTAAACATCGTCTTAGTCCAAAATTAATACCTGAGGTGTTATAAGAGCTATACCGACAAGAGACGCCAACCGTTGGTTTTTGCAGTTGGTGATCACGTATACCTTCGTGTCTCCCCCACGAAGGGTGTACGTCGGTTCGGTGTCAGAGGAAAGCTAGCACCAAGGTTCATTGGACCGTTTTAGATTTCTGAGCAGTGTGGACCCGTTGCTTATCGTTTCGAGCTGCCACCAAACCTTTCGGGAGTTCACAACATCTTTCATGTGTCTCAGTTGAAGAAGTGTTTGAAAGCTCCTGCAGATCTGGTGATCAGTGTTGTAGGGCAGCTTGAGCCAGATCTTACATATCCTGAGCAGCCCATCAAGGTGCTTGATCAGAAGGAGAGAGTCACTAGAAACAGAACTGTCAGATTCTATAAGGTGCAGTGGAGCAACCACTCTGAGGCTGAAGCCACATGGGAACAAGAGTTTCTACACTCTAGCTTCCCCAGTTTTCTACCTTCTAGGTGAGTTTTTAGTTTGCTTCTATTTTTGCATCTTGTTTGTTGTTCTTGCTCTTGTTTTTCCTTCTTTTTCTTTGAATCTCGGCACGAGATTCTCTTTAAGGGGGAGGGCTATGACACCCTGTGTCACTGCAGCCCAGACCCACTGCAAAAACATCCCAGCTAAACCGAAACCAAGTTCAAATCAAGTTTGGATTCGAAATCCTCAATTCAAATAAATGTGAAACCAAATGTTATGAAGCAAATCAAAATTTTCTATAACAACTTCAGCTGGAAAAAAATTCTGTGGACTACGTGTCAGAAAAGAAAATTTTGGAGAATTTTTCAAAAGTTTTCAAATTCTGGAAGTGCCTCTAAAAATTCAGGAAAATTCATGCAAATCTTGGTGTTCCTTGAATTTTAATTCAAATTTTGTTTCTTAAATCCACTTAATTCCAATGTAAAAGTTGGAGCTGGATGTTGGATCCTCATTTGCAGAATTTTTCAGAGTTTTTGGAGAACAGAAAGAACTCCTTTTAATTCGGCAAATTCGGTTGGATAAAATTCGGCAAAAATGCGAAGGAGCTCGGGCCAACGCATCAGTGGCTCAGTCTGGCGTCCCCTTGCTCTGGTTGGGCATCCAGGGCAGCCGTTCGCCTCGTGGCCGTTGGCCACCGGCACACCCGCGCTATCTCCTCCCCCGGTCGGACGCCACTGCCGCCTTTTAACCCCACTTCCCCCTCGTTTCCACAAACCCTAGCTCATCCTTCTTCTTCTCCGTCTCGCGCCACCACCATCGCCAACCGCACCAGCTCGAGCTCGCCGTGCCACCTCCGTCAAGCCATCCCCGGCCGAGTCAACCCCGCAGAGCTTCGCCTCGACCTCCTCAAGCTCCTTCATGAACGCCATTCCCCCTCCTCCGCCGCAAGCTCCGCATCACCACCTCCAACTCCGGCCGCCAGCCGCCCTCTTCGCCGATGTGCGATTCGGCCTCCTCGGTGAGCCTGTTGCTGATTCCTCGTTCCAGCTGGTGCGCAATTGAGCCGTACACCCCCTCACCCCTCTGTTTCCTCTGCCTGCAGCCCACGACGCCGGACCATCACTTCTCCCCTCCGTCGGTCAACTCCGCCCGCCACCCCTCCGGTGAACTCGCCCCTCCGAGCCTCCTCCACGTCAACTGCACGACGCTGAGAACCGTGCCATCGAGATAAGCCCCGTGCTCGCGCAAACTCCTCCCCATCTCCCCTCTTTTGGCCGGGCCAGGCGCTTCGCCATCGCCGTTGCGCCGCCGCTCACCGCCGACTACCCTCCAGCCGTCGACCTCGTGTGCACGCTAGGGTTCCCAAGCCGCCTCTTCATCGTCGACGCGTCGCCCTCGCCGTCGAGCCCTGCCGTGCTGGGAACGGCCGCCATGCTGCCGCGCCACGCGCGTCGTACGCGCGTGCACTGTGGCCAGGGCCGGCCGGATCCGGTGTGGTCAGACCGGATCTGCTGCACCCAGAGCCTGTGCCCCTCTATGTGGCCAGGATTTGATTGGCTGCGTGGAAAGAAATTCCTTTTCTGGTTTATCTAATTCCCAGAAAATATCAGAATCTTGTAAAATTCATAGTAAATCACACACACATCAGAAAAATGCAAATACAATTTTGTTGGACTCCCTGTGCTTAGATCTATCCAACAAAATTATCAAACTGAACAAAATCCTTTCTCTGTTTTCTGTAAAATTTCTTAAGTTTTAAATCTTGTTTAAATCATAATAAATTCTCTGTAAGTCCAAAAATCCTCAAACTTCACAGTAATTCAATTCAAGCAATGGTTAATCCAGGAAAAATGTCAGTAAACCTCAAGTAATTTTCGAAATCATGTTAATTAAGTTACGTCCTCCAGTTAATTTAATTAATTAACTTTAAGTCTTAATCGCATCATATCTTTGCGTCTGACATGCATTATTTTTCTTGTCATGACGTATAGTGACAGAGGAGACCCCAGAGCTATTGGACTTCTAGCTGCCAGACCAGGCTCAGGAGGAGCCACAGACTGACACCCCCGCTGACCCTGTTGCTAGTGCCGCACCCAAGCCAGGCAAGCCCCGGTGCATCTCGCTCGTGTTTTCATTTTCCTTTATCACTATGATTGGTGTCGGTAGAAATGTTTGTGCATTTGGTTTCCAGGAGTTGCTGTGAAACCCTAGACTTGCAGTAGGTTTACCCTTCCACACCTGCCTTGTTGATTCCTGTTTTAGTAGTTGATGATTCTAGGTTGATGGTTAGCGCTGCTATGCTTAGTTGCTAGTGATCGGTAGAAGTCGAGTGGTAGGTCCCACTCGCATGGTAGGACCATGACACCTTGGTTTGTACTAGAAGAGTTGTAGGTTTGTTGGAGACCGGACGGGGAATGTTTGTGTAGGATGGTTGAGAAGGCTGGGCCTTCATGGTGGTAGCCCCGTCTGTGTCGATTGAGGACCATTCGTTGTTGGCCCTATTGAGCAAGTTTGAATGTACTGACCGCATGCTGGTGTTTATGGGCCCAATAAACCGATATAGCCTGTGTCGCCCTAGATGTCTAGTGGTAGCCCACTGTTTCTATCATGGTACGTGGAAGAGAGTGGATCACCTTCTGAGCGGATCGGACGTCTGGGATGGGGATCGTGTCGGAAGGCCCTTTCTCGGGAGGAGTTGGAACCGGCATAGCTCTAGTGTTGTACAGCGTGAAAGGTTGCCACATACGGCGTAATGCTCCTGTAGGATGTACATCGATGCTGCCGCTCTCGGATATGAGCACCCCTCTTGTTCAGTGCGCCACATCGTAGTGTGATGATGGATGATGATGATGACGATTATGTTACTGCTCTTTTACTTACTATTGTACTTTACTGCTCTGCTTGTTGTTATTTTACTTGCCTGTCCTAGTTGTTAGTTGTAGAACATGATACCTGGCTAATTACTTAAATTGAGCTAAACCTTGAAAGTAAGGACCAAGTAATTAGTGCTATTTTACGCAAATCGAGTCAGCATACCCCTTGTAGCCTTTGCATACTTGGAGTCGGCTATAGCTGGCCTGTTGACGGGTAAGACTTGCTGAGTATTAGTTGCTCAGGGTTTGGCTCCCTATGTTTTTGTGCAGGTAATGCTTTTGCTTCCGCTGATGCTTCTGGTGGAGGCTACCAATGGGAGGGACAGCCGCCTGAGGGTTAAACCGTCCACTGGGAGCCCGAGGAGTGATCTTCTGTAGGTCCACAACGCAGGGCTCCGATGTGTGGCCCTTGTACCGTCGAGTGTAGTAGTTGATGTTGTAGGATGAATACTTCCGCTGCGCTACTCATGTTTTAACTCATATGGACTAATGTAATAACTTGAAGATTTAAATTTTGCTATTTATGTGCGATACTATCTGTGTCTGTTCATCAGCACGTCCGACTCAATCTTGTGAAAAGCGGTAACGCTTCAATATTGCAAAAGCAAAACTTGTAAACATAGGTAGGATGCACCGGGGCTTGCCTTGATGTTCAAAGGAGACTAAGTTAGTGGCTTCAAAAGGCAGCTCTTGATCAGCAATCCTTCTGAAAATCTTCTTTAGTGGCTTCAGCGTTTCCTATATCGAATGATATGTCAAATACGGCGAAAACAACCCATATGCAACAATATGTTCAATGCAACAAGCATGATCGGATTACAAGATGCCTAAGGATGATATGGCGCTGTTATGACAAAAAGAAAGATAAACAAATTTTTAGCTAGTTCTTGTCTGAAGGATTTCCTTCATTAACTCCTATATTTAATTAGTTAAGTTGTTAAACAAAGAGTAAACGATTCATTTCCAAAACATTGAGCGATGCTCTGGTCATGAGGTGTTCTCCTCTGTTATGCACACGTATGAACAAGTATGAGCAGATTAAACACTAATTTTCAAGATTTTAACCTAATTGGATTTATTTTACAAATTAAAACAAGGTTGAAAATAGAAAATAAATTCCATGCAATTTTCCAAAGCTTCTCTGACTATACCAAAATTCATGGTGGTAGAGTTCCTAGTAAATGACATGCGTGCATAAGAATTACAATACACCACTGGAAAGGGGATGCCAGGAGGGATCTAACAAAAATTAGTTTGCATTTTTCCAGTGAGACAAGATTTAGTTATGATTTATTTAGTGTTTAAATTGCATGATTTTTACAGGCCAAAATATTGATGAACAATGGCCACTATCTGCACAGGGCTGTAGATCTATACGAGGGGAATCTAACAAAATCTATTTTGGAATTTGTGGTGCAATAGAACTCAGAGATATGAATTTTTGAAGTTTGATGGATTTTCTGGCTAGCCGAGTTTCAAATCCTGGTCGGGTTTTGACGACTGGGTTTCTTCCCGAGGGTCACGGTTTCAGCGGCTTTGGGTTTGGCAGCCGGGATCTTTCCCGGGGTGCCCGGGTTGTGGCCGGGTTTTGACTGGGGTCAGGTTTTGGCCGTCGGGTTTCGGTTGGTGGAGCGGGCTCGGGTTTTAGCCGTCAGGTTTCGATGACAGCGGGCAGAGGCGGCAGGGCGGCTCACCGGCGACGATCTACAGGCGGTGGGGGTGTTGGGTGACCGGGCCCAAGAGTCAGGCACGATGAGGTGGACAAGAAGGAGGGGTCACCAGGGTCGGGATGGTAGAGGCACGGCAACTGTCACACCCAATTTTGAGGACAAAACCGAATGCATAGCATATGTGCGCCAGGATCCATTTTCACACATATGTTGACATCATAAGTGAATATATCAAAAGACAGTGTTCGAAAAGTAAAGGATTTAAGTAACTTTATTACACACTCTCGGTAGACACGAAGGTCTATACTCATTCAACGATAACTTAACACTAAAGCCACACCAACGACTTCTTCCACAGGAAGTTGACTGGTTGACGCACGCCTTAGAACTCATCGAACTCGTCGAAGAACTCTCCATCATCAAGCTCGTCTGAACAGCAGTTTTAGCAAGGGTGAGTATACTTATGGTTGGTACTCAGCAAGTGGGGGGAAAAATGCAAGGTTTTCAAGGAGAGGCCGAGGGTTTACAGCGGTTAGCATTTTAGTTGGTCATATTTTATTAGCAAGCACCTAGTTACTAGGTATAAGTTTATACCAACCCAATTAAGCAGAAGGAAACCAACATTAACTCAAAACCAAGGAACCATGATTTAATTATCATCTTTAAGTTCAATTATCACGTGAGGGTCCGGGCCGCTCTTAACCGTGAGCACGGCTGATATATCAGTTTTACACTCTGCAGAGGTTGCACACTTTCACCATAAGTCGCGTAAAAGTTCATAAGAACTTTGGACCCAACCATGCGGTGCTGGCCAAGCACACGACCACACTTCCGAGGTGTGATTGCATAGGGACGCTACGAGGCCTTTACAAAGATTCCCTTGTAGGTAGTAGTCCGCTAGAGTTTCAGTAGCGATGCGGACCATAACCCTCCCTAATGGTCAACACCTTAGCAAAGGCTGCTGCCCCAAGAGGACCGGGCTATACTCAGGCACCTTCCCCCTCCTTGCCCTTTCGGTAAGACTACCACAAACAAGAGCCTCTAATTAATTAGCCAAGACCAGAGCCATGTAGTCCTTATGGTTGCACTGTTTTCCCGGGTGGTTCTCCATGTTCCAATTAATAGATGTGGTCTTGTATTACCAAGGATTCAGCATAAATAAATCATGTTTATCATTATTCATTAGGAACCACCATGAACCAATTTAAGCAACTAGCAATGCTACCCAACAAGAAAGTAAACCCCGGTTGACAAGGAATGGGTATAAAGTCTAGGCAAATCCTTAATAGGTCCCATCATTTTATGCAATACAATAAAAGTAAAGTGTATTTAGATGCAATTTCTGGGTCAACAAGAATATGAAGGGGGGAAGCCACTTGCCTTCCTCGAGAAACTGCTGTGGGTCTTCCTCGAACTGTTGCTCCTGGCCTTCCACAAACGTCACGTCGTCTACACGATCACACAAGCAATACAATAAATAAATAAGAAACAATACACCAAAACAATAAAACAGAACAGGACAACATCGTAGAACTGTTGTGCACGATGCAAGGATCGCGTGAGCGCGAGAACCACTTGAATCGGATTTAAAACGGAGAAGATATGGCTAAAACAGGGTTCCAGGGGCATATCTGTGAATAAACAAAGTTTTCAGGGGCTAGACTGAAGAAAATCGAGGGCTAAACCCTAATTATGTGGTAAATAGAAGGTTCAAGACGTAAAAGAGCAAGGCTTGGACTGCTGGCAGAAATTAAGAAGAAGACAGGGGCTAAAATAGAAAAGAAAGGACTTGTTTGTAAATACTTTTGAATTAACTTGGACTGCGCTGCAAAACAGAAGAAAGGGAGGGGCTCTTTAGCAAAACAGCCGGGGCCGGCGGGTTTGACCAGTATTGACCCGGGGTCAAATCCCATCGGGGCCGTCGGATTCAGATCGGGCGGCACGGAGCGGGGCTGGCAGGCTGCGGCGGCGGAGTCGGCGGCGCGCGGCGGCGCTGCGGCGGCGGGTCGCCGGCGCAAGCTCGATCTCGAGCTTCCGGCCACCAAAACGAGCGCGGAAAGGCTCTGGAGAAAGCTGGAGAGATGGAGAAGAGGTTGGTGGGGTTCTCACTGCGAGTTGGAGCGACGGAGACGAGGTACAGCGAAGGGGAGGAGCTCGGGCGGCGGTGAGCTCCGGCGAGCTAGAACGGCAACTTTGAGGATAGGTTTGAAGCGTGGGGAGTGGATGGGAGGTTCGGATGGAGGGGCGAGACTTTTTATAGGGGCTCGGAGGGGAGCGGTGGCGGCCGGGGGAGATCGAGGGGCGGCCGGCGGCCGGCGCTCGGGCGGCCATGGTGGAGGCGGCCGTTAGCGGTTCGGGGTGGAGAGGAGGCGAGGTGGCGGGGTGAGTGCTCCACTGAGCATTGATGGCGCGAGCGGAGGGGAAGCGGCGCGGTGCTGCAGAAGGGGGAGGGCGAGCAGCGCGGCAGCGGCTCGGTCGGAAGCTGGAGGTAGGAGACGATTCTGACGGGCGGGGCCCCCATGTCAGCGGCTCGGGCGAGGCGGGGAGAAGGCGGCTCGGCGCTGGGGCGCCTTCGGAGTCGCCCAGGCACGCTGCGGGCTGGCAGGGAGGAAGTGGGCCGCGCTAATGGGCCGAGCGGCGGGGATGGGCCGCATGGAGGGAGGAGTTGGGTGGGCTGCGCGCGAAAGAAGGAGCTGGGCTGCGCGGTTAGCCGGGCCAAAAGCAAGAAGAAGGAGGGGAGGGAAAAGAAAAAGGTTTTCTATTTCTTTCAAAAGAGATTCAAACAATGAATTCAAATAGAATTTGAATTCAAACATTACAAAATAAATGCAGCAGCATGAATGCATAAAACACTTTGTTGCTTCTAAAATTATTTCAAGTGTTGTTTAAATTATTTATAGTCAAAAATTTACTTAATAATTTGTTAAATCCTTAAAAAGCTAATTTGACTCATGTTGCTTACATTATTTTTTTTGTGATGGATTTTTGGGTGTTACAAATCCTACCCCCCTTAAAGAGAATCTCGTCCTCGAGATTCGGAAAGATTGGGAAACAACTGAGGAAACTCTGCATAAAGCTCATCTTCTCTCTCCCAAGTAGCTTCATCCTTTGAGTGATGACTCCAATGTACTTTGCACATTCTGATTACTTTGCTTCTAGTGACCCTATCGGACGTTTCCAATATTTTCACAGGATACTCCGTATAGGTCAAGTCATCTTTCACATTGAGCTCTTCTAAAGGTATTTGCTCTTGAGGTGCTCGCTCTGCCGGTACCCAACACTTTTTCAACTGGGAAATATGAAATACGTCATGAACATCTGACAGTCGAGCAGGTAGTTCTAACTGATATGCCACTTCTCCCTTCCTTTCCAAGATTTTAAAAGGACCGATATAACGTGGTGCTAACTTTCCTTTAACCTTGAATCTGCGGAGACCTCTAATAGGAGATACCTTAAGATACATATAATCCCCAACTTCAAAAGTCAATTCCCTTCTCCGATTATCAGCATAACTCTTCTGTCGTGACTGTGCCATTTTGAGATTATCTCGAATTATCTGGACTTGCCTTTCTGCTTCTTGAATGATTTCCAGTCCAAAAACCTTACTTTCTCCTGTCTCACTCCAGTACAAAGGTGTTCTACACTTTCTTCCATATAGAGCTTCAAATGGAGCCATCTTGAGACTGGCTTGATAGCTGTTGTTATAGGCAAATTCAGCATATGGTAAGCTTTTATCCCAACTTCCACCATGCTTTAAGGCACAAGCTCTCAGCATGTCCTCTAGAATCTGATTAGTCCTTTCAGTCTGACCATCGGTTTGTGGATGATACGCAGAGCTGAAATTAAGATTTGTATCCATTGATTCGTGTAGCTTTTGCCAGAAGCGTGACGTGAACTGAGTACCTCGATCAGATACTATCTTCTTTGGAACACCATGTAGACACACAATTCTTGTCATATACAATTCTGCTAGCTTGGCCCCACTATAGGTTGTCTTGACTGGTATGAAGTGAGCAACTTTAGTTAACCTGTCCACAATAACCCATATGGAGTCGTAGCCTTCACGAGTGCGAGGTAATCCCACAATAAAATCCGTACCAATTTCTTCCCATTTCCACTCAGGTACTTTCAACGGCTGAAGTAAACCTGCTGGCCTTTGATGTTCTGCTTTTACTCTCTGGCAAACATCACACAAAGCAATGTGGGTTGCCACATCTCTTTTCAATCCGTACCACCAATATTTTTCATTCAAATCCTGGTACATCTTCGTACTTCCGGGATGAATGGAATAGGCTGAATCATGTGCTTCCTTCAGTATAAGCTCACGAAGATGGTCAATGTCAGGTACACAAATTCTCTTTCTAAACCAAACAGTTCCTTGATCATCCTCAGTGAATTCCGGGGCTTTTCCCAAACCAATCAAAGACTTGATTTCCTTGATTTTAGCATCAGTCAACTGTCCTTTCCTGATTTCTTGTTCCAATGTAGGTTCAATTTCCATGGTCATGACTTCAGTATGGGCAACAATTCCCAAGTTGAGTCGCTCCATTTCCCAACACAATTCTTGAGGCATCAATCTGGCTATAACCATGTTGGCTTGACCTTTTCGACTTAAGGCATCTGCTACAACGTTTGCCTTACCGGGATGATACTGAATATCCAGATCATAATCCTTGATTAATTCTAACCATCTGCGCTGTCTCAGATTAAGATCCTTTTGAGTGAAGATGTATTTCAAACTTTTGTGATCGGTGAAGATTTGGCACTTATTACCAATCATGTAATGTCTCCAAATCTTTAATGCGTGCACTACGGCAGCTAATTCCAAATCATGGGTAGGGTAGTTTTGCTCATGCTTTCTCAACTGTCTGGAGGCATAGGCAACCACTTTGCCTTCTTGCATCAAAACACATCCAAGACCAAGGCGCGAAGCATCACAGTAGACATCAAACCCTTTGTGGATATCAGGCATTACTAGCACAGGAGCAGTCGTTAATCTCTTCTTCAACTCTTCAAAGCTGGCTTGGCATGCGTTGCTCCACTTGAACTCTTTTCCTTTTTCCAACAATGAGGTGAGAGGTTTTACGATCTTTGAGAATCTCTCAATAAATCTGCGGTAGTATCCCGCTAGTCCAAGAAAACTTCTAATTTCGGACACGTTCTGGGGTGGATTCCAGTTCAACACGTCCTGGACTTTGCTTGGGTCTACCATGATTCCTCCATCGGTGATGACATGTCCAAGGAAGGAAACTTCTTTCAACCAAAAATCACACTTGCTAAATTTGGCATATAGTTTATTCTCTCGAAGCTTCTGTAGCACTAACCTCAGGTGCTCTTCATGCTCTTCTTCATTCTTAGAAAACACCAAGATATCGTCGATGAATACTACCATGAACTTGCCAAGATACTCCATGAATACCTTGTTCATCAGATACATGAAATACGCTGGGGCATTCGTCAATCCAAAGGACATCACAAGGAACTCATATAGGCCGTATCTGGAAGTGAACGCTGTCTTGGGAATATCCTCTGCTCGGATTTTCAACTGGTGATAGCCTGATCTCAGATGAATTTTGGAGAAAACTTTTGCACCTCTCATCTGATCAAACAGATCTTCGATTCTGGGGAGGGGATATTTATTCTTGATAGTGACCTCATTGAGAGCCCTATAGTCAATACACAATCTTCTAGTACCATCCTTTTTATCAACAAAGAGAACGGGTGCTCCCCAAGGTGAAGAACTAGGGCGGATAAAACCTTTTCCTAAAAACTCTTCTATTTGTTTCTTTAATTCCACCAAATCTTTAACATCCATTCTATAGGGTCTTTTAGAAATAGGTGCAGTGCCAGGTAAAAGTTCAATAGAGAACTCAATGTCTCGGTCAGGTGGCATACCTGGTAATTCATCCGGAAAGACGTCGGGAAACTCGCATACAACCTTGATATCATCCAAAGATTTTCCTTTTAACTGATTTACTGTCCCCTCTTCATTGGACGGGGCAGTAGCCACAAACTCAACTCTGTCTCCTTGAGGGCTGGTTAAGAGCACTGCCTTCTTGGCACACAGAATAACTCCATCACATCCACCTAACCAGTCCATTCCCAGAATCACATCAATACCACTGGACTTTAGGATAACTAGGTCGGCTAGGAAATCTATCCCCATGATTTTGAGATTGACCCGCGGGCATATGTGGCTAGCTTTCATGTCACCGCCCGGGAAACTAACTAGTAACATGTTCTTCATAGGTTGCTTAGAAATATCATGTTTCGCCACAAATTGATCGGTTATAAATGAATGCGATGCTCCAGAATCAAATAAAACTGAGGCAGGTTCAGAATTGACAAGGAATGTACCGAGCACAACCACTTTGGCTTCTTGGGCCGTTTCAGCTGTCACGTGGTTCACCCTACCACGCACATAGTTCTGTTGGCCCTTGTTGCCCTGAACTTGAGAAGACTGTTGACCAGATCTCTGACCATTGCTTCTCTGAGTCTGAGGAGTATTGAGGTTACGCTTGGGACAATTATTGGCATAATGTCCCACTTCACCACACTTGAAGCAACCATTGGGTCGAACCGGTGTGACTGGATTATTAGTCCGCACTGGTGCACCATTGCCTGATCGATTCTGCTGTTGGTTGGGAGTGCGCGGTAGCTGTTGATTGAAGCGTTGGGATTGCTGGGAAGAACGTTGAACTTGCTGATTCTGCTGATAACTTCCACCTTGCCCTCCAGAGCGGGATTGGAATCCTTGTGGTGAGCTATAGCGGGGGCGAGTGTTGCTGCTGGATTGTCCCTGGGACTGGAACTTCCGCTTTTGTTCGCCAAGTTCCTTACGCTTGCTTTCCAAGCCTATGGCCTTGTTCAGCAGTGTCTGGAAATTCGGGAAGGTGTGGCTCTGCAGTTGATAATTGAGTGGCCCTATCAGACCAGTCAGAAAGCGCTCTTGCTTTTTCTCATCAGTGTCAACTTCATTGGGTGCATAGCGAGACAGTTGGGTAAATTTGTCCCGATACTCACTGACAGTCATGTTCCCTTGAGTCAAGGCTAGAAATTCCCTTTGTTTTAGCTTCATCACACCAGTCGGGATATGGTGTGAGCGGAAGCTATTCCTGAATTCTTCCCAAGTGATAGCATTGGGAGTAGCATGTGCAGTTGTGTAAGCATCCCACCAATCAGATGCAGATCCCTCTAAACGACCTGCAGCATACAACACTTTCTCACGGTCGCTGCACTGTGTCAAATCCAGCTTTTTAGTGATGACCTTTAGCCAGTCATCAGCATCTAAAGGATCAGCTGAATGAGAGTATGTAGGAGGGTGGTGACTCATGAATTCCCGATGCTTGTCTCTTGCAGGCTGAGGTGCAGGCGGTGGTTGCTGGTTCTGCTGGGCTTGTAGATTCTGAACAGTAGTAGTGAGGTTTTGCAACAGTTGCATCTGAGCTGCTAGAAACTGCTCCATTGCTGGATTTGGTGGGGGAGGTGGTGCTTGATTCTGCTGATTGACTATATGAGCACGCCTTTGCCCTGGAATGTCTTGTCCTCCTCCAGACCTGGTGTTTACCATCTGATTGTTAGGGGGAATGATTTTCAGACTCGAATGATGAATCGATAAAGGATAGAAAAAAAAGGTAACAAGAGAATACAAGAAACCCCAAGATTTAAACTTAACCCAACTTTAACTTAATTTAATTAATGACGTTTGTGTGGCCATCACACCACAAAACATCTCAGTCAATACAAAGATCCAAATCAAGCATTGTTCAAGCAACAACCACTTATTACATCGCACGTCCTCGCAGGAACGGTTCTATCGAGACAACTTATTTAAAAGACCACCCTAGGAACCTAGCCTAGGAGACCGGTGATGGAGCCAGGCTCGCCATAGCGGAGCCTCTTGCGGGGCGGAGACTCGGCAGGGCAGGTGATCTCGTCAGTGTTTGCCGGTGGCGCCTGTCCAGCGAGCTGTGCCTCCAGCTGTGCAATCCTGGCATTAGCATCCTGTAGCTTGTAGTAGGTGTTGGCGAGCTTAGCAGTGGTGCCGTTGAGGTCGGTGTTGAGAGCAGCGACCACGCGGGCGAGGATGTTGATGCGATCCTCACCGGCATTGCCCATCATCACATTGGCCTGCTCGGTGCCACTGGCACGACGAGGTAGATGACGATACTCGGTGACGCTCAGCTCCAGACGATGATCGTAGCAGAGGGCCCAGAGAACTCTCATGGCAGTGCCGCTGACGGAGGCGGCGTACGTCCCGTGAGGAGTGGTGGAGTCGTGCATCGATCTGGTCCTCATACCTCTGGACGTACCCAGACGCTCCCGGATGTGGACACGGGTGATGAAGTAGTCGCCGAGGGTGGGCTCGTAGATTTGATGTGTGATGTAGAGGGGCTTCACGGTGTTGCCCAGTTCCTCGAGCACGTCCTGGAGCAGGATGGGGAAGTAGCCGGGCTCGTTCATCGAGGTGTACATCACCGAAGTTGGCCCCGTTCCTTGTGGACCATCACCCTGGTTGCCATCGTTGCCGTTATCGCCGTGGTCGTCATTGCCGTTGTTGTTGACGTTGTCGTTGTCGTTGTTCTGGTCGCTGTCGGCGTTGGAGTCGTCGTCGTCGTCATCTTCATCATCCTCACCTTCGCTGTCATCTCCAGAGTCATCCGGATCTCCACCATTGGCAGCAGGTACGGGTGCCTCTGGAGCAGGGGCAGCTGGTGGTGCGAGTGCCTCCTGGGCTGCAGGTTGCAGGTGGCGCCGGTGCTGGTACAGGTGATGCAGTTGGTTCCACCAGATGTCCATCTGGTGCAAGCTCCATGAGGTGACCATCCTCCATCTCGCCGAAGTAATAGTTCTCCTCCGGTTCCTCTTCCACAAGTGGTGCAGGAGGAGCTGGCTGAGGGGGAGCAATGCGAACTCGTCCTCCGGTGCTCTTGCGGGCAGTTTGCTTGGTCCTGGCCATCTGATAGAGCAAGAAAAAGAAACAGAATAGATTTTATGAGTAGAACAAAGATGTGTGTTTGGAAGCTGACTTGGCTTACTAGAACATGAATCCTTATTTCGACCATTTCTATCTAAGCTAGCGTCCTACAATCAACACAGCTTTGATACCACTTCTGTCACACCCGATTTTGAGGACAAAACCGAATGCATAGCATATGTGCGCCAGGATCCATTTTCACACATATGTTGACATCATAAGTGAATATATCAAAAGACAGTGTTCGAAAAGCAAAGGATTTAAGTAACTTTATTACACACTCTCGGTAGACACGAAGGTCTATACTCGTTCAACGATAACTTAACACTAAAGCCGCACCAACGACTTCTTCCACAGGAAGTTGACTGGTTGACGCACGCCTTAGAACTCATCGAACTCGTCGAAGAACTCTCCATCATCAAGCTCGTCTGAACAGCAGTTTTAGCAAGGGTGAGTACACTTATGGTTGGTACTCAGCAAGTGGGGGGAAAAATGCAAGGTTTTCAAGGAGAGGCTGAGGGTTTACAGCGGTTAGCATTTTAGTTGGTCATATTTTATTAGCAAGCACCTAGTTACTAGGTATAAGTTTATACCAACCCAATTAAGCAGAAGGAAACCAACATTAACCCAAAACCAAGGAACCATGATTTAATTATCATCTTTAAGTTCAATTATCACGTGAGGGTCCGGGCCGCTCTTAACCGTGAGCACGGCTGATATATCAGTTTTACACTCTGCAGAGGTTGCACACTTTCACCATAAGTCGCGTAAAAGTTCATAAGAACTTTGGACCCAACCATGCGGTGCTGGCCAAGCACATGACCACACTTCCGAGGTGTGATTGCATAGGGACGCTACGAGGCCTTTACAAAGATTCTCTTGTAGGTAGTAGTCCGCTAGAGTTTCAGTAGCGATGCGGACCATAACCCTCCCTAATGGTCAACACCTTAGCAAAGGCTGCTGCCCCAAGAGGACCGGGCTATACTTAGGCACCTTCCCCCTCCTTGCCCTTTCGGTAAGACTACCACAAACAAGAGCCTCTAATTAATTAGCCAAGACCAGAGCCATGTAGTCCTTATGGTTGCACTGTTTTCCCGGGTGGTTCTCCATGTTCCAATTAATAGATGTGGTCTTGTATTACCAAGGTTTCAGCATAAATAAATCATGTTTATCATTATTCATTAGGAACCACCATGAACCAATTTAAGCAACTAGCAATGCTACCCAACAAGAAAGTAAACCCCGGTTGACAAGGAATGGGTATAAAGTCTAGGCAAATCCTTAATATGTCCCATCATTTTATGCAATACAATAAAAGTAAAGTGTATTTAGATGCAATTTCTGGGTCAACAAGAATATGAAGGGGGAAGCCACTTGCCTTCCTCAAAAAACTGCTGTGGGTCTTCCTCGAACTGTTGCTCCTGGCCTTCCTCAAACGTCACGTCGTCTACACGATCACACAAGCAATACAATAAATAAATAAGAAACAATATATCAAAACAATAAAATAGAACAGGACAACATCGTAGAACTGTTGTGCACGATGCAAGGATCGCGTGAGCGCGAGAACCACTTGAATCGGATTTAAAACGGAGAAGATATGGCTAAAACAGGGTTCCAGGGGCATATCTGTGAATAAACAAAGTTTTCAGGGGCTAGACTGAAGAAAACCGAGGGCTAAACCCTAATTATGTGGTAAACAGAAGGTTCAAGACGTAAAAGAGCAAGGCTTGGACTGCTGGCAGAAATTAAGAAGAAGACAGGGGCTAAAATAGAAATGATAGGACTTGTTTGTAAATACTTTTGAATTAACTTGGACTGCGCTGCAAAACAGAAGAAAGGGAGGGGCTCTTTAGCAAAACAGCCGGGGCCGGCGGGTTTGACCGGTATTGACCCGGGGTCAAATCCGATCGGGGCCGTCAGATTCAGATCGGGCGGCACGGAGCAGGGCTGGCGGGCTGCGGCGGCGGGTCGCCGGCGCAAGCTCGATCTCGAGCTTCCGGCCACCAAAATGAGCGCGGAAAGGCTCTGGAGAAAGCTGGAGAGATGGAGAAGAGGTTGGTGGGGTTCTCACTGCGAGTTGGAGCGGCGGAGACGAGGTACGGCGAAGGGGAGGAGCTCGGGCGGCGGTGAGCTCCGGCGAGCTAGAACGGCGACTTTGAGGATAGGTTTGAAGCGTGGGGAGTGGATGGGAGGTTCGGATGGAGGGGCGAGACTTTTTATAGGGGCTCGGAGGGGAGCGGAGGCGGCCCGGGGGAGATCGAGGGGCGGCCGGCGGCCGGCGCTCGGGCGGCCATGGTTGAGGCGGCCGTTAGCGGTTCGGGGAGGAGAGGAGGCGAGGTGGCGGGGTGAGTGCTCCACTGAGCATTGATGGCGCGAGCGGAGGGGAAGCGGCGCGGCGCTGCGGAAGGGGGAGGGCGAGCGGCGCGGCAGCGGCTCGGTCGGAAGCTGGAGGTGGGAGATGACTCTGACAGGCGGGGCCCGCACGTCAGCGGCTCGGGCGAGGCGGGGAGAAGGCGGCTCGGCGCTGGGGCGCCTTCGGCGTCGCCCAGGCGCGCTGCGGGCTGGCGGGGAGGAAGTGGGCCGCGCTAATGGGCCGAGCGGCGGGGACGGGCCGCGTGGAGGGAGGAGTTGGGTGGGCTGCGCGCGAAAGAAGGAGCTGGGCTGCGCGGTTAGCCGGGCCAAAAGCAAGAAGAAGGAGGGGAGGGAAAAGAAAAAGGTTTTCTATTTCTTTCAAAAGAGATTCAAACAATGAATTCAAATAGAATTTGAATTCAAACATTACAAAATAAATGCAGCAGCATGAATGCATAAAACACTTTGTTGCTTCTAAAATTATTTCAAGTGTTGTTTAAATTATTTATAGTCAAAAATTTACTTAATAATTTATTAAATCCTTAAAAAGCTAATTTGACTCATGTTGCTTACATTATTTTTTTTGTGATGGATTTTTGGGTGTTACAGCAACGTCGGGTGGTGGCTAGGAGCCACCAAATCGCGAGATTCTTTCTCCCAGAGAATTAGTACAGGATGGTGAAGGTCGACGTCGAGGTTACCGTCGATGACAAGCACCGGAGGTTGGTTCTCGCCGAGAGGGTGGCGGCGACCGAAGCAGAGGTGGCGAAAAGACGTCAATGGCGGCCACCTTGATCAAACCAGAAGCACACAAGTTGGTCAGAGAGGTAGAGCAACTCCTTGTGATGCCAAGGAAGCAGAGATAGCATGGGAGGCTCACTAACGGCGCCAAAATTGAAGATGACGTCGAGGCGGCCGGCAACGTCGCTGCCAGAGGTAAACGAAAAAGTACTCCTATCTCAGCAAGCCATTGGGGTCGTGGCTGCTCCCGGAAGCTAGAGGGTTGCCTTGTGCTTCTTTTGGGTGGCTGGATGTGTGCTGGGAAGCTACAGAGCGACGGCGAGGCAATGTCGAGGTCGGTGGCGGATATGGCGGGGTGGTGCTTGAGCTCGGCCGGGAGAGAGAGCAGGGAGGGAGAGAGTAGAAGGATGGCACCGGTGTTGACGGCAAAATGCGCTTCTCTGCCTCCACCAACACCGATGACCCGAGAGATCTGCTTAACTCTTGTACCGGATCAAAAATCAGACGCGGTGAACTTTTCGAGGCGTGCCAGTTGATTTTCTCTGCAAATCAACAAAGACAAGTAGAACGTGTAAAATTCCTGGGTCACCGGCCCCAGACAGGCCAATGCGTAACCGCAGCCAATGGTTTGAAATAAACAAGTAAGAACAGGTGCAATCGGCTATCGGCTGTACACGAATCGGCTTGCGTGCACATGTATTTTATTATTGATATTTAAAGGTTGAGGCAAAAAGATAGCAAACACGTGTGAATCGGCTACTCATGCAATTAGGGTATCGGCTGTACTCAAAACGAGATAATGATGAACAGTACTCTAGCTGATATGAACTGTGGAAGGACTATTTCATGCATTGAACAGTTAAAACATGTGGATCTAAAAGTACATGAAATCATCTTGGTAAAATGGTCCTGATCTAACTTGGCCGATAGAGAAATCTTGGCAAAGCTTGCAAGTACCGATTAGAACTGATAAGAAATCGACTAAATACCCCGATCGAACGGTTAAATTGATAAAGCTAACTAGATCTATATTCTGACAATCGCTTCTCCCTAGGACAAGTCAAACTAGAGAGGGCAACACGGGACTAGGTCAAACCGCACTACACGATCGGCAGATATAGATATAATCAGCTTTAATGATCCCAGATATCAGCTAATTAGATCTGATCCTTAATGACTGTTTCATTAGAGGACACATCAAACCCTAGTGAGGTAAATACGGGACTAGGTCAAACCGCACTACAGAATCGCCAAGGACACAGATCTAACCGGCTGCAATATCTTAACCGTGACTCGAACAACCCGATCTAACAAGATAAAGGTACTTAGCATCAACCACAGGAACAAAGCTGGACAAGTCAAACAGCCTCGAACAGAATCGGACCAGGTCCAACAATCCCAAGCAGTTGATGATCGATACAGAAACCTTAGCTAGATCTAAGTTACCGGATAACTAGCTGTTATGCCGATTCAAACAGGAGCAGTCAAACTGCAAGAGTCGATGCACTTACCTGACAAAATCCAAATCCCTCTCGACGAGATCGGAGCTGATGCAGCGCCGAGCAAGACGTAAATTTCGTCGAAAAAAGGGTGGCGATGCGCCGAAGAGTTGTGTATTGATTGTTGTATATTTTACAATCGCCATGACCCTTTATATTTATAAGGTCACTGGACCTGGCCCTGAAGTCACCTACAAAATCTGGATGCTCATCTAATCCAAGTCTATCTCTAAATTGCCAAACCGCATAGTGAGTATTTTATTCAGCTAAGTATACATTCTATGTATGTATGCACACGCACCAAGACTCCTCTGCTCAATTGTCCTCGTTGCTTTCCTTCTTAGCCACGCACATGCTTGTTTTCTTTGGATGCCACGATTCATTGTGCTCCTGCCGTATACATCCTGTACTCATCAAGCACAGAACAAGATCATCTTCTCCTTGCCAAAAAGATATAACACATAAATTGCTGGACTTATTACTTCCTCGTTTCCTTTTTCCTCTTGACCGTTGTCCTTTCAAATTTCCTCACGCATAGCCTTTCTTTCCAGCATCCACTACTACACAAACCACTTTCACAAACCACCCATCATAGCCGGTTTTGAAAAATCACAGCCGGTTTTTGGGCTGGTGGGCGAACTAGCCGTGATGCCCCTCATCACAACCGGTTTTTAACAAAAACCGGCTGTGATGTGCCAGCAACCTATCACAGCCGGTTTTTAACATGTGATGAGGGGCATCACAGCCGGTTTTTAATTAAAACCGGTTGTGATTTGCTGCTACAGTACAAAACCCTCTTTTCTCCCCTCCCCTTCTTCTTCAACCCAACGCCCACCACTCTCTTCACCATTGTTGCTGCCATTTTTCACCACATTACTCTACAAAGGTTGGGTTTTTTTGAAAGATCACTCCATCAACTTATTTTGAGGTGGGTAACTAGCAACTCTTTCAAATTTGAACATGTTTCATCCACTAGATTTTGAAATTTGTATGCAATTGATGGAGGGGCTCTTCTTCCATTTTAGAGGGCATTTCTTGCCAAATTGCAATGGAGTAACTCTAATTTTCATGAAAGATCACTCCATCAACTTATTTTGAGGTGGGTAACTAGCAACTCTTTCAAATTTGAGCATGTTTCATCCACTAGATTTCAAAATTTGGTATGAAATTGATTGGGGGGATCTTCTTCCATTTTAGAGGGCATTTCTTGCCAAATTGCAATGGAGTAACTCTAATTTTTGTGAAGGATCACTCCATCAACTTATTTTGAGATGGGTAACTAGCAACTCTTTCAAATTTGAGCATGTTTGATCCACTAGATTTTGAAATTTGGTATGCAATTGATGGAGGGGCTCTTCTTCCATTTTAGAGGGCACTTCTTGCCAAATTGCAATGGAGTAACTCTAATTTTCATGAAGGATCACTCCATCAACTTATTTTGAGGTGGGTAACTAGCAACTCTTTCAAATTTGAGCATGTTTCATCCTCTAGATTTCAAAATTTGGTATGAAATTGATTGGGGGGCTCTTCTTCCATTTTAGAGGGCATTTCTTGCCAAATTGCAATGGAGTAACTCTAATTTTCATGAAGGATCACTCCATCAACTTATTTTGAGGTGGGTAACTAGCAACTCTTTCAAATTTGAGCATGTTTGATCCACTAGATTTTGAAATTTGGTATGCAATTGATGGAGGGGCTCTTCTTCCATTTTAGAGGGCATTTCTTGCAAAATTGCAATGGAGTAACTTAATTTTCATGAAGGATCACTCCATCAACTTATTTTGAGGTGGGTAACTAGCAACTCTTTCAAATTTGAGCATGTTTCATCCATTAGATTTCAAAATTTGGTATGAAATTGATTGGGGGGCTCTTCTTCCATTTTAGAGGGCATTTCTTGCCAAATTGCAATGGAGTAACTCTAATTTTCATGAAGGATCACTCCATCAACTTATTTTGAGGTGGGTAACTAGCAACTCTTTCAAATTTGAGCATGTTTCATCCACTAGATTTTGACATTACCGAATTATTATTTCGTTGCATTGAATTATGTACATACTCAATGTTGTCGGTAGCAGATGGACGATCGAGGCTGGATGTATAGGCCCGCGGCCCAAAGAGATTTGATATATATCAACGGCGTTGATTCATTTGTGAAGGTTGCGAAGGCTAACTCTCCGAGTGATGGATTTGTGTACTGCCCATGCGTTGATTGCAAAAACCAGAAACAGTTTCAAAATGTTGAGCAGATCCGGTATCATTTATTGAGAAAGGGGTTCATGGCAGACTACAGAATTTGGAATAAGCATGGGGAGGAAGGTGAGAATGAAACCACGCAACAAACTCCCCGAGACAAGTTTAGGAAAGCATTATTCCAGCAAGCCACACGGGAAGCAGAACCTGAAAATGAGCCAGAACATGAAGAAGAAACTTATATGGAAAACATTAGTGAAACCTTCGCCGACACGTTAGCTGCAGATGATGTTGTGAATGATGGCATTGAGCAGATGATACGTGATGCGGAGCCAGAATGCTTGGATGCGAGAAATTTGAAGAAGCTGCAGCAAATGAGGAAGGATGCGAAAACTCCTTTGTACTAGGGCACTACCATGTCCAAGCTTGAAGCTGACCTCTTGCTATTGGAGATGAAGGCAACAAATGGTCTATCGGACACGGGCTTTGACGATTTGCTGAATATTTTGGACAAGATACTTCCCAGTCCTAATGGGTTGCCGAAGAACACATACCAAGCAAAGCAAATGATTTGTCCAATAGGGCTTGAGGTACAAAAAATACACTCATGTCCAAAAGATTGCATCTTGTATCATGGTGACGACTATAAAGATTTGGATTACTGCCCAGTGTGCGAAACTTGTAGATACAAGTCTGAATCAGCTGTACATATGACCTGTGACCGGAATAAAAGACCTCCCGCCAAGGTCGTTTGGTACTTCCCCATAATTCCTCGATTGAAGCGGTTATTTGCTAACCCGAAGACAGCAAAGCTTATGCGTTGGCATGAAGAGGAGCGTGTGAAGGATGGAAAGCTTAGACATCCGGCCGATGGTTCACAATGGAGGGCTATTAATTATCATTTCAAGAAGAAATTTGCCGATGAAATAAGGAACGTAAGATTTGGGTTGAGTACGGACGGTATGAATCCTTTCAACATGGTTAGCAACAACCACAGTACCTGGCCTGTCACTCTTTGCATATACAACCTTCCGCCTTGGCTTTGTATGAAGCGGACGTATATTATGATGCCTTTATTGATCCAAGGGCCAAAGCAGCCATTAAATGAAATCGATGTGTTTCTGGAGCCACTGGTGGATGATCTTGTGGAGCTGTGGGATAAAGGTGTCAAGGTTTGGGATGAGTACAAGAGAGAACACTTCACGCTGAAAGGATTGTTGTTTGTAACAATCACGGACCTCCCCGGCCTTGGTACCGTATCTGGCCAGGCTACGAAGGGCTATAATGGGTGTGTGGTTTGCGTGGATGAAACCGAAGCTAGATGGTTGAATCATAGCAAGAAGATGGTGTACATGGGTCATGGTAGGTTCCTTCGCAGAGACCACCCATATCGGCGAAACAAGAAATCATTTGATGGGACAATCGAGGAGCGTTCAGCTCCGAGCTATCGCAGTGGCCACGAGATCAAAAAATTAGTCAGCAAACTTAATGTGGTATTTGGAAAGGGAAAGGGAAGTGTACCCGCACCAGCAGACTCTTTATGGAAAAAGAAGTCTTTGTTTTGGAGACTTGAATATTGGGAATTCCTGATCGTTCGCCACGCACTCGATGGCATGCACCTAACTAAAAATGTGACTGAGAGTACCCTTGGAACATTAACGGGCATGAAAAAGAAAGGAAAAGACTCACAGGAAGTTCGTCAGGACCTACAAGAATGGGGTGTCAGGCCAGACCTACACCCTATCATACAGCCCGATGGGAAAAAGAAGCTTCCAGTTGCTTCATGGACCGTGAATACTAACGAGGAAAAAAAGATCTGTAAATTCTTCCATGAGCTTAAAGTGCCCACGGGATACTCGGCCAACATCAGGAGGCTAGTCAACATAAATGAGTTCAAATTCAACATGAGTTGCATGAAGGCCCATGATTGCCACGTTATCATGACACAATTGCTCCCTGTTGCATTAAGGGGTGTGCTGCCACCGAAGGTCCGAGATCCTCTCATAAAGTTGTGCTCTTTCTTCAACGCAATCTCACACAAAGTCATAGATCCGGCAACGCTAGACAAGCTTCAAGAAGACCTAGTTCATACTATCAACAGGCTTGAGATGCATTTCCCACCAACATTTTTTGATATGTCAGAGCATCTGCTTATTCATCTTGTTGCTCAGATAAAAGCAACTGGGCCAATGTTTCTGCATAACATGTTTCCTTTCGAGAGGTTAAACAGTGTTCTTAGGAAGTATGTTAGAAACAGATTCAGGCCAGAGGCGAGCATGGCAAATGGATGGGAGACAGAGGAGGCAATTGAGTTTTGCACATACTATTTGGATTTGCCACGAGTCGGTGTTCCTATATCACGCCATGAGGGAAGGCTTGCTGGAAAGGGGACGATTGGCCGTCAATCGAGCAGAATCGATGATCTTGATGCTTTCACGCTAGCAGATTACACTGTTCTACAACAAGCATCTGTAGTTTCACCATATATTGATATGCATGTCCGAGAACTACAAGATCAGAACAGAGCCAGCTCACAACAATGGATCATGAAAAAACACAGAGAACGCTTTGGCGACTGGTTAAGATTGAAATTGACTGTTGGTCAAACTGGTTCTCGTGAGCTAGATTTGTTGGTCATGGGTCCATCGAGTACGTTGACAAAGTTCCAAGGATATGACATAAATGCGTACTCATTCTACACTACAAAACAAGATGAAAAGAGTGTTAACCAAAACAGCGGTGTTAGTATCGATGCTTACGACAACAATCAACAGTTGCAAACATACTACGGGATCATTGAAGAGATCTGGGAGCTTGATTACGGGCCACAATTGAAGATCCCTCTTTTCCGATGCAAATGGGTGAAGCAAGTGGGAGTCTTCGAGGACAAGTATGGAATGACTGTCGTCGATCTTAAGAACACAGGCTACAGAGATGAACCTTTCGTCTGGGCCAAAGATGTAGTGCAAGTCTTCTATGCAACAGACCTCGCTAATGATGGAAAACACGTTGTCCTTCAGGGAAAAAGGAAGATCGTCGGTGTCGAAGACACAACCGAGGAAGAAGGGAATGGCTTCAACGACATGCCTCCTCTTGGGCCGGATGTCGACCTACCTGTGTTTGAAGAGAAAGACGACGAACCGGCTTATGTCCGACGCGATCACGATGAAGCACTCATCGTTAGTTGAATAATAGATACTTATGTAATATTTAGAGTTAACTTTATAATATTTCATATGCACTACTTCTATTTATTTATGTGTAATATTTATTGCCCGAAGCGATCATGTGTAATTTACTTATGCACTAATTTTATTTATGTCTAATTCGAACAACTTATCTCCATGCATTACTATATCAATGTCATGTATTATAATAATTTTGATTAATATGTGCAGACCTTTTTAACATGAATATGCCATTTTTCGATTTGTGTGCCACATCACAGCCGGTTTTGGCATGAGGTGGAAAGGCATACCGGGCATTGTTTCCCGGACTACAGTTTCTTTAAGGTGAAAGCAATTGAGCAGAATGAGGCTAACGTCACAGAAATGCCAAAAAGGATTTACTCAGATTATGAAACGGTTTATGTAAGCTAACTTTTCTACCTATTTCATTTCATTTAGTTTGTTTATTTAAATGTCAATTCTAGCCCTTTACTTTCTATGGTTCGTGTGCAGGATGACCCCCTGTATAGCGGTCACCTGCACACAGAGGCCTGTCTGAATGCCGTGTTGCGTCAAATTCTACCGCAGTTGGGGTACTCATTTATAGAGCCACATTCAAGTTGAGTACAAGGTGGTTTTCAATCATGCGTAGTCCTCAATTCAGCAGAAGCCGGTACAGTGACAATATACGGTGATGTATTGGATCTGCCGGTAAAGGCAAAGGATAGTGCATTAATATATGCACTAGATTACGTGGATCGATGGCTAGGGATAACAATTCATGATATAAACTATTCTACCTATCTTATGAGGCTACATGGCATAGGCGGCCAGTAGAAATGCCTGATGAATGACGATGCTGTGTATCAACCCTATCTATGTTATAAGTGTTGTGTATAAACTCTATCTATGTTATAAGTGTTGTGTATGAACTCTATGTATATTATAAG
Source organism: Urochloa ruziziensis (assembly GCA_015476505.1). Taxonomy (NCBI): domain Eukaryota; kingdom Viridiplantae; phylum Streptophyta; class Magnoliopsida; order Poales; family Poaceae; genus Urochloa; species Urochloa ruziziensis. Next base: position 263,539 of record WEIB01000097.1, read on the forward strand.
TGTTTTGTATGAACTCTGTGTATTATAAGTACTAGCATAATGCCCGTGCGTTGCAATGTTTGGTTTACGTTGTGTGCGAGATACAGTGATCTAGAGTCATCCGATCCAGAGTCCGACCCTGGCTGCAATGTTTGGTTTACGTTGTAGGAATCGTTCGATCCGTTCCTAAGCCGTCCTTCCTCGCATAGCCCATTGCAAATTTTTGGCGGCTCTACTCCTCGAAAATAGTAGGATGATCCGATCCTCCGCAAGATCGTCAGTGATTCCAAACGATATCGTTTCTAATATATTTATTTACACTCAAATAATCAATCATTTCTAATATATTTATTTTAAAGAGATGAACGGTTCTATTAAAGTTTGAAAACTAAACATCTAGTTAGAACTATTTTTTTAAAAAAAACTTAATGTTATGTATGTATGTATAAATATAAATATACTTGCTTTGTGAGTCAAGAACCTTTTTACTACGAGAATGATAAAAGAAATATGGCAATATTTATTGTTACATATGACAATGATTATAGCTGCTGGTTTGGTTTCAATGGTATTCTAAGTACTCAACGGAATCGACAACACAAGTGTTGCCTAGCTATAAGAACTCACACATTTTTTGAAGTACTCAAATATTGTACATATTTTTAACGTGTGCTATAACTCAAGTTAAGAGTAGTTTAGAAATCTCAAATTTTTTCGAGCTTTTCCCTATTTTCTATGAATTAAATAATTTTTTAGCCGAGAAAATTAAAAAATACATCACAACCGGATAAAACCGGTTGTGATGGGAGGGCATCACAACCGGTTTTAAACAAAAACCGGTTGAGATGGGGGTATCACAACCGGTTTTTGCTCAAAAACCGGTTGTGATGCTTTCAATTTAGGCGCGCCCCTGCTGCCAAAAATTTTCACCGCGCTTTCTTCCTTAGCGCGCCGCACCTGCTGCCGCCCCGCGCCCGCGCCGCCCCGCGCCCGCGCCGCCCGCGCCGTGCCTGCGCCGCCCCACCGCGACCGCTGCGCCTCCGCCGCGCCTGCGCCTCCGCCGCGCCGCGCCAGCGCCCCTGCCCGACGCGGCGCCGCCCTGCTCCGCGCCACGACGCGCCGTGCCAGCGCCTCGACCGCGCCGCGCCGTGCCTGCTCGGAGCCCCGACGCGCCGCCCCTGCCCGGCGCCCCGAAGCGCCAGTTCTCAGTTCTCAGTGTATGCATTCATCTATTCTGATTTTCTGTTTTTCGTACCAGCAAGCTTGACTTATATCCCTATCGCCTAGTCCAAATTGAAGACATGTTCAAAAATTCGGTGCCCAGTACCTTTTGTCTTGTTTATTTGATTGCGTGCTATGCTTTCATATGGATGCTCGTAGCTAGAATTGGGCTGATTTTCATGTCAATTGATGTCAGGGAAATGTTTAAGCTGCTGCTACATGGTAGTGGCACTGCGTTAGTTGTGTGCGATCTATATGTTAGACTTGGGGATGAACTTGTATTTTCCTGTTCTTTTGGAAGCCAGGCTTGTTGTTCTGGATTATATCTTCTCTGTTTGTGTGTTGCAAGAAAGCAGAAAAGTCATAGATCTTTGCACCTTACAAGTTTGCATAACCACAAGTTAGAATTATCATGATTTCGTTGCCTTGAAAGCTTTATGTTCAATAATTGTTGAGTACCAGTGTCGCAACATTAGTATCAATTTTATCCTATTAATTTGCTTTTAAAAATTATCCTGTTAGTGGACAGTTTGTGTGCCTTCCATTCATAAGTATAGTGCGTCTGAATGTCCCCCTCAAACTCACTGGACTAGAGCTAATTTTGATACCTCCAAGGGTGCTGCTTTTTCCAATGCTTTATTTATCCTATACGCAGCGTGCTTGCAGTTAAAAGATTAAATCATATCAACAAAGCATTTTGATGTTTCATTGAGAAATGATGAGTGACTTGCTTTGGCACTTGAAGTAACATAGGACGTATTCTATTTCTAAGCCATGTGATGTTTTCCCTGACCAAATATTTTCTTCATTTGCATTGTATGATACAATGTGCAACTGTGCATTGTGCCTTGGTAGTTATAGATTTACATGTTATTAGTATATTGATTGCTGAACCTTCATACTGGTTTCAGGGTTTTGTGTACTTTTCATAGAGCTAGTTGTGGCAAATCATGTAAAATGTGCTTCGTTCGCTTCAAGTCTTCATTATGATGATTCCCCATGTATATCTCAATTCTCAAGCATTATTTGATAATATTTCATCAAATTCTCAAGCATTATTTGATAAAATTTCCCATTTGTTGAAGTGTTACATACTATCTGCACATGTTCATGTATTTGTAACCTTGTTTGTGGGAACTGGAGTTAGTTGGGACCTTTTGCTATATCTTACACAGATTTTATCCCGTTGTCCTAGTCTTGTGTTATGTTTCCTTGAATCACCTGGTTGATAGGAATGAGCTTTGTAATTAGGTATTGTTGTGCCTTCCATTTATGGACCTAGTGACTTACTTGCAGGTTAGGGTCTAGTTAATTGATCTTGTTATTCACTATATGTAGGCATAATGGTGCATTTGACACGATTCAAATCCCGTCAGGGGAAAGAAATCGTGATTGAAGAGGAGACTGATGGAAGGGCACATGGAATAGGGGAAGGTGCTAACCAGGATGGCGGAGGGGAAGGTGATGCTCAGCTTGGAAGCCCTTCTGATTACCTCAACTTTGATTTTGATGACCTTGAGGTAATATATCTCCACACATCTATGCTATCACAAACATGATCAGGATAAAGTTTTGATCTCATTACTTTTGATCTTTCCACGTAGGAGCCTGTTCAACCTAGGTCAGAGGTGACAGAATCATCAGTAAAATCAAAGGGCAAGTGAGGCCGAAGCAAGATGCCTCAAGGTCGAACTGTAATAAGGGCTGTCGACGCTTCTGGAGAGCCAGTAGAACCTATTACAGTACAGGGGCCTTACAAGACGACCATCGGAAATATAGTTAGGGACAATGTTCCCATCAAATATCGGAGCTGGAATGGAAAGGATGATCCGACCTGGACAGTGCCAGATGAAATCAAGGAGATATGTTGGGGGAAGGTGTTAGACTTATTCACCTTCCCGGGTGCAAAGGCTCAGGAAGCAGCGAAGAAAAAGGCCTTGCAAGTAATGGCTGCGAGATTTAAGCAATTTAGGTGTCAACTAAACAAGCTGGTGCAGCAGGGAAGAGAGCCAGACTGGAACGACTACCCAACTCAGAGGCCTTACTGGCGAGAATTTGTTGAATACAAGTTGTCTGAAGAGGCCCAGGAGCTCAGCGCGAAAAATACTGCAAATGCAAGAAAGAACCCGAACCCACATAACATTGGATCTCGTGGGATCGTGCGGAAGTTGCCTGAATGGGAAGCCCAACTTCAAGAGCTGGAAAGGAGTGGTGTCACGCGAGAGACACTAGATTGGGAGATGCGATGTTTGATATATGCTCTCTCTCATGGGAACACCCACGGTCCTGATGGAAAGCTTGTGAGCAAAGACAAGCGTGCCGAACATCTGGTGAATCGGATTAAGGAAGTACGTGAGGAAGTTGAAAGGGGAGAATTTGTTCCACAAAGGGAGAATGATGTGCTGACCCAAGCCTTGGGAAACAAAGAGCATTACGGCCATGTACGAGGATGTGGGTTAGTTCCTTGGGAACTTGGCTTCGCTGAATATTCAGACTCGTACAGAAAACGATTGAGGTCGAAAGCTCAACAAGAGGCACTATACGAAGATATGTTACAAGGTCTTCGAGTTGAAATGGATGCTTCAAATGCAAAGTTTCGTGAATCACTTCGTGAACAACTTCATGAAGAGCTTCGTGAAGAGATTCTTGAGCAAACCATGAGCCAGCGTCCTCCTGTTGCAACAGAAGATTGTGGCCCAGTGGTGCCACAACCTCGTAGCAGCTGCGGGAGTAACGTGAATCCTGTAGAAGATCCCAACCAGAGATTCCCAGTGGATGAGATCACGGAACCAAAACCTTGCAAGTTATATGTTATGGCGGGGTTTATTAAGACCAAGGTGGCCATGGGTCTAGCGATGCCTACATAAGAAAAAGAGGTGTTGCATTGTCGAGAATTGCCGATTGGCTTCGCAAGAGTCACACTTGACACACTTGTCAAGAAGAGCTACGGCAAAGTGGAGTTGGAAATTCCGGGGCAGGATGACAAGGTGAAGCTCAAGGACAACATTGGATGCTTTGTGGCATGGCGCAAACGATACATATCCTTGGGTGATTCGGACTCTGATGATTCAGACGACGATGATAACACTTTCGCATCAGTAAGAGTACCAAGTCAACCGAGCCCCCACAGTCCGCCTCGAAAGGACCCAAGTCCCCCTCCAAGGGAGGAAACTCCACCTCCAAGGGAACCAACTCCTCCTCGAAGGCCATGTAATAGGTCCTTGCTAAGTGATTTTCATCAAAGCCCGGTGAAGACACGGGCGTCTCAGAAGCAGCGACCAACCCAATCAAGCCCGCCTGTGCAAAAGCCGAAGAAAAAACCGGTGAGTGGAAGCATAACGTCCCTCCTCCCTGAAAAGGATGAATTCAAAGTACCCCAAAAAGCTGTTGCACACTTTCAGAGGATGTGCATGGTTCCACAAACTGGGAGTGACAAGCCTCCAGCGTCAGATTTTGAGCGAATCACGAGCAAAAGGTCTTTGTTAGAGTTTAGCAAGCTAAAGCACAAGCAAAACATTGAGGACAGGGAGAAAGCAATTCAGGCCGAATTCTGTAAGTCAGGACTTATTAGTACGGAAGACCTTCGTAGACTACAGAACGAAGATGGTATCCTCCTCCCTACTCCAAAACTAACTTGGCCGTTTGAGTTGGGAAAAGACCTAGTTTCCCCGGCAGAAATCGGTGGCCTACCGATGAAGATGAGGAAATTGCATGAGTGGTACAAACAACAATCCGGATACATGTTTGGATTGACATACCCAAAGGAATTGTTTGGCCAACCCCCTGACAAGACCACTCGCACCGAAAAGTATATTGAATTCAAGACTATATATGATCTCTACCAACAAGATGCTCTCGATGTCAGCATTCTATTCCTGTGGTGTTTGTAAGTATTCTCACATATATTCTTTACTATTGTACAACGTAGCGCATTTTAGACCTAGCTTCTTTTGTAGGATGGAGACCCAACTGTTAAGGAAACGGAATATTAAAGGCATAGCCTTCTTGGACCCTGTTGGAGTTAACGAGAAGACTATAGGGCAACCGGTAACCCTACATTATTTGTACAATGCTTTTTGCCTGCTAAAAGATAATAGGAGCATACTTCTACCGTACAACTGCATGTAAGTGTGTTTCTAGTTACACGCATCGTTACATTATGCAACGGTTTCTAGTTACCCCCTGAAAATGATAATGTCATCAAATGTTTACAGGGGTCATTTTGTTCTCTTGGATATTAACCTTCTTGAAAGTTCCATCGGGGTTTACGACTCAAAAGCTAGGCCTCTATCTATGATCGAACCACTCACTAAACTACTAAACAAGTAAGTACACAAAAATCGTTCTTTTGGACCAATTTGTATCATATCACATTTTTGATTGCATATGTCTACTAACATTCACACTTCAAAATGTTTATAGGGTTTTCAAAATGTTTTGCAAGAAGCACAAAGGGCATCATAGACCCTATTGGAAAGAATTCGTTGTAAAACCACGGCCGTGGATTAAAAGGCAGCCGATGGGGAACAATCACTGCGGGTACTATGTGATGCACTACATCCACTGCTACACTGGCGATGACTTTGAAGCTCTAGAGAAACAGGTTTGTGGAAACCTAGCTAGCTAATCATCGTTATCTTTCTGAATAGTTGTAACCATGTGTGTGTGAACCTAGCTAGCTAGTCGTCTTTTACTTTACGAATACTTGTAGTCATATATGTCAATGCATTTTTACTCACAAACTCATGTTGCAGGAACAAGAGATAGGTACCACAGAGATGATTGCGACAGAGTTAATTGCACTTTCAGAACAGCTTGCCGGATTCATTCTCGAAGAGATCGTGCACGAAGACGGGGAATTCAATATTATGATGGTGTGACATTAACTCGTGCATGTATGAACTTGATGTAATAACATTTGAATGGTTTCTTTATTTGACACTCGTCATATATGTATGAACTTGATGTAATAACATTTGAATTGTTTCGTGATGTGACATTCAGTGAAATGTCGAATATTCGATGCGAAACATTTGATATATATGTTGAATATTCGATGCGAAACATTTGATATATATGTTGAAAATTCGATATACAAATGTGAACTAAATTTGCAAAAAAAAAAGGAAAAAAAAACACAGCCGGTTTTAGGTGTAAAACCGGCTGTAAAGGGCACGAACATCACAGCCGGTTTAAAATAAAAACCGGCTGTGATGTTGGCCCCTTCACAGCCGGTTTTTGCATCACAGCCGGTTTTTAAAAACCGGCTGTGATAGGGGTTATCACAGCCGGTTTTTAAAAACCGGCTGTGATGCTTGGGACTTTCACAGCCGCTTCATCATAGCCGCCCCCCAAAACCGGCTGTGATGAAGCTAAAAAACCGGCTGTGATGGCCTGTTCTGTAGTAGTGATCTACACTTTCCATCAATGAAGCATGTATTCCTTGCTTGTTTGGACCTTCCTTCATGCGCACACAGAATTTCTTGTAACTCTTGCCAATGCTTATGGACATATAGAATAATAGAGGCAGCTTCCAGCAACTCCCATGGACACAGATCTTCAGCACGGTTGTTCTTTCCTTATCACCATATTTTGACTTTAACCTGGCCAGCACCAATATAACACAATTTGCCAAAAATCGGTGTCAACAGCCGGCAGGGTGGCTTAAATGGTGGCGTGCGTCGGGTGACGAGGTGGGGGAGAGAGCTTTGCTAGGCGGCCACGGGGCGTGTGGTGAGCGGGACGGCGCGGGAGCGGGATCCTCCCTGGCAGATTCGAATATTCCCCTCTTTTGAATTTTTTTTCCATTTAATTTCCCTCTCTTTGCGCATTCAAAAAAGAAATAGCTACACTCCTCCAAAAATTGTGGAAAAATTATCCTCGTGTTCCTCATGTTTTGATACACCCCTTTATGTAAAAACATTGAGGGGTTGTCATTAGAAATTTCAAATGGAAAAAAATCCGAAATTGAACATTTCTGGATTTTCCATGAATTTTTAGGGCATCAAATATGGGATTTTGGTTAAACTTTTATTTTGCCATCTACTCAACATATATTTTTCCCAGGTCCACGTGTTATATGAAAAATTTGACTTGTAGTTCAACCCAACTTGAATTTGTTTGAATTTGACATTCAAATCCTAATGAAAATGTCCAAAAAATTTATATTGGGGCTCTACAGTGTCAAAGGATAATTGTAGTATTTTTGGTGCAAAAAGTTGGAGACACCAGGGGTGTCACAGCTCTCCCTCCTTAAAGAAATCTCGTCCCGAGATTACAAGAAGAAAGACAGCAGAAAAGGCGAAAGAAAGTGATCATGTACCTGAGACTTGATGCATGATGGTAATGAGTATGCAAAAATTCATCTGATTCCCAGGTTGCTTCCTCTTCGAATGGTTACTCCACTGCACCTTAAGGAACTTTGTTGATTTCCTCCATGTGACATGTTCTTTCTCATCGAGGACTTTAACCGGATATTCCGAATAGGTGAGATCAGGTTCCAACTGATCCACATCCTTCAAGATGGTATCCACCGGTGGCTTGAGGCACTTCTTCAGTTGTCATACATGAAAGACATTGTGTACGCCGGATAGGTTTGCAGGCAAATCAAGGCGGTAAGCGACAGGTCCACATCTTTCCATTATTTTGAATGGGCCAATGTAACGGGGTGCCAACTTCCCTTTGATCCCAAATCACTGTATGCCTCTCAGGGGAGACACTCGCAAGTAGACATGGTTGCCCTCCTCAAATACAAGAGGTCAATGTCTTTTATTTGCGTATGTCTCTTGGCGGTGTTTTCCAGCCTTCAAATTAGCCTGAATGACCCGAACCTTTTCCTCAGCTTGCTGCACAAGGTCAGGTCAGAAGGTGACTTGCTCTCCAAGTTCAGACCAGTTCAGTGGCGTTCGACAACTACGCCCATACAAAGCTTCAAATGGTGACATCCCAGCACTTTCTTGATAGCTGTTGTTATAGGAGAATTCCGCGAGGGGAAGATATTCATCCCAATTTCCTCCATGTGTTAGAACACATGCCAAGCATATCTTCCAATATCTGGTTGACACGCTCAGATTGTCGATCAGTAGCGGGGTGATACGCTGAACTACGGATCAGCTGAGTACCCAATGATGCGTGTAGCTGCTCCCAAAAGCGTGCTACAAACTGAGAGCCTCGATCTGAAATGATTGTCCTGGGTACTCCATGCAGACACAATATCCTGGAGATGTAGAGCTCAGCATACTGCCTGACATTATATCCGGTATGGACGGGAAGAAAATGTGCGGACTTTGTCAGTCGGTCCACAATCACCCAAATAGAGTCATGCTTCTGTGAAGTCAGCGGAAGTCCTACAATGAAATCCATGCTGATATCCTCCCATTTCCAAGCGGGTATGCTTAAAGGTTGAAGCAAACCAGCTTTCTTCAGATGATCTGCCTTGATTCCCTGACAGGTATTGCATTCCGCGACATTGCGAGTAACTTCAGGTTTCACCCTTGTCCACCAAAATCTCTCAAGCCTTGGTACATTTTATTGCTCCCAGGGTGAATAGAATACTTGGATTGGTGGGCTTCATCAAGAATCTTGCGTCGAAGGTTGAAATCCTTAGGGACAACCAAACAATTATCGAACCATAGGACACCGTTGTCATCTTGAAGAAAACAAGCGGCTTTACCATTTCGGATCTTCTCACGGATATCAGCCATACCCGGGTCCTTTTTCTGAGCGGTAATTACTTCTTCGTGGATGGCAGAATGGATAGCCAAGTTATGTATTGCAACAATAGGTGCAACATGAACACTTGGTTCAGCAGAAAAGGTATCGTTGCTGCTGTCCCAACATTGTAACATCAAGTTGTTACAATGCACCTTTCAACTTGGAGCATCGGCTACTAGATTGGCTTTACCGGGATGGTAATGAACTTCCAACTCGTAGTCCTTGAGCAACTCAAGCCATCTACGCTGATGCATGTTCAGATCAGTTTGGGTGAAGACGTATGTGACACCCCGTGTCACTGTGGCCCAACTTCGGCAAACACACCAAACTGAACAAAACCCAAAGTCAAATCAAATTTGAATTCAAAATCATTTATTCAAATAATTGCCAAACCGATGCTTGTGAAGCAACTCAAATATTTTATATAACAACTCGACCCAATAAAAAATTCTTTGGAAAGCTCATCTGAAATGAGAATTTTAAAGACTTTTTCGTAATTTTTGGACATTGTTTAGACCCCAAAATAAATCCCTTAATTTCAAAAAGTGCCCAACTTTGACCAGCTGCAGTTTGAATTTTATTTCGAATCCTGATGTGCATGTCATACCACTGTGTTCAGCACATCATGCTCTTCCCAATGGGATAAGTTTCGAAATTTTTGAAGCACGTTTGCTATTTTAATTCATGTGCACAATTTGGGAGAAAATCATTGACAGAAAATAAGAGAAAAAGAAAAGATGCTGCTGGACCCACCTGTCAGCATCGTCTCTCTCGCTGACGCTGTCAGAGCTTTTCCGTCGCGTGGCCGCCGGCGTACGGCTGCGCCGCGTCTCCCCGGCCCGCTCCCAACCGCGCCTCGGCTACAAAACGATGCCTCGCTCCTCTCTCCCGCTCCCCCGGCCACCAAACCCTAAACCTAGTTCCTGCACCGCCGGTCCCACCCGCCCTCGCCATCGCCGGCCAATGAGCTCATTGCACCGCCGCATCGAGGCCCCTCCCTGCCGAGCTGTGGTGCAAAGGGCTTCGCCGAGATGCCTTGGAGCTCCCCATGGCCACCATTCTACCTCATCCGCCGTGAGTCGCGCAAATCGAGTCGTCATCCTCAAGTCCGGCCATTCACCGCCACGTGTCTCGCCGTTCGATTTCCACATCTCCGGTGAGCTCCCCGCCATCTCGCCGCGCCATTGGGTGCGCAAGCCAGTAGCGCCCCTCCCTCACCTATTTTCCCTTGGGTTCGACAGCTGCGCGGCACCTCTTTCAAGATTTCCCCACCGCCGTTGAGCTGCCGCCGCCACCTCCACAACGACAACCGCCTCCCCAACTTGCTCCATGTCGACACGCACGTCGCCAAGGTTCTCCACGTCGTCGTGAAGCTTTTCGGCCGATCTCGCTCGCTTCCAGCCACCCCTCCGCCCCCGCGACGTTGCCGTCCCTCCGCCGCCGCCGCTCTTCGTTACCAACCCCGCGAGCTCCGAGCCCTCAAGGTGTGCTCGCCGCTCCCCGCTCTTCCCGGCTGCACCATCCGTTCTGAGTGTATTTGATTTATTAGGCATTTTAAAAGTTTCTTTGCAACCTGTATGTTTAGTCTTGCTCACAAAAGTTTATATTTATGTAACAACCCTTTTTAATATGGCTAGATGTTGAAATTAAAGAAAGCAATATAGTGCTGTTTTTGCAATAAATTTCAGCAACCCAAGTCGGTCTTAGAAGGCCATTTTGATGGGTAAGACTTGCTGAGAATTAGTTGCTCAGGGTTTGGTTGTTTAATTTTTATTACAGGCATGCCTCAAGCTAATTACTGTGATTGCTGCGGAAAAGTGGTTTGGGATGGTGAACCCCCTAAGGAGTGGTCAATTGAATGGGTTCCCAGTTCTCCGAACCATGGACTGGAAGAGTGAATCATGCCTAGGGCTGACATGGTTCATTTCTAGGACTTGTCGTCGAGTTTAAATTCGCTTTCGCTTGTAAAATATCTCAAACGATACTCTATGTATTGTAAATTATTTTGAACTTGGTTTGTAATAAAGAGCACTCTGGTTTGTAAACTTTGTAATTCGTGAATGCTCATGTGTGTACTGTGTATGCTTGCTTCGTCAAGCATCTCCCGAAAAAGATCCTGGACAGCTATACCCTCAAGGGCTGGGTGGGGATGCTACACACGAGGCCGGAGCGGGGTGGGTCGGTCACCCACGAGGCCGGCATGGTGGGGATCCTGCGGCCACGACGCTGGTGCACCGCGGATTCGTCAAGGACGAGGCCAGAGCAGCGCGGCTTCGGTGGCCACGAGGCAGGCGAGACTCCGGCAGCCACGAGTCAACATGGCGGCTAGGGTTCAGGAAGGCGGCGCGGTGGCTACTGGGCAGGGAGGGAAGGGGACCAAGCCACGCTGGGACCGGTCTCCTTTTTCCTTTTTTTTTATTTGTGTTCCCAGTGGCGGATCTCTAAGCCACCACTGTCATTTGGCCCTCCCAGTGACGGGAACACAATGGCGGTTTTCAAATCCGCCACTGCAGGCCATTTAGATCCTCCACTAAAGGCCTTATTTGTAGTAGTGTACCACTAACTTGAGGTAGCAGTTCACACTTTTTTTCAATGAAGTTCATATCGGACTGACTTCCGCCATGTCTTTGTAAAAGTAGAAGATGATCGATCCCATGCTTTTGCTCAAGGAGATGATGTATCTGACCACTCTTTTACAAAGAGATGTACGTTCCTAGTGGCTTCAATACTTCTTTAGTAAGTAAAGATCCTGGAAAGCATGACTTTATTATTAGATGTCTACCCGTGCCCAATAGGATGAATAAAGCTGAAAGATGCACCGCACTATGATGCACAAAGCATACGAATTACATGAATTTTTTTCAAGTTTAGATTACATTATTCTCTCCATCAGTTATTCATATGAAAAGAAGGCACCTCATACGACGCCGAGCACTAAAACGCACACTCAGCCAGCTTTTATCGAGGTAAGTTAAGATACTAAACAAACTTTTGTAAGGACTTAAACTACATACGCCTGATCCAAAATCAAATGCTATATAAAACTTCCAACCAAATTTTTTAGAATCATCTATCCACATGTTTTTGTAATACAACATATTATCTTTGTCCCATAATTTAAGATATTATTGCAACCAATATAGATTGTAATTAGTCCTTATAATATCTTATATTACAGGATGGAGAGAGTCTAATAAACTAATAAAGCACGAGTTGCCTGCATTTAGTTAGCTTACCTAAATCTTATGTACCCAACCTCTAATCCACCCTTTGATCACCCCTCCACTTTTTACCTCCACCCTCGGATTTAAAGCAAGGTGGGGCCATTACAGGGAATGTAATTAACACCTTGTTACACAATTACAACAGAGAAAGTTTAACATTTGGGGCTCAAATTAATATTTTTCTCACCGGCCACCTTCCTACCCCCGGCAACACCCACCACGACCGAAGCCACCGAAATCCTGTCTTTCTTACGCAGGCTTGGACGATGGAAATAGTTCCACCGAAATCCTGTCTTTCCTATATACGTACGTGTCTTTCCTACGAAGAAAACACGTACCAACAGGGTACGAAACAGGTTGCACTCGCGACTGTCTTGCGGCCGCTGGACCCAAGGAATGACGCGGCCTCCGGTCGTCTCTCTATCGATCTCTCTCAAACATTATCACCTCCGCTCAAGACCTTAATAGGTAGGTGCTAGGGTCAGATCTGGATGCAAAATATCAATAGAACTATATGTATCAGATAACTATGTGGAGTGCGTGCATGAACACCGAACAGGTTCATGCCCATGACACACTTATATTGAGTTACTATACGAGTAGGAGTATTATGTATATGAGTGTGAAATTTCACTTATACTACAATTATTGATTGGACACATAATGTTTATGGTTTTTAGGAATAAATTTCACTTCCGCCATGTCTTTGTAAAAGTAGAAGATACTCGATCCATCCCATGCTTTTGCTCAAGGAGATGATGACCACTCTTTTACAAAGAGATGTACATTCCTAGTGGCTTCAATACTAGACGGAGATGATGACCACTCTTTTACAAAACACTATTTTTCTCGGGAACTGAGAATGACATTCTTTTGGGGACGGAGGGAGTAACATGTAATTAGATGGTGAGGACTGTGCCGAGGTACGCCATAAACTTGGAAGCTAGCGATCGCGTGAGCAGGCGATGGCGATGGCGTCCTATTCCCGCGACCCTGATGCAGATGCGGCCGCGGTGAACACGGCGGGGCAGGCTGCCCGGATGGTCTGGGAGGAATCGAAGCGCCTCTGGGGCATCGCAACGCCCATGATCATTGCCGCGCTCTGCACATATGCTGTCAGCTCCGTCACCACCATCTTCGTCGGCCACGTCGGCAAGCTGCCTCTCGCTGCCGCCTCCATCGGCCTCTCCTTCTTCTCCATCTTCGTCACCGGATTCCTAGTACGTACGTCTTACACATGCTCACACACGCTCACTCTTTGTGGTCTTACCAGCATGCGCTTGACCAACTGCAGCTGGGCATGGGGAGCGCGCTGGAGACGCTGTGCGGGCAGGCGTTCGGCGCCGGCCGGGTGGCCATGCTGGGCGTGTACCTGCAGCGCTCCTGGATTGTTCTCGCCGGCGCCGCGCTCCTAACTGTGCCTCTGTACGTCCTGGCCGAACGGCTGCTCCTCGCCGTCGGCCAGGACCCCGCGGTTGCGCGTGAGGCCGGACGCTTCGCGCTCTACATCCTCCCCTCCGCCTTCTCCTTCGCGGTCAACTTCCCCGGCGCGAGGTTCCTCCAAGCACAGAGCAAGGTGGTGGTGCTCGCCTGGATCGGCGCCGCGGGGCTCTGTCTCCACGTCGCGCTCACCTACCTCCTCGTCGATGTCCTCAGATGGGGGTACCCGGCTGCCGCGGCTGCTTACGACATCTCGCTCTGGGTCATCGCGCTAGGCCAGGCAGCCTACATCATCGGCTGGTGCGAGGACAGCTGGAAGGGATGGTCCATGGCGGCGTTCGACGACATGTGGGCCTTCGTCAGGCTCTCGCTCCAGTCGGCCGTCATGCTCTGCCTCGAGATCTGGTACATCAGCATGATCACGGTTGTCACCGGCCACCTCGAGGATGCGGAGATGGCCGTCGACTCGCTTGGCATCTGGTCGGCACTCGCAACTACTACTACTATACTAGTTGCTAGGTACCGACGTACTATACTACTTCTTACTATGATGGGAGGCCTTGTTTTTGCAGCATGAACGTAAATGGATGGGAGGCTACGTTCTTCGTCGGCCTCAATGCCGCTATCAGTGTCCGCGTCTCCAACGAGCTGGGTTCTGGCCGTCCAAGGGCAGCTATTCAGGCTGTCATCGTCGTCATCGCCCAGTCGCTGCTCATCGGCTTGCTTTGCATGCTCCTTGTCTTGCTCTTCAGGGACAGATTCTCCATCATCTACACTAGCAATGTCCAGCTCCAGCACGCCGTGTCCAAGATTGCAGGACTGCTCGGCGTCACCATGGTGCTCAACAGCGTGCAGCTCGTCGTTTCAGGGGTTGCTATTGGAGGAGGATGGCAAGGACTTGTTGCATACATCAACCTAGGCTGCTACTATGCTTTCGGATTGCCCTTGGGTTACCTTCTCGGCTACAAATTCAAATACGGAGTTTGGGTATGTTAACCTTGAAATTTTTGCAACTAAAAAAAAGGGAATACAACCTGCCAGCCGTATGATTTTATGATTTTGGTAATGAACGATGTTTTTTTATATTCTGATGCAGGGGATCTGGACTGGCATGCTTTGTGGGATTGCTCTTCAGACACTGATTTTACTCTCCATTGTTTGGAGGACAGACTGGAATGTTGAGGTACAGGATTCTTAGGTTATACCATGCTTTTCTTTTGCCAAATCTTGATGAACACGTCTTTACAAATTTACATTCTTATAACGGCTAGTATATATATGAGTGCAGCTTTTGTGAGCATACGGCTGGATGCCCGCCCTGTCCAGAGCCGCTCGATCGACAGGGGCATCCAAGATTCGTGCAACGGTCCGATGTAGACAAATGCGTAATAGATTTGACGCTACCGTAATACTACTGGCAGTGTTCCTCTCGTCTTAACCCATACAAGTACACCCGATGATAAGATTTTTATTAGATAAAAAATAAAATTGCACTCTGATTCTTCCTTTGTGGTCCAAACATCCTTTAGACATGCACTCATGTATTTTTGCAACCAATCCACTGACATGGACATCCACCATCACTGTGTAAGCACTCATAAATAAACCCATGCTAAAAATATTCAGAACAATGGAAAGATACGGATTAGCTGATTAGCAGCATGAAAGAAAGAATACAGCCTATTACTCTCAGCACGGTCACCTCTGAGTTACCACAAGTTGATCCAAATACAAAAGTGCAGAATTCACCAAAAATAAGAATACAGGAGGATCCAAACGACTTTTGTTTTGAAAATAGAACAGAGGTTCCAGTACATGAATGTACGCTTGAGCTGCATCTATTTGCTTGTTCAAATTTTTTAAAAATGCATATGTTCAAATGAATAATGATTGCACTGTCCATGAGCTTGAGCATTTATGTGCCCGTTTTACAACATGCAGTTTAGTGTGCACAAGTTGCTTCCCCAGCATCAATTTAGTGTGCAGTTCCGTACATTCTTCTGAGGTATGATTGGTCATGTGGCTCACTGAAAGTCTTCTGAGTTGTGCTTGTTGATGCGAGACCCTGCATATTATTAAATCAGACCCGACTGTTGGCAATCCAAAACTTAAACAGCGCCGCGGCTCACAGGCCGTGCGGCAGCTGAACTGGCCTGTTCGCACCGTGCAGCTGCCGAACTGGCCCTGTTTGCACCGTGTAATCCAGTAACGGAAGGCCATAATCTCTTTCTCGCTTACTACCTAAATCATAACACGGTTGATCAACATGCTTTTCAAAGTACATGTGGCCTGAGTTGGGAGGGTGGACAACAGCTACAGAACATTACCAATCTTGAGCAAGCAACCACTTACTGATGAATTGTTTCTCTCTTTTCTCGGTCTGGATTCAGACATATCTTTTGCAACCTACCTCCTGCATGCTAATCTCATTGTCCACAATTTCAGGCTGCGCAAGCTTCAAGCCGTGCGCGGAATTGGGGCGGCGGCACCGATGGGACACTACAAGAATCTCACACTGTAGCGGCAGTTGAAATTCAACTGTAGCAGGGGACAGACGAAACCGCCGCAACGTTTCCGTAGCTACAAATCCATGAGCAGCCACTACAATAGGTATTATTAGCAGCGTTTGGTAACACCACCTGCTGCTACAATTTCCATTAGTAGCGGCAGTTTGCAACCGAGGCCGCCACTATGTTAGTAACTTATTTATTACTAAAAAATAAAAATTACAATATTTGTATTATTTCAGAACAGCAGGTGACAGAATATCACAGAAATATACATAGTCATAGAATATTCACAAGAATACCATTTCAGCACAACAGTCAACAAATCACATTGTTTCATACAAACCCCAAGTCATAGTGATCACCCCACTCATCTCTCTCGGGCTTGTATGGTCATTTCGAACCACTCCACTCAAAAAGCGCCATGTCTCCTTTGTTACACTACCCACTTTATCGAAAAAACTTACCTTGTGGATTGATGACATCTCTTAAGAAACGACACAAGTGAGCCACAATTTGATACATTTGATTTGTAGTCAAATGTTTTCTTTTTGGGACACCAGACTTTATGATCTCTTCTAATTCTTGTTGTTTCCTTTATGATTTCTGTGTTAAAAAATATAAAGTATTAACAACAATATAATTTGAACATAAACAAAATCAACAAGAATGTAAATAGAACATAAACAAAATCAATAAGAACGTAAATTGAACGTAAAAAAGTTAACATACTTTTTCATTGCTCTTCTTGACGAAGGTCATCAAGTAAGTTGAAGTGCTACTCGTGTACGCACATGTCTAGAAGCCACAATGGATACTGCCTGTTACATGTTTAGAGCACTATAAAATAGAGAAAACAAGTTACATTTCGGATAATTATTTCGATAGTAGGATAACGACATATAAAAGTAACATAAATATGTTACCGGATATTGTCACACCCTATTTTTTTCAAATTTTGCAATAGATTAAAATTTGCTTTAGATTTTATTAAATGGTCAACCTAGCTATAGGAAAATAATTATGTGACACCCTGTGTCACTGCAGCAGAAAACACTGCAAAAACATCCCATGCTGAACAAACTCAAATCAAGCCCCTTTTCAAATTCGAATTTTGAATTGAAAGAATTTATCAATAAAGGTCAAAACCAAGTCTTGTGAAGCAACTCCAAAATTTTAATAACAACTTGACCTGACCAAAAATTCCTTGTAAAGCTCTTCAGAAAAGAGAGTTTTGGAGAATTTTTGGGAATTTTTGGACAATGTTTGAATGCTCAAATAAATCCCCAAATCTTAAAAAGTGTCCAAATTTGACCAGCTCCAGTTTGAAATTTGTTGGAAATCCAGATGTGCATGTTATACCACTGTGATCTCCATTCTGTGATCTATCACCTAGCCAAGTTTCGTGATTTTTGACGCTTGTTTACTATTTTTAATAGTTCACACAAGTTTGGGAAAAATCACAGTCTGGAAATTCCGGGAAAATTGCAAAGATGCCACGGGGCCCGATTGTCGGCGTCGTCTCTCTCGCTGAAGGCGTCGGAGCTTTTCCGCCGCGTGGACGCCTCTTCCGCTCAGACAGGAGGAAGCGTCTCCCCTGTCCGAACTCTCTCTCTCGCGCTTGCACTCCTTCTATCGTCCTCAAATCCCCAAACCCTAGCTCCGCTTTGCTGGTCCCCGCCTGCTTGCCGTCGCGCCACCGCATCGAGGCCCCTCCCTGCCAAGCTGTGGTACGAAGGGCTGCGCCGGGTCACCTTGGAGCTCTCCATGGCCGCCTTTTCCCCTTCCCCGGCTTGAGGAGAGCGAATCGGGCTCGTCTTCCCCAAGCGTGGCCACCAAGCTCCGCCGCCTGACTGTGCAATCCGACCACTCCGGTGAGCCCCAACCCGTGTCCTCGCGTCCCAAGCTTCGAAACACTCCTACGCACCCTCCTGTCCCCTCGCTTTCCCGATTCAGCAGCTTTCCATGGCGGCATTCAACTCTCCCCGCCGCTGATGACCATCGTGACCACACCTCCGTCGAGCACCACCCTCGGTCCCTCCTCCTCGTCGACAAGCTCAACCCCGAGCAAGAGCAAGTCAAGGTGAAGCTTATGCGCCTTTCCGCTAGCTCTCTCGCCCTCCGTAGCGTGCCCGCGCTGTTGACCTAGCTAGCCCGAGCTCCACCACTCGTCGTCGGGCTCCTCCAGTCGCCGCCATCGAGTTGTTGCTCCACAAACGGGTTCGCCTCGTCGCAGCAAAGCTCCCCGCGCCCTCCTTCCACCGAGCCGCCGCCGGAAACCACACTCCGGCGAGCACGCCGCCATCCTCTGGCGATGGCTCCGGCCAGCGCACCATGGGCCACGGCGCCGGGATCCCGTGTGTCAACACCGGATCTGGTGCTCCGCCCCGTGTGGCCCCACGTGTGCCCTCAGATCTGAATGGCCGGATTCTTCTGTGGCCAAGGCTAGATCCGGTGCGGCCTCGATCTTGCGGCCCCGTGCGCGGCCCAGATCTAATTGGCCCGCATCTTTTTAATTCTTTTTCTCGGTTTAGTTTAATTCCTCAGAAATTGTGGAAATTTGTAAAATTCATAGTAAATCACACACAGATCAGAAAAATGCAAATCCAATTTTATTGGACTCCATGTGCTCAGTTCTATCCAACAAAAATTGTCAAACTCAACAAAATCCTTCCTCTGTTTTCTGTAGAATTGCATAAGTGTCAAATCTTGTTTAAATCAAAATAAATTCCCTGTAAGTCCATAAATATTCAAACTTCGCAGTAATTCACTTTAAGTAATGCTTAATCCAGGAAAAATGTCTCTGGACCTTAACTAATTTTTGAAATCATGTTAATCTGTTAACTAACTTGAGTAAATTTAATTAATTAACTTGAACCTTAATCAATGAAGGAAATACTTCAGACGAAAGTATAATCAACCAAGTTAATTACTCACAGCAGAACCCCACCACTTAATTAATGAAAACCACTTTCTTTAATATAGTGCAAATGACTGTCCCATTAAGTAGTTTAAATCTTAATGGCATCATATCATTGCACCTGACCTACATTTTTTTTCCTTGTCATGACGTGTAGTGACAGAGGAGACCCCGGAACCGTTGGACTTCCAACTGCCGGAGAGGAGCCACAGACTGACCCCACCACTGACTCCGCTAGTACCCCCGCTGAGCCAGGCAAGCCCCGGTGCATTTCGTCCTGTGTTTTCGACTTTTACTTTTATCACTGTGATTGAGGTCTAGTTTGCTTGTGCATTAGGTTTTTAGGAGTTGATTGAATCCGTAGTTACATTATTTGTACCCTTCCGCTTGATCCTTGATGGTCCATGTTAGTAGTAGTTGGTCTATTGTTGATCGTTAGCACTGCTATGCTTAGTTGCTAGTGGTCGGTAGAAGTCGAGTGGTAGGTCCCACTCGCATGGTAGGACCATTACACTTTGGATTGTACTATAAGAACTGTAGGTTGTTGGCCACCGGACGGGGAATGTTTGTGTAGGATGGTTTGCGAAGGCTGGGCCTTCGCGGTGGTAGCCCCGTCCGTGACGATTGAGGGCCGTTCGTTGTCGGCCCTATTGAGCAAGTTTGAACGTATTGACAGCATGCTAGTGTTTATGGGCCCAGTAAACCGATGTAGCCTGTGTCGCCCTAGATGTCTGGTGGTAGCCTACTCTTTCTATCATAGTACGTGGGAGAGAACGGATCACCTTCCGAGCTGATCGTATGTCTGGGACGGGGATCATGTCGGAAGGCCCTTTCTCGGGAGGAGTTGGAACCAGTCTAGCTCTAGTGGTGTACTGCATGAAAGGTTGCCACATACGGCGTATTGCGCGTATATGTCATGTGTGTCAAGTTGCTCCAGCAGGATGTACATTGATGCCGCTGCTCTCGGATATGAGCAACCCTCTTGTTTATTGCGCCACATCGTAGTGTGATGATGGATGATGATGATGATTATGTTATTGCTCTATTCACTTACTGTTGTATTTGCTGCTCTATCTACTGTTGCTTATTTACTTGCCTGTTCTAGCTGTTAGTTGCAGAACATGATACTTGGCTAATTACTTAAATTGAGCTAAAACTTGACAGTAAGGACCAAGTAATCAGTGCTGTTTTTTGCAATCGAGTCAGCCTACCCCTTGTAGCCTTTGCATACTAGGAGTCGGCTGTAGTTGGCCTTTTGACGGGTAAGACTTGCTGAGTCTTAGTTGCTCTGGGTTTGGCTCTATATGTTTTTGTGCTGGTAATGCCCATGCTTCCGCTGATGCATCTGGTGGAGGCTACCAGTAGGAGGGACAGCCGCCTGAGGGTTGGACGGTCCACTGGGAGCCCGAGGAGTGATCTTCTGCAGGTCCACATCGCAGGGCTCCGATGTGTGGCCCTTTGTATCGTCGAGCTAGTTGTAGTTGATGTTGTAGGATGAAGACTTCCACTGTGCTACTCGTGTTTTAACTTATTTGGACTTAGTGTAATAACTTGAAGATTTAAAATTATGCTATTTATGTGCGATACTATCTGTGTCTGTTCATCAGCACGTCCGACTCGATCCTGTGAAAAGCGGTAACGCTTGAAATTATTTTCTAAATTGAATAAATTAATTTAGCTTATAAAAATGTTTCATTGTTGTTCATGCTATCTTAGATGCATTAGATTTATTGGGTGGAAAACCCAATTAGAAATAGATTGGGATTGAATTTGAATTTAAAACTTGAGATAGAAAGGAATTTGAAAAAGAAAAGGAATAGAAATAAGAGAAACCCGCTCTGGGCTGCAACCCCGCCGCCCGCCCAGCTCGGGGCCCCCCTCCTTCCCCCGCGCGCAGCCCACTCCCGCATCCCTGCCACGCGGCCCACCTTCTTCTCCCCGGCCCAGGCTGCTCTGCCGACTCCTCCTGGCCCAACCCCAGCCCGCATTGCCGTCCCGCAGCCCATGCTGTGCCCAACTCGGCCGCCGTCTTGGCATGCGCGCATGAGACTCGGTCCCCACGACCCGCGCCCTAGCGGTAACTCCCATCATTTCCGCTGCCTCCAGCGCTCCCATCCGTGCCCGAGCCGCCGCCTCGCCACCTACCGGAGCCGCCTCGACAAGCCTTCCGATGTCGTGCCGCCCCCACCTGTGGCAATTTGAGTGAAGCCCCAGCTGAATTCGCCCCCGTGACACTGCCGAACCAACCCTGCCCTGTTTTGCCGTCGCGTGCCGCCACCAGCCACCCCTGCCCGCGTGCAACCCCACGGTAAGCACCACCACGTCCCCCTCTCCCTCTGGGCCTATCCCCACTGCGAATCCCCCATCGGAGCGCCACTTAGGGCCAGCTCCGGCGAGCTCCCCAGCCCTGCCGCTGCGTCCTCGTCGCTGGTCGCCACCTCGGGACCGTTAGATCTCATCTCGACGGCCCAGATTAGATCCACCCGAAAGGGTGCGATCCCGGTCTACCGTGGACCCTCGTAACTCTGTTCTTAGCGATTTTTGTGCTCACACAATCATAGCAATGAGTACTATCCATTAGTATTGTTTTATTAGTGATTTAGTTCTGTTTGGTGTCCTGTTTCTTAGTTTGTTTGTTTGCTTGTTGTATGTTCTTCCGTTTGGTGATTGTTGAGAGCATGACCAGTACGAGAGCTTTCAAGTCTTAGCACAAAAAGACTTAGAGCAGCAGCAATGGGAACCAGGCAAGTGTCCATTTGATGCATATATATCCTATGTTTTTAAATTCTTCTTCTACTTCTGCATGCAGTAAATTGAATCCCATGTGTCATACCCTTCCTCATCATTCCATTTGTCGCCTAGGTTTTGGTGTAGCATGTTAGTATGGATAGGTCATGCTTAGCGTGCTATGTCGGGAATGGAAATGTTTAATGTTAAACTTGACTAATGATCCACTTAAACATAATGATCATGGATGGGTAATCTTTTGTAGTAACATGGAACCTAGGCGATCCAAGCAGGAGGTTGGTGAAGAGGGTGCGGGTATGCATTAGTACTTGGTATAGTACTATGGATGTGGTAACCTACAGTGTGGTAGGAAGTGGAGTAACCTGTGAGGTGTGAGCAGGTGGAGTAACCTGTGAGCACGTTACACTTAGTAACTGGGTTGTCTTTTTTGTAGGTCTTAGGTGTATATGAGCATTTATGCAAATAATCCTAGTGTTAGCCTTTACCATTTTATATGCTTGCATGCCATCATACTTCCTTGCTATCCACCCCCTCCCCCTCCCCCCCCCCCACACACACAAAAGGCTGCTCAGAAGACGGAGGAGAGATGGACTACGTCGACGAGGACTACTTCTAGGCGAGCGTGCCCCTGGTCGATTGCCTGTTGTGTTGTGGTGCCTTCCGCTGCTTTTATTCGAGAAGGTCGCTTTAGTCTTTTTGAAGACATTATTGTAATAAGGTACTTTGTAATATTCATGACATTGGATGTACTGTTATCACTCTACTGTCGATATGTGTGAAATTTGTTCCTGGGCACACGTATATAAAGCACTTGGTTTTGGCCTTTGAAACCGGGTGTGACAGAAATGGTATCAGAGCTATGTTGACCGTAGGACACTGGTGTAGTGAGAGGCTCGTGTTCTAAGGATTACTTTATAAACCAAAACTATGTGCGAAAACTATTTTTACCCTCTTATCCTTGAGCTTTATTGTTCTTCTTTTGTTCACAAAATTGTTTCTTGCTGACCTCCCTCTTCTATTCAAATTTTTAGATGGTTCACATGGAGATCACTCCATGGAAGCGCGTTGCTTACCAAGTTCCGCAGCTGCCAGGGGGTGTCACATGGATGCTTCAGCCGGTTCTTATGGCTCGTTCCTCTAGACTTAACGCTGGCTAATTTCCCAACACCCTGCGTTATTTACCACATGGACTTTGCTACAGTGACGCTCTACTCGACATTGGGGTCAGGACTTCTCTGTGCGACAGAGGCTATGCTTGGAGGGTATGGGTGATCCTGCGCAAGAGAGCTACAGATGATAGCATCCTCCGCGTCTGCCGTGTTCACCATGCTACTACACTAACGGCTACCTTCGTGGGTGGGATTTGTGACGCCGCCAGCCAGGCTGTCGTAGTGCTTCGCTCCGAGGAAGACCCCATGCTTCACAACTCTTAGTTCGCCCACTTCCCTCGGAGAGCCAGAGGCAGTGCAATTGTCAACATTCTACCAGCGCCTTGCAATGACACTGCTGACCGTCTAAGGGAGCAGGTTTTCCATACCAGGGCATTGGACTGCAAGCTGACATAGGCGCTGGATGAGATTGATGATCTACACCACAGGAATGAGGAGCAGGAACAGAGGATCCGTGATCTCATGGCTGAGATGGACATAGATAAGGAGGAAGACCCTGAGGAGGACTCTGACGAGGAAAACCCTGAGGAGGACTTTGAGGAGGAAGACCCTGAGGAGGTGCCAGCACCTTCTTTGCCACCACACATAGAAGAGCCAGGGATAATCTACGATTAGTCTTTGAGAATCTGGAGGACAGGCCGTCTAGTTTGATCGAGTCAGTTTGTAATAGGCTAGAGCTTTATTGTCGAGTGAGTTTTAACGCTTGTGCTACTTTCTTGTTTGGTTTGCTAGTGTGATGTGTGATGAGGTGATTTGGACCTTTTGTATGAGTGTTGATGGGGTGTAGGGCCTATCCTACCACCACATTTTTAGAATAATAGTTTTATCTATAAGAGTTCGTTTGGGTTATCGTATATCCTTAGCATTTTTACTCTTCCCCGCATCTTGTCATAGCTTTGGACTCTACTCGCTGTATCAAACATCTTGTTTATCGAATAATCACCATAACCATATGGCGAGTACCAGGAATCGCGCCCATCGCCACCACCCCAATCACAGAGTAGCTTCTTGCTATGTAGATGCAGATCCTTCCAGTTATGCAACATAATATGGCCAGATGCATCAAGGTCATCAGCAGGCACATCAGTCCCAGCCTCAGCAGAGGTAGAGGGATAAGTTTGGAGACTTCCAGCGCACCAAGCCACCGTCGTTCTCCCACACTGTAGATCCTATGGATGCAAATGACTGGCTAAATACCATAGAGAAGAAGCTCCAGGTCGCATAGTGCAACAACAGTGAGAAGGCGTTGTTTGCTTTGCACCAACTGGAAGGTCAAGCTGCTGATTGGCGGGATGCCTACATTGCTGCCCATGAGGAGCTAGAGAGTATCGACTGGTAGGAGTTCAAGAATAGCTTCAGGGCACATCATGTTCCCCAAGGAGTGATGAAGCTAAAGAAGGAGGAGTTCCAGGATCTGAAACAGGGCTCCATGACAGTGAGTGAGTACTGTTGATGGCCACTAATGCAAATATTCTGCTGTCATATACCTTGGAAATAAAGGAGAACTAATATTATCACCTCATATTTAGTTTCAAAATAACGTAGTTCCACATGTCCTTGAAGATTATTTGGTGCAGGTGGAATACATGTCAAAATGAGGTGAAATCATGGATAAAGCAGTGAATGAAGAATATCAAAATATTTTCAGACTCCCCAAATGGTTAAAGAGGCCCAAAACTCCAAATTCATCAAGACAATTTACCCCGGGATTATACACCATCAGAGTGTGGAGGGCTAGAGCAACCAGCCGACAATAGATGGGACCAAAGGGGCCAGGCCCAGCTCGGCCAAGCTAGCCAGCTCGGCCGAGCAAGGGTTGACCCCTTTGGCACCCAAACTTGGTGGGAGACTCCCTCCTGCCACTCCTTGCCTTCTGGTTCCCTACACAAATTCCCGTGCCTGGAAACTGGCTCAAGACCCTTGGGACCCAATAAAAGTAGGGGTACCCCCCTCATTTGTAACACACACCAAGAAGGATCCACTCTCTACCATTGTATTAGTCTCTAGGCTCTAGTGGAGTTAGGGTTAGAATAGAGTTAGTATAGTTCCCAAGTCCTCTTTGAGATATTGGTAGGGTTCTTGTACCTTTATCTCTTTGCAAGACTTTGCTCGATTTAATGGATATATTATTCTTGCCTTGTTATTATACTTGGGTTAGCGTTCTTTATTTGGTTGTGGACCCCATGTATGTACATGGTAAAGAATAGTAATCTTCTCGCGTAGTTGTGTTTGGGATGGGCATTTCACATCTCATTCGTGCGGTTGCTCTTCATGCCTACATAATAGTTTACTCTATTATGATTATCATTTGCCTTCACTATAGTCTACTTGTATTTCATCCATGTACATAATTAGGGTGAGTGATGTGTGTCCAAGCATGAGAGAGATGTTCATCTTATTGATGGGTGCTCTAGTCTTATCGCAGGGATTGGAGTAGTGATCAATAACTTAAACGTGGTGTCTAGGTTAGAGGTTACCGTTGAATGTCAAGTAGCCCACGGAATAGAGGGGGTCGCGTGGGTAGTGACAGCCCTATCCGATAGTTGTGTCCCTCCATGTCCGGCTACGTCATAGCCTCCTTGCCGGAGTCACCTATGTGACAGGTGTAGGCCGGCGGCCAAAGTGCTTGGGCGCTTAAGTCATGAGCCTTAGTTGTGTATATGTGTGTTTACTGTATACTATGCAACTATGTATAAGAAGTACAATAGAAACTTAGCTTCATTCTTTCTCATTTCTCCACTTAACCTTCTATCTGTATAGTAGAGTTCATTCTTCTTTGTGTTACACTACCCCTCAATTTTATCAACTTACCCCTGCTAGGTGTTGACACCCGCTAAGTATTACCAGCAAAGTATTCCAAATAAATCGATACAGCGCCAGAAACGCTTAGTTGATAATCCTTAATGGGTGCCTCTTGTTTTTGGTATATTCCACTAAATTTACAGATTAATTCCGCAAGCGCACGGAGGATACCATTGTAGCATTTCACCCTAGAGTATTCTAGAGTATCGTATTTCCCAAAGGAAGGCATTTGTCAAGTAGTGGTTACTTAGGATGCTCAAAGATTATATAAGACTTGATCAAATGAACCAAAGTATAAAACAGGGGTAAAGATAGGCATTGATAATATGGATAGTGACACACACACATAGGGTTCCATCTCAATAGATAAACTAGTTGCAAGGCTATGAAGAAAAAGACTAAGAAAAGCTAGTTCCATATGTACTTCCTACTCATGTTGGTCTATCCTATGCACATACACCTAATATACACACGTTAAGGCAAAAGACTACAAAACCAAGGCACGAAGGAAGCACGGGCTTACACCTATTACACAGGTGACTCCCGCCAAGATCCCTACGAATGTGGCCGGACGTGGAGGGATGCTAAAACTGGACAGGGCTGTCACTACCCGCGCGGCCCCCTCTCTTCCGTGGGACATCTAACAGACTGACCCAAGGATCGTGTTTCCGAGGTGCTGTTTAAGCAGACACTGGATAATACAACAACAGACCAAGTTCATACATTACGTATTCAAAAGAGTAATAAGTTTGATTACATCAGAGTTCGATTGTAGTTGAATTAAACAAGTTCAAAGTTTTCAAAGTGCAGAAGCGATAACGTAATTAACATTTATAAAATACATCACGACGTTACAAGTGAGGTGATCAAACCGAGCCCATACGGCCGATCACTTAGCCAAGCACAATTTACTGCAGCGTAGAACAGGATTCCCAGTGGGAGGTCCAACCCTCGGGATACTGCATGTCCCAAGGCATGACACCTTCGGGCAGCTCAACATCATTACCTGAAATAAAATTAACATTGGCAAAGCCTGAGCAACTAATACTCAGCAAGTCTTACCCGTCAATATGGTTCACAGAACTGACTCCTAGACATGCATTGGCTCAGAGAGTAGGGGTTTATTTGGATAAACATTAGCACTAAGCTGTAGATCCTTACTGTCAGTATTTAGCCAAGTTATTAATTCGACATAATATTAAAGGTGAGCATATACAACTGAAGTAAGCATAAACAACATATCATAAGCATGTAATGTGATATAAGCCAATCAGTTCAGGAAGCATGTGATCGTGCTCTGAATTTCCTTGAAAGTGCTGGCCTCCTTGTGGTCGATGACTACAACAGTACAAAGAAGAAAGAATTATTGTGTGCGACGACATTTCAGTTTCTTTTCCAAGAGAAGATATCCAAACTGTACCACTCTCTGAACACTGTGATTCTCACAAATGAAGATGTCGCTGCTCAATTGCAGGATATATGTGCTGAATTTTCTGATTACCTGGGTGTTCACATGCAGACATTTCCTTCGGAAATAATGCCTGATCCTTTTCAAGAAATTAAGTACGTCGGTCTAGTGCCAGCACAAACACGAGGCCACAAGATTGGATCGTTCTTAGCACGCATGTATGATCAGTAGTGCTCGGCCATCTCCTCGGCTAAGATGTGAACACATTAGAAGCTCAATCGCCCAAACTATCTAGAAATATAAATGTAAGGGTGGTAGTTTGGCTGTCCAGATAGGTATGAAATAGTAGTGTCTGTGAAGCTGTAGTTTCCTGCTTTCGTTACGCTGTCCATGTGTCCTTGTTTATTTCAATAAAATAGCACTGTTGTTGTTTGAGTTCCTGTTGACGCTAAAAGGTGGCACCAACACACGAACACGTCCATGTGTGAAGCAACCCGAGACAAAACCAAAAGGTTCGCATGAGCAGCGGGGTAAATCCCACAGATCGCCGGCACGGGAGGGACCCCGTCAGGGCAGACTCGCCGTGGGTTGTTCTAGCGTCGGCAGGCCAACTAGAACGCCTTCAAACGCCGCCGGGACGAGGGAAGAACAGAAATTAGTATTGGAAAAGCTAGGGTTTGAAAAAAGGGTAAAAGTATTTTTTGTTCGATTGGTTGCTGTTTCTCAATCGGCCGTGGCCCTTTGTATATAAAGGGTGGGGAGGTCGTACCCCAGTAGGACTCTAAAACTTCCAGAATTAGACTTAGAAAAATCGAAACCGACTCTGCTTCAGATCTTCGGCTTTTTTCCAAGATTTTGTACTTTCTTTCTACATTCTATCATTCTCCTTCCTTCTGAGTCCTATCTTCACAAGGGGAACAGCCGGACCAAGCCGCGGCCTCCGGGTCGGAGTCGGAGCCGGCCGCGACCTCCGGGTCTCTGTCGGAGCAAGCCGCTATCTCCAGGTCTAGTCAGGTCCGAGTCGGAGCAAATCTGATCGTCGTGGCCGGAGCCGGAGCAAGCCGCGACCTCCGGGTCCCCGTGGCCCGAGTCAGAGTCGTAGTCGCGGCCTCCGGATCCACTGGCCCGAGTTGGAGTGAGCCGGGTTGACGTGGCCAGAATCGGAGTCGGAGTCGCGGCCTCCGGGTCCATGTGGCCTGAGTCGGAGCAAGCCGGGTCGATGCGGTTGGAGTCGGAGTCGGAGTCGCAGCCTCCGGGTCCGCGTAGCCCGAGTCGGAGCGAGCCGCGGCCTCCGGGTCAGCGCTGTTGACGCATAAAGGCTCGGGACAGCGCCCGACTCAACCAGTTGCATCCGGGTCGCGTTGTTGACGCGCAGAGGCTCGAGACGGCATCCAACTCCATCACCTCGGATCACCACACGCCAGGAAGACCCCCGGGTCGGCACCGTGGATGCCCAATGCCTCAGGACGGCTAAATTGGGTGTCAACATATGTCCCCCTGTTTTTTAGTAAAGCTTGAGTACTAAAAAACGTTAAAAAAGGTCTAAGGGCGATGGTATGGCATTGGCCATTGGCGCTACTAAGGGCGATACTCTGATGATATCGGCCAAATACCTTCAAGTGTCTTGCCAAACACTCGGGTAATACTTCTTCAAATATCTCCCATTAAGCGCTCTAGGAAGCCCTTAACCTTGCTCCTAAGGGGGGGTGATTGTGAAAGCCCAGCCCAAAGGAGAGCCAGCCCAAGCGAGCAGCGATGCTGGCGAGCTACTGTAGCTACACGGTTACTGTAGCGACGGGTGGGATAGTCCCGTATCGGTAGTTGAGAGGGTGAGACCGGTTTAAATGCCCGGTCTGAAATGCAGTAATAATCGGGTTAACCCTTTTACGCGAAGCGAGGACGAAAGCGTAAAAGTTATTACTGTGAGGTGGGACCGCTCAACGTGCAGAGCGCGTCTGATGCCGTATTTTCAGACAGGGACGTTACAGACCCGGTGATGACTTTCACGATCCTATATGGCCCCTCCCAACTCGGAGGCCATCTGCCAATCTTTCGGTCTTTTGCCCCAATAGGCAAAATTGTCTTCCAAACCAACTCTCCCACTTGGAAGGATTTCAATTTCACCTTCTTGTTATATGCCCTGGCGACCCGAAGTTTTTCCTTCTCGATCTCTCTCAATGCTTGCATCCTTTTATCGGTGACTTCATCAATATTATCCATCATCAAGTTGTGATAATCGGTAGCCAACAACGCATTCTGCTTAGCAAGCCTAAACGCAGCCAGATTTACCTCCATCGGCAAAACGGCTTCTTGCCCATAAATAAGTTCGAAGGGGGTGACCTTAGTGGCGCCATGCCTAGATATACGATGAGCCCATAAAGCTTCGGACAACACCTCATGCCACCTTCTAGGATTTTCTTCAATTTTCTTCTTGATGAGCTTGATCAATGTCTTATTACTCGACTCGGCCTGGCCATTGGCCTGAGCATAGTATGGAGATGAATTGAGCAATTTAATCTTGTAAGATTCGGCAAATTCTCTCACTTGACTAGATACAACTGAGGTTCCTTGATCGGTAGTCAAAGTTTGAGGGATGCCGAATTTATGAATGATATGCTTAGTAATAAAATCAATTACCTCCTTATGTGTCATATTCTTTAGTGGTACGGCCTCAGTCCACTTTGTGAAATAATCAGTGGCAACCAATATGAACCGATGCCCTTTGGACGAGGAAGGATAAATCTCTCCAATAAAATCCAGTCCCCATCCACGGAAAGGCCACGGTTTAATAATAGGATTCATCATAGCAGCTGGAACCAACTGAATATTACTGAATTTCTAACACTCTTCACACCCTTTGTAGTAGCGAAAACAATCGGCAATCATGCTAGGCCAATAGAAACCAGCTCGCCTCAAAAACCATTTCATTTTAGGAGCCGATTGATGCGTACCACAAATACCTTCAAGTATTTCTCCCATAGCAATCTTTGCTTGATCATCATCTAGGCACTTGAGGAGAAGATCATCAGTAGTTCAACGATACAATTCTCCCTCCATCATCACAAACTTGAATGCAAATCGCCGAACCTTCTTTTTGACTTTTTGATTCGGATCTTGTAAGTAATCCATAATAGGTCTTCTCCAATCAACTCGCTCAACCTCCGAATCATGTGACAAATCCCCACTTCCTTCTGCAGGGGCGGTCTGGCCAGCCTCCATAGGGGCGGCCAGGCCGGCTTCCGACCCGGACATGCCGGCTGTCACAGTGGCGGCCAAGCCGGCTGTCAACCCGGCTAGGCAGGCCTGAGCATCCGGGCAGGAATCCCCTGCTACACAAAATGAATCATCGAGCATCGATTTTTTGCTAAACCCGAAATATTTCTTATCAACATTATAACCAGATGCTCGTTGTGCCAAATCGTTAGCTCCACGATTCTCATGCCTCAAAATGTGATGTATGGCAAAATCATCAAAGCTAGCTATCAAGTGTCAGCATTTGTCTAAATAAGCATTTAACCTCCCATCTAAACATTGATAATTGCCAGACACCTGCTGCACCACTAACAAAGAATCTCCAAAAGCCTCCACAACTTTAACACCCATGTCTATCAAAATCTCCAAGCCGAAAATAAGATCTTCATATTCGGCTTGACTATTAGTACAAAAATAATCTAATCGGTTTGACATCTCTGTATGATAATCATGAGGAGAAACGATAACTATACCGATCCCTTGTCCCTCATTGCAAACCGATCTGTCAAAATACCATTTCCATGTTATCAAAGTAAAGAAATTAAAATCTAAATCATGACTCATGTCAATCCGATGTTCAACAATAAAATCGGCTACTAATTGCCCACGCATAGCTTTCAAAGATTCATAAACCAGATCATACTCAATTAAGCTATAAGCCCATTTACCAAGTCTACCACTGAAAATCGGTTTATGCAACATATGCTTAATAACATCGGTTTGACATGTCACTATGCAAGTACTAGATAATAAATAATGCCTCAACTTGGTACAAGCGTAATACAATGAAAAGCATAACTTCTCAATAAAGGTGTTCCTTGTTTCGGCATCCAACAATCTCCGGCTGATATAAGTGATGATATATTCCTTCCCTTCGGTTTCTTGCGTCATTACAGCTCCAATAACTCTATCTTCAGCAGCAATATATAACCGAAAAGGATCACCACTTCTAGGCGCTTTGAGCACCGGCGGCCTAGATAAATATTTCTTGATCTCTTCAAAAGCCACCTAATGTTCTGTCCCCCAAGTAAATTCGGCTTCATCTTTTAGCCGAAGGATTGGAGTGAAAGCACTAACTTTCCCGATAAATTAGATATAAATCTCCTCAAATAATTAACTTCACCGAGAAAACTTTGCAACTCCTTTTTACATGTAGGGACTTGGACCATCTTGATAGACTCTATTTGCTTAGGATGATTCTCCACACCATTTTCATGAATTACGAATCCTAAGAATTTACCAGCCGATACATCAAATGCACATTTGAGTGGGTTCATTTTAAGACCATACCGATGCATCCTTTCAAAAGCAAGGCGTAAATCGGCTAAATGGGAATTCAAACAAGCCGATTTAACAACAATATCATCGATATAGACTTCTACAATAATACCAAGTATGTCATAAAAAATTAAATTCATAGCCCTTTGATAAGTAGCTCCAGCATTTTTCAATCCAAAAGTCATGACAACCCACTCAAACAAACCAACAAAACCCGGATACCTAAAGGCCGTTTTGTACATATCCTCTTCGGCCATGAATATTTGATTGTAACCAGCATTACCATCAAGAAAACAAATAACTTTGTGTCCAAAAGCATCATTAATAAGCATATCGGCTATAGGCATGGGGTATTCATCTATAGGAGTGGCTCTATTTAAATTTCGAAAATCAATGCAAACTCTTATCTTACCGGTTCCCTTCTTTTCAACCGGCACGATGCTCGAGATCCACTCCGCATACCTGTAGGGCCTTATAAAATTTGCTTCCAATAACCGATTAATTTCTTCTTTAACTCGGTCATAGATCTTGGGATTATACCGCCTCAGAGGTTGTTTATGTGGCCAAAATCCTTCCTTGATGGGCAACCGATGCTCAACTAGCTCATGGCTTAAACCCGGCATCTCGCGATAATTCCATGCAAAACAATCAACATACTCCTTCAACAACTTTATTAACTCGGCTTTATAACTAGACTCTAATTTCTGGTTTACAAAAGTCGGCCTCGGTACAGAACCATCTCCTATATCTATTTCTTCCAAAGGATCGGCCGATGTAAAACCTTGTCCTAATTTATCAAAATCTTTGACTTCTTCGATGACTTCACACATATCGTCCTTCCCTGTCCGATAGTGCTCCACTCTCTTTTGAAGCCACACTAGATTGGCATCCATCTAAATGTATGTGTGATTTAGCCGATTTTCAATCGGCTTTACATGAACGGGTACAAAGCCATCCTTGGACACACTAAGAAAATCATAATCAGAAATATCCAAGCCTGTCAAGCATCTAATCTGACCATGTGTCCAAATAGGG
Source organism: Urochloa ruziziensis (assembly GCA_015476505.1). NCBI lineage: Eukaryota > Viridiplantae > Streptophyta > Magnoliopsida > Poales > Poaceae > Urochloa > Urochloa ruziziensis. The sequence continues at coordinate 296,235 of WEIB01000097.1, forward strand.
GAATCGACCATAGCAATGCAAGCCAACTCATCTGCCTGTACGATCTCAACCTCATCGCCAACCCACTGAATCAAGAACTGGTGCAAAGTAGAAGGGACACAACGATTTGCAAGAATCCAATCCCTCCCTAAAATAACACTGTAGTTACCTTGCACCTCGGCGATGAAGAAGGCCGTGGCTATCGTCTTGCTGCCCACCGTCAACTCCATGGAAGCGACTCTCTTGGCCTCATTCGGCTCTCCTCCTCCCACTCCGTTGACGGTCATGTTTGTCTTGATCAGCTCAGCAACCATGCCGCCCATCTTCTTGAATGTAGAATAGGGCATCAAGTTGATGATAGCACCACCGTCGATGAGCATCCGGGAGATCGGCCTTCCACTCAAATGCCCTCTGATGTACAACGGCTTCAGGTGGTTGTCGCCATCCTTCGGCTTCGCAAACACAGCATCCCTAGGACCGAAGTCCAATCGGCTTTCTCCGTCTTCACCATCGACAAAGGAATAATCAATAGAAGATAAATAAAGGGTATTGACATCCATACTCTCCTGTATTGGTGAAGGCTCGTAATCGACCATCTCTTCTTCTTCAGCCTCCGCCCTGGGCGAAACAGGATCCGGGAGAAGAATTCTGGAAGACGGATGACAGGCATCGCCGCCAGTGGCAGCCGGCCCGACTGTCTCTGTGTCGTGGCCTGAGTCGGAGCAAGCCGCGGTCTCCGGGTCGAGGTGGCCTGAGGTGCAGCGAGCCGTGGCTTCCGGGTCGACGTGGCCCGAGTCGGGGCAAGCCGCGACCTCCGGGTCATGGTGGACTGAGGCGCAGTGAACCGTGACCTCCGGGTCGACGTGGCCCGAGTTGGAGCAAGCCGCGGCCTCCGCTTCTGCCATCTCAGCATCTCTTTCTGCAATAACCAGAACCTTCCCTGACTTCGGAGCTTCAGTTGTTGCTTTGGGCTTCCATTGCTTTGGCGGAATCATGGGACGCGCCTTGTTGAAAAAGGCATCCCTCTGCTCCTCTATCTCGCGCTCCCTCTTCTCTTTGAGCCTCAAGCGCTGCAGCTTTCTCTTCTCAGTGTGAGTCAACCCGGCTGGGCACCATTGTGGTTGAGTGTATTTAGAGTCCTTCTGGCTGGAGCTAGCTTCTTGGTCATTGGCAGCAGTAATCGATGTTTCGGACTTGATCCCTGGGTGTTCCTGTGTAGGCCCTACCTCGGTGATCGGTCTTCCAGAGCAATCTCCCAAATTCAGCTTATGGCTCCCAATCATGATGATATCAGAAACAGTGCTCCTTTCTAAACTCCCATCATCTGCGCCCGCTGGCTCCTTGCCTTTGCCATGATCCCCTAGCTGAAGGGTTCCTGCCTGGGTTGCCGAGCCTGACCTGGCCAGCTGCACAGGGCGGCATGGCCGGCCCAGGCGTCCCCCGGTCTCGGGTCCCAACGATAGTTGACCAGATGGGGCTGGACCCATTCGGTCATGTACAGGTTGTGTTATCCTCTCAAAAACTGACCTCGGGGGTGCCCATCCTGGATGAAAAGGAGGAAACTGCATTGGAGGATACGGCATCCACACATGTTGACGGTCCTTAAGTACCACTTTTAACCGTCAACTACCTGCATAAATGATTAAAATGACAACACTAACCATATGGGTAGGACTTATTACTAATCATTTCCACAAGTGTTGGTGAATTTATGCATGCACGTGAATTTACAGGAAAACCCATACTAAATCAAGGATAAATGCCATCCCAGAAGATTCCCAGAATATCCAGGAGCTTATCCAAGAATAGAAAGGCCCAAACGCAAGGGAAATCCCCAGAAAATCACCCAAACATCACGTAAACATTATGAGGGACATCTGGGGGACCCACAAGAGAAGAACCGGGGCCAGATGACCCTCCACAGGGTCGGCCGAACTAGGGGAGGCGCCATCTGGGCCCCATTTCGGAGGGAAAACCAAGGTCGGTTCCCTTATGTCGGTGGTGGGGCGCGCTAAGAAGTTACCGCCTCATTCCATAGCCTTCCTGGGCTATAAAAGGAGGGGCACACCCCCCTTTCAACACACAACAAGAGGAATCCATTCTCTAGCATTAGACTTAGTCTCTATGCCATAGTGGAGTAGAGGGGAGGAGAGGGCTGACTAGAGGTCCTCGACCTAGTCTTGGAGAGTTTTGGGATAGATCTACTCTATTCCCCTCTTATAAGACTCACATCTTTTATCAATAGAATTACATTCTTTATTCCTTATGCCTTATGATTATACTAGTACGATAGCCATGTGCTTTCTGTGTGGTTGTTACCTAGTCATGATTGGTTGCTTCATGCTTGACATACCTTTACTCATTCATATATGTCCTTACACTCATTCCATGCATAAAGTGGTTGGATATGCTCGGGCCCATGACTTGTTAATCCGTAGGGTTAAAGTTATGTGCGATATAGATTGTAACTTGTTAATCCGTAGGGGTAAAGTTACGCATGTCTCACCCCTTGACTTGATGATCCTTAGGGTCAGAGTTATGCATGTTATAGCACTTGATCTGTTGATCCGTCGGGTCAAGATTAAGTGTACTCTTGTTCCCGACTTGATGATCCGAAGGGTCAAAGTCCCATGGGAATCGAGAGTACTATTTAGCAATGTAAGCGTGGTGCTTAGATTGGTAAATAGCTTTGGGTGTTTGGTTGTCTCCATGAACAAGAACAGGTCTGGCAGTGAGGACTTGATTGCCTCACTGCCACGTGATCTTAGGACTGGCATAGGGACTTAATAGCCCTAGTGTCACGTGTCCTGGTAGAGGGTTGATGGTAGGTGGTGACAGCCCTGCTATGCTTAATCTTCTATGTTCTAGGGTAGATAACCTTGAGTGCCTGGTAGAAGGAGTGCCGGTAGGTGGTGACAGCCCTGCTGTGTTTAATCCTCTCTGTTCCAGGTTGACATAGAACTTAGACTTGTATGTGATGCATGGGACAGGAATATAAGAAGGATATAGGGGCCCAGCTCGACTCTCCTTAACCCCGCTTAACCTAGGCTTTGTATTAATGTTAGATTGGATTGTTCTGGGTGTCACACTATCCTTTTATATTATCTTTACCCCTGTTTAGACCTTGGTACACTATTAGTTATATGATTATGAACATGCTATCTCGTAAACCACCACCTTCCTTTGGGAAAATACAATACCCTTGAATACTCACGGGTGAAGTGCTACAACGGTATTCTCCGTGCGCTTGCGGATTTATCTGTGACATTAAGAAATACCAACAAGCATTTCTGGTGCCGTTGCCGGGGATAGTAATATTCTTGGTGCGTCGTTAGAAACGCCAACAAGCATTTCTGGCACCGGTGTCGGGGAAGGCAGTGGTTGAAGAGAATCACTAGCATTGTTTATAATTATATTTCTATTAATTGCCTTTGTCTAGATAGGTCTACCTTTGCTTTGTTTTCTCTTTATGTGAAAACAGGGTAGTGTACCTCTGGTGTTGACCTATCGAGGCAATACACACAAAATCAAGAATTAATCTTGAGAAGAACAGAACCGTGAGTCACCCATCCTCAAGAATACTCTCGACAGTCAAGCCAGCCACATCCGCACCATCAAACTCAACACCAATGGCTGAAAAGTTGCTTCATGAATACTCGGCTACCATTGTTGACCACGTGGCAATTGGGCCGATCGTCAACGCTGGAGACGGAAACTTCCGACTTAGAGCCGACCTAATCTACATGGTGCAGGCCAATCCATTCAGTGGAATGGCCAACGAGGATGCAAACGCTCACCTTCAAAAATTCCTGGAAGTTTGCAACACTTTGTCCATCAAAGGAGTCACCCAAGATGTTATCCCACTCCGTCTGTTCCCCTATTCTCTTGTGGGGAAGGCGAGACAATGGTTCTATGCCACCTCAAGTGTTGCGGCTACTTGGGATGATTGCTCTGCAGCATTCCTCGAGAAATACTCTCCAAGAGGCAAGGTCCATGTCCTTCATGGAAAAACTTCAAACTTCTGGACAGCACAAGAAGAATCCATTCCTAAAGCTTGGAAGAAGCTTCAAGAATATAAGACATCATACCCTGATCATGGAATGGATGATTGTTTAATATTGACTACCTTCTATCACGGGTTGACACCAACAGCCCATGATCATCTTGATGCTGCTGCCAAAGGAACCATCTTCTCACTTACCGCCATGCAAGCAACAAAATTAATTGAGAAGGTAGCTTCCGGTCAAGGGTGGAACCAACGCCCTCATCATCATGAAGGAAAATGCATAAAGGAAGAAACACCATCCAACATCACCAAGGATGGGAAGCATAAGGGGAGAAGGCTTCGCACAAGTGCTATGAAAAGACAGCCACAACCCCAACAAGAGAAGTCTTGCTCGTCGGACTTAAAATGATGACGCCCTTGCCAAAGGTATATTGGTAGTTATCTCATATTTGATTTCCATTTCCACATGCATATTTGAATTCCCTCAACTGCATTCATGCATATGCTTGAATTTTCACTTGCATATTTGATTTTTTACCCATCATTTTGCATATTTGAATTTCCCTTCGACATGCATTTGTTTCCATTGTTTGCATGTTTGAATGCTTCCAACTCTTGTTTGGGATTTTCCAAACCACCGTTGCATTTACATAAAAAACAATTGACAGAATGAGTTTGGAAAAAAATTAACTTGAGCCAACCTTTTGTTGGAAAATGCTTTGAGCAAAAATTTTGAAGGAATTTTGGCACAGTTCCCTTGACTTTTCAGCATATAGCCATTGCGGGGCTGTTGACCAAATTGGATTCATTTCTTTATATTTGGATGCAAGGGTGCTTGGACTCTTCAATTTCATCTCTTTTTACACGCAAACATCCTTACAACAAAATTCTTGCTCTCGCATTTCCCCAAGTTTCCATGATGTTTTGTCTCAAGTTTAAGAAAAAGATTTTCTCTGTTCTTTTGGTCTTTTTTCTATTTGCATATTTGGAGTTTTTCAAAATAAACTTCCTCTTTGTTGGGTTTCCTCGAACTCTTCTTATTCTTTTTCAAAAGTCATTATCAAAAAGAAATAATATTGAGACAAACCCTTTTGGCATTTTGTCTTGGACTTAAGAAAAAAAATCCCTTTTTCTTCTTTTCGTTTTGTTCGCATAATTTGAGTTGCAATAAAAAGAAATCCTTGCAAGAGCAACCAACGGGCAATCCATTTGGTTTACACTAACGTAACCTGTTCTCGAGTTTGCTTTTGTGTTCTTGCTCTTGTGTGCAGCTTTGAAATTGGCAGACAAGCAGCTCATCGATGCGTTGAAAAAGGCGACAAGTTCAAGCACAAGTCACTCTCGATGTGACACATACTCATCCCCCTCCATTGAGCTCATGCCTAACTTGAGAAGGTTGGCATGAGGAGCCTCATAAGGATCCCATGGAGGAGGACCATGATGAAAACAACACGTCAAGACTCCTCTTCGACACCAATTTCATCTTGGTGTGCGAAAAGGAGGTGAAAGCCTACAACCTTGTGGAGCCATGAGCATACGCTTCAAAATCGCTACACAAGGCAGCCATGCAAGTGCCACCACCGTTGTGACACTTAGTGGCAGCAAACCATGAAGACAAGATCGCCACAACATTGCCACGCCGCTCAAAAATCCAGAAAGACTGTACGACCTACTACCACAACCACATGGTATTCAACCCCAATCAAGGGCCGAGAGCAAAGAACAAGTGTGGGGGAGGTCACCTCCCCCACTAAGGTAACTTGTATCGCAACTTGTATCTTTTTACTTCCACCTTGAAAATATTAAAATAAAATAAATTTTATAAAGTCAAAATCAAAATAATGTTTGAAATAATAATAATAATAATATATAAATAAACTAGCTGCTTCTTCTTTCCTTTCTTTCAAACACATAAGGCGCCTAGAGCTTAATTCAATAAATTTAGGCTCCCCGGTTTTTAACCCCGGTAGAGTCCTTTTTGTTTCCACTTTGTTTTAGTTTGTTTGTTTTGAATAAATAAACAGGTACAAGAACAAGTGTGGGGGAGATATCTCGAGTTCTTCATCACGCACATATTCGAGATCTCCCACCAACACGATGCACAACATCGCACTAATCAACACATGAAAGGGTGGAGTCATCGAGCACCAGAAAACAAATATCCTATGGTCCCTGTTGGCCTCCACCTCATCCAAGGCGACGGGTTGCGCATCCTACCCTACTACTATATCTCCCCAATTCATGAGTTAAAATAATCTTTTGAGCCAATAACTAAAATTTAATTCAAGAATAAAATGAACTTTGTTGTTCCCTCAACGTACATGCTTCTAGTTGGTTGGCCTGCATACTCTTTATTCCTCGCATCATACACCCGTTGCTTGTGAACACCAATCTCATAGGACCCCATGTTCATCTAAGTTGTTGGCGAATGTGATACGGTTGGATGAGTGGAATCTTTCTTCTTCTGTATAGAGTGCTTGGGAATTTATTTTGAAAAATTTAAAATCCATAGCTTTGCACTCCTCAATGATCTTTTATTCCCACCAGAGCCAAATAGGATCACATTGAAAACCTCTACCAAATGCTGCTTGTTATTGCTTTGAGCTTTGTCAAATTGTTGTGACCCTTGCGAGATGCTTGTCATACTTTCACGATCAAGATCACATGCACATACACCACCACCACAAAACATGCTAAACTTCTACACTAGAAGTTAGCAACACCACTTCCATTCATCCATCCACCAAAATAAATACTCCTTCATTTGTTGTTGATTCTCGCTCTCTAAATATTCATGCGAAAGTGACATGGCTATCAAAAAAAAGAGAGGAAGAAGTTGAAAAAAAATAAAAAAAGATGCTCATATGCAAGAGCATGAATAAAGGAAGACCTGCTCAAACATGTTGAGTGTGATTGAAAAAAAAAGAAAAGAAAAGAAGTGATAGCCATGTTCTCAAACGAAAATCAATCAAGAGAGAGACATCATCGCATCAAGGAGTGTCCATCTCATTCTATCCACCATACACATATCCACATATCCACACACATGCACACTCTTGATCAGATTGTATGACTTGCTTTCTCCTTGGATCCGGCTTTTGACTTTACAACATAAGTGGTGCAAGTATGCTCCTTTTCATTCCCTACCAAGCTCCACATAAAGCCTTACATAGAAGTAGGATGAAAAGAGGCATGTCAAATGCCTTGGTGAGAAATCATATACACTTTGAGCGATCTGAGAGTTTCATTCGAGGAGTACAAGCTATGTTTTCCTTTGAAAATCTATCGAAAAAAAACCCCAAGTTACTCAACAGAGGGAGTGATGATGACTTGAATCAAGACCGTTCCATTCCTCGACCACCCACGATGACATGGTAGACACATCAAAGTTCACGGGTACAGGTATGGCTTGGAATAACTGGTATGCTAGCATCATACCAAAGGAAGTCATGTTCCACCTTAGCCCTTCAACTTTACTCGAGGACGAGCAAAGGCTAAGTGTGGGGGTGTTGCTGACGGTCCTTAAGTACCACTTTTAACCGTCAACTACCTGCATAAATGATTAAAATGACAACACTAACCATAGGGGTAGGACCTTATTACTAATCATTTCCACAAGTGTTGGTGAATTTATGCATGCAGGTGAATTTACAAGAAAACCCATACTAAATCAAGGATAAATGCCATCCCAAAAGATTCCCAGAATATCCAGCAGCTTATCCAAGAATAGAAAAGCCCAAACGCTAGGGAAATCCCAATAAAATCACCCAAGCATCACGTAAACATTATGAGGGACATCTGGGGGACCCACAGGAGAAGAACCGGGGCCAGATGACCCTCCCCAGGGTTGGCCGAACTGGGGGAGGCGCAATCTGGGCCCCATTTTGGAGGGAAGACCAAGGTTGGTTCCCTTATGTCGGTGGTGGTGCGCACCAAGAGGAATCCATTCTCTAGCATTAGACCTAATCTCTAGGCCATAGTGGAGTAGAGGGGAGGAGAGGGCTGACTAGAGGTCCTCGACCTAGTCTTGGAGAGTTTTGGGATAGATCTACTCTATTCCCCTCTTGTAAGACTCACATCTTTTATCAATAGAATTACCTTCTTTATTCCTTATGCCTTATGATTGTACTAGTATGATAGCCATGTGCTTTCTATGTGGTTGTTACCTAGTCATGATTGGTTGCTTCATGCTTGACATACCTTTACTCATTCATATATGTCCTTACACTCATTCCATGCATAAAGTGGTTGGATATGCTCGGGCCCATGACTTGTTAATCCGTAGAGTTAAAGTTATGTGCGATATAGATTGTAACATGTTAATCTGTAGGGTTAAAGTTACGCATATCTCACCCCTTGACTTGATGATCTGTAGGGTCAGAGTTATGCATGTTATAGCACTTGATCTGTTGATCCGTCGGGTCAAGATTAAGTGTACTCTTGTTCCCGACTTGATGATCTGAAGGGTCAAAGTCCCATGGGAATCGAGAGTACCGTTTAGCAATGTAAGCGTGGTGCTTAGATTGGTAAATAGTTTTGGGTGTTTGGTTGTCTCCATGAACAAGAAGAGGTCCGGCAGTGAGGACATGATTGCCTCACTGCCACGTGATCTTAGGACTGGCATAGGGACTTAATAGCCCTAGTGTCACGTGTCCTGGTAGAGGGTTGACGGTAGGTGGTGATAGCCCTGCTATGCTTAATCCTCTATGTTCTAGGGTAGATAACCTTGAGTGCCTAGTAGAAGGAGTGCCGGTAGGTGGTGACAGCCCTGCTGTGTTTAATCCTCTCTGTTCCAGGTTGACATAGAACTTAGACTTGTATGTGATGCATGAGACAGGAATATAAGAAGTATATAGGGGCCCAGCTCGACTCTCCTTAACCCCGCTTAACCTAGGCTCTGTATTAATGTTAGATTGGATTGTTCTGGGTGTCACACTATCCTTTTATATTATTTTTACCCCTGTTTAGACCTTTGTACACTATTAGTTATATGATTATGAACATGCTATCTCGTAAACCACCGCCTTCCTTTGGGAAAATACGATACCCTTGAATACTCACGGGTGAAGTGCTACAACGGTATTCTCCGTGCGCTTGCGGATTTATCTGTGACATTAAGAAATACCAACAAGCATTTCTGGTGCCATTGCCGGGGATAGTAATATTCTTGGTGGGTCGTTAGAAACGCCAACAAAGCACCGTAGTAGGGGTTCCATACTGGCTGCTGGAAGACTAGCATGATCGGGTTCCATGGCATCTGCTGAGCAAAAGAAGGGTGAACAGGCCCCATCATCGGAGTCGGAGCTAGAGTCGGAGCTGGAGTAGGAGCTGGAGTCGGAGCTAGGGCTGGAGCCACACCTTTCTTCGGGAGCACTTTCCCATTCTGCGCACCTCCAATCTCTTCTGGTCCTGCTGGTGATTCTGATCGCTCCTCTCTCGGTCGATCATTGCGAACGGCCGCCCTCCTGGAGTACATGTTTAGTAACATGTCGAATGTTGGACCCGGGTTCGGCCTCCTCGGGAGTCTCCTCCTGTCAGTCTTCCACTTCCTAATCTCTGGATTCCTGGGTCTGAAAGTACCCGACCCCCTGTTAGGGCCGGCATGGCTGCCTTGGTAACCTGGCCTGGCCACCCTCTGTGCCTAGCCGTGATGGCCAGCCTGGCTACCTCCAGGGGCCGTCTTGGCCGCCCTTTGCGGCTCCCTGTGTGGGTCGACCCGGCCGCCTTCTGTAGACGGCCTGGCTGTCTGAACCCGATGCCCCAGGTCGACTCGGCCGATCTCTGAAACCGGTCTGGTCTTCTCCGCCGACACCTCCTGTCCCCCGGGTACTGGCATCCGGGTGGTGATCTTCAGGGACTCCTTGCCATTGGGCTTCTTCTCCATTACCACCTCGCGGGACAATATGGTATCCTCTGTAGTGATCACCCGCTTCTCGCCACGGATCACGTTCTTCCCTTTTGTTGTATCGGCCTGTTCCGGCCGAATCAACACTTTGGACCCCTGTAGATCAATGATGTTGACGTTGGCAGGGGAAGGGGTTTTTATCCACCTGCATCTCCTTAATACTCAATCGTCCTTCGTTAATGGACGATTGGATCTGTCAACCATGCCATTTACAATAAGCTCGCCGTTTTAACTCTTCTAACGGCGGTATAACATGGGTGATCTTAATGCGACCTGTTCTATGTAACTCATCAAAAATCTTATCACACTTAGCTACATCATAGGTAAATTTGATCTCTCCTTGCTGATTCTTGTTAATCGGCTTCAGAGCGTCACATGAATAGGGTTGAGTCTGTTTTGGCCAAACAAACTCAGCAGTCCAAACATCTCCGGACTCATCACTAGAACTATCAGAGGAATAATCAACATAATGCACATTAGGACGAGTAGGTCCATGACCCTCCTTAACATCCTTGCTTTGGTTCACCGAAGCTTTTTATTGCAAGTGAGCAAGATTCCAAAGGTGTGATTATTTAGCTTTTCATTAATATAAGAGCGTAAACCATTAAAAGCCAAATCAGCTAGATCTTTTTCAGGCAAAGTCAAATTAAAACACCGGTTCTTAGTCTCTCTAAATCTTCTAATGTAACTCTGGACCGATTCATCTCGGCCTTGTCGAACCGATGTCAAATCTGACAATTTTAGTTCATTATCAACGCTATAAAAGTGATCATGAAATTTACGCTCAAGTTGATCCCAAGAAAAAATAGAACTAGGAGATAATGAAGAAAACCATGAAAAAGCAGTGCCAGTTAATGACAGAGAAAACAATTGGACTTTCAAAGCATCAAATGCACCGACCTCTCCCAGCTGAGCTAAATACTGGCTAACGTGCTCCCATGTAGTTTTATTGTCGTCACCAGAAAATTTCATAAAATCGGGAACGCACCACCCAGGAGGATAAGGAACCGAATCAATATATGCAGGATACGGTTTTTGATACACTCGCGACTGACTCTGAACTTTGACCCCTAGTGTCTCCCTAAACTGCCTATTCAACTCCTCCTTCGTAGCCACAACCGCCTCATCATATGTTCTAATCCTAGGCCTAGAAGCATCGTAAGCATGAATTAGACCCGGCATGTTGTTGGGGCCGATAGGAATTACTACTGGAGGACGAGTGGTGTTAGCAATTTCTGGGGTTCGACTGGGGATAGCCGAACTGGAAATACTATTTATTGGATCTATTATAGGTGGGCTCAGAACGATAGCTTTCTCCGGCTTATTGGGTGGAGTCATCATAGCCGGAGGTGTCTGTCCCGGAAAGTAATTCAACGGCGTGCCATACTGAGGGACCTCGCTAGTGTCGGGCATGGCCGATGAATTCGGGACGTAGGAAGTAGATGCAATATTACCCTTAAGTTTGTCTTCAAGTTTATTTATGTTGTATTGCATCTGACTAGTCATAATCTTACCCCATTCAGAAACCGTATTGTTAAGTTCTTCATATGTGGGATGATCAGATACCTTGGGCTCGCTGTAGATGGTCGGCAGCACCGGAGTCTTGATCTGCGTCACCGCACCTTGCCGATCTTCCTTGAAGCGGGCCAGGAACTCTTCGAGCTCCTTTTGCTCCTGGGCCTTCCTTGCTTCTTCTGCCGCCCTCTTGCGCTCTTCGAAAGCCTCATCGGCCTTCTTCTTGCGCTCCTCGAACGCCTTGCGCGCTTCCTCCAGGATCTTGTCGAATGCAGGCATGATGATGTTTTCAGAACTGATCTCAAAGTCCATATACAGAAAAGATCGATTCGGCTTTAGGAAGCCTGAATTTCTTTCCCTAGCGGTGTCGCTAAAAGTGTGTTGACGCTAAAAGGTGGCACCAACACACGAACCCATCCGTGTGTGAAGCAACCCGGGACAAAACCAAAAGGTTCGCACGATCAGTGGGGTAAATCCCATAGATCGTCGGCCCGGGAGGGACCCCGTCAGGGCAGACTCGTCGTGGGTTGTTCTAGCCTCGGCAGGCCAGCTAGAACGCCTTTACACACCGCCGGGACGAGAGAAGAATAGAAATTTGGGTTGGAAAAGCTAGGGTTTGAAAAAAGGGTAAAAGTGTTTTTTGTTCGATTGGTTGGTGTTTCTCAATCGGCCGTGGCCCTTTGGATGTAAAGGGTGGGGAGGTCGTACCCCAGTAGGACTCTAAAACTTTCGGAATTAGACTTAGGAAAATCGAAACCGACTCTGCTTCAGATCTTCGACCTTTTTCCAGGATTTTGTACTTTCTTTCTATATTCTATCAATCTCCTTCCTTCTGAGACCTATCTTCGCAAGGGGAACAGCCGGACCAAGCCGCGGCCTCCTGGTCGACATGGCCCGAGGCGGGGCGAGCCGCGACCTCCGGGTCCGAGTCGGAGCAGGCCGCGACCTCAGGATTTTGTTTTGCTTACATTTTTATTTGATTATTAAACATATGTACAAGTACTAGATATCACCTAATAAATATGTCTAGTTGTGGCTTAAAATGTGTTGACTTATAGGTATCGTGCTCGCTAAGGATTATCATAGTGGGAAGTATCATACATTAGTATCATGTGTATCACACTAGTGTACTAAGACAATAATGTATACTATTACGTACTAATATCATATCTTATAATATTTATTTATTAATAAAATCTCAATACAAAGTTCATCACAACGTCTATTTTGATTAAAAATTCATTACCACTCTGACCTCTCCCTTAATTGCTTGTGTGCCCAATCAACTTCTTGCCCACGTGTATTGCATTATACAACCTATAATAGACTCCCATTATGTGAGTCATAATAGTGTGGTACAAAGTAGCTTTGTTATAGATTTGCACAATGGCATGTCGAGTGTTAGTTGTAGAAATGAAGTGATGATCAAGCGGCCCAGACTAGTGGTTTATCCAGCATGTCCTCGTCTTGGGTGTGCCAACATACTCAAGCAACCCGACAATGAAATCAAAGATGAGGCACCACAAAGTAGGTCCCACAAATAATGCATATACTACATTGCAGGATTTCTACAAGGCTGCAATCAAGACATGCATGTGACCTGGCAAGTTGTCCGTTAGTAGCTCAACAGGGTCTTGGTCCTGGCATGCTACAAAAATCAATGATCATTCTTGTTCTGAATTAAAATTATTTTCCAATTATTTTATACATGCACCTTGTGAGGAAAAATATGTTTCATGTTTTTCACAATGCTAACTTGTAAGAAGAAGAATTAGATCATCATTCAACTTTGTTATTCCTTGGAGGATAGAAAAGGTCATCTCTACCTTGGGCCTAGATCGCTATGGATCCTTACCGGTGCACTGATTTCTATGATAGTGAATCATTAATTCGGGCCTTAGCCCTTGGCGGATAGTGGGGAGGTGTGCCCACAGCTTTATTGTAGATGTTAACATTTCAGCCACTGATTTGTGGTTACAGCTAATGCTGATGTAACCTCGGGAGAAGGACATCATGTCCATGCAGATTTTTGTTAGAAGACCGTACCTCACATTTGAATTAATTAATGCTTTCCAACCAATTCTATAACATCAGCCACGATGCTGTGTCGACATCGATGTCCAATCCTCGCTCTGTTTTACACCGCTCTGACAGAGATGTTAAAGAAATGTCACGACCCAATTTTCACCCATGTGTTAATCAAGTGATCAATAGTGCATAAGCATCATCTAAACATTTTTGTGCATCATGACCATCACTTTTGTAATTAATTTCCATGTATGATTATGTGCACTTGTGAAGGAAGTTGAATTTTTGATTGATGACCGAGCCTTGTGTTATTTTATTTAAATACTATGCTGCAAGGGTGATTTGTGGTCATTTTTGTGGAATTTTTGAAGTTGGTTTGTTATGCTTAAAAATTCGGGGAAAGTTCAATTTTGGCTCTTTTCCTTTTTGTGTTGCAACTAAATCGTGGCAGATCTGAGGGTGATTAAGCTCTAAAAATGTTCCTTATGATTTTATCTTTCCAATGAGTATTTATTTGGAATTTTTGGAGTTCGGGAGCTTGGGTTTTTGGGATTTGGAAGTTTGAAACATGTTTTTACCGTTTAAAGCTCGTGGGTCCCGCACGTCAGCCTCTTCTTCCTCTCTCCGAGTCACCCGCGCGCGCGCCCGTTGGCCGGCGCAGAACCTTCACGCCACGTCGCCGCCGGCCATGGGGCTCAGCCCCGGGATCTCGCGGCTGCGCCCCGCTCCCCTTTCCCTTTAAAACCACACCCCCGGCGCCCCAAAACCCTAGCCGCCCCCTCATTTTCTCTCCATACCGCCGGGTAAGCGGCCGCCGGCTTCACCGCCGGAATTCATCGCCGGCATTGAACCATTTCTCGATTCCTTCCGCATGAAGCTCCTAGACTTCATCCTTGACCTCCTCATGGTCTTTTTCCCCAGGTCCGACCACCGCAGGAGCCGCATTTCGACTTCTTCCGGCCGGCCGCCATTGACGCCGCCGAAGCTCCTCGTCGACCGACCTCCTCGGACCTCCACCGCCCAAACCAAGCCTTTGGTGAGCTTCCCCATCCCCCACTCCCCCTCTTGGGCCCGAGCGCCCTCTGTTTCCGCCGCCGCCGCCGCGGCCAGCGCCGCCGGCCGCCGGCCTTCCGCCGCCGCCCGTGGGCGCGCCGCCACGGTGCTTCCCCGGCCATGTTTTGGGTATGGTTGGGTGCGGTTCGTCGTGGGGAACGTGTAGGGATAGAACACGTCGCCGGAAAACCTCTTCCCCGGCCGGAATCCGCCGGTCAATGGCCGGCCGGCCATGGTTGACCCGCCAGGGGTGTTAGATTAGAAGGTGATTTCTTCCCAGGGGGTTCTGTGTAAATGTTCGGGGCTGTTTTGCGAAGGTAGAAAAGTTCTGAGGGCTGTTTTGAAAGATGGTTTTTCTATTTTCGGTTTATTTTGATTAAAAAGGCTGATTCTTGTTTAAATCATAGAAAATAGAATACTTGTCCAAAAATTGAAGTCTTTACCATTCTGGAATCCTTGAAATGTGTAGTTTTTTATAAAAATGAGAGTGTTGTATTTACTGCTGTATTTATTTTATTATGATTTATTCATTGCAGATCTTGTTAATTTCTTTATAATTATTCTGCTGCCCCTAAAATCTTGATTCCAATTTTGTTAGCTCTCTTTAGGCTTAGCCTAACCAGATCTGAAGTTGTCTTTCCCAGTTTGTATATTTGTCACATGAGTTTGAGTTTATTTCTTGCATTTTGGGCTGAAATTTGTAAAATGTCTAAATAATAGCAGAAAATTGATAAAACAGTGAATCCACTTTTGTTATTCTTGTGTTACTGTATGACACCCATACATTTTTACCTCAATGTTTTTAGGGATATGTTTCACGCCTTTCGTGAATAAAATTGGTTTAGGGTGCTTTCTCTTTATCAATTTATATTTCTTTATTGAAAAGGGTTTTTGAGTTGAATCCAACTCTAAGGGTCTATTCTGGTGTCTCTCTGTATTCATGAATTATTACATGATTTTTAGTTGTTAAAATGAATTATTTTGGCTTATTCTTGCTTGCTAGTGTTTGGTAAACATTGGTTCGCTATTTATTGCGTTTGGAATTATTCGGTCGGTGATTCTAGCTCCATGTACTGTTTTCAATTACTTCATGATTATATTTATCATCTCATATCCATTTCATTGGCATTTCACACATGGCATCATCACTAATGCATGCATGCATTTCATTCTTTTAGCGACCGAAGTGCCGGAGAGCGACACCGTTGAGCCCGAGCCCGAAGTTGGTGAAGAAGTGTTCGTTGAGACCGAAGAGAACCAAGGCAAGCAGCTCATTATGTCCCATCCTATGTTTTATTAATTAATTTTGAGCCGCAATGGGTTGCATGTGGGTAACTTGATGCATTAGGATCCTATCTTTAAGCCCTCCTTGTCACTCGCGTAGAAAGGGGTTTATTACTAATTTAAATCGATTAGTGCTTATATGCTTAGTCATGGTCTAGTCAATTTGGGAGGAATGGGCTATAGGTTAATCATCTACGTTGCCTTACTTTCGGTTAATAAATGTTTATCGGTGAACTATATTGTTGAGGATGATGAAGTTGAATGCGAGGCTTGAACGGGGGAATAGGGTCACGAGAACGGAGTCTCGGTGGCATAGCCCGTTTGAGTCGGTTAAGGCCGTCCGTTGTTGACGTTGTTTTGAGCACCCTTCGTGCTACCGTCGTCCGATCATTGTCGGGTAAGCTCTTTTTCGGTTGTTGTCTTGGTGGTGGAGCACGGTCCTAGATGCGTGGCTGTGGGCTTTGTAGAGGGTTGCTAGGGGTGTCCCCGGTGGACCTAGCACTTTCTCCACGCAAGCTAGGCGTTGTCTCCAACATTGGGGCTTATCGGAGGGAGTTGTTGTGGGTTCATCCCATGGCGAGCGGGTTAAGAGTACAACCCTTGCAAGGTTAAATCAATTCGAATTGCCGCGCTCTCGGTCATGAGCAAGCTCAAAACCATGGATTCATCGTAGAGTTATCGTGTGATGCATTGTTACTTGTGATATGTTCTTACTCTATGTTACAATGATTTATTTCCTTGGTCAACTAAAATTTTGATGTGGGAATGGGCAAGACAAATAAAATGAACTAGATGCTTATAGGTTGTTGCTCATCATGCTAATGGTTAAAAATTAAGGATGTGTCGCTTTAGGGCTTTTGCTAAAATTATTTATCCTCTAAAGCCTAACCTTGATATATCCTTGCATGGTGCTAAATGTTATTCCTTGCGTAAGTCTTGCGAGTACCCCACGTACTCATGTTGCTTTCAAAATTCTAAGTTGCAGGTGAGCCGGAGTTGGTTTTTGGTCACTTTTACCCCGCCGATCCAAGCGTGGGTGATGAGTGATGGAAAAATGTGCATCGGTGTAGTGGTGTTTATGGGCAATGACACCACTATTCTTTTGTTTATCGATCGTTTATCCGCTGCGTTTTACTCTCTTTCGCCTAAGTTAGATGTTGGAGAAACACAAACTCACTTATCTTTTATGTTGTCAAGTTGAGAGCTTAAACTTGTTAATCATGCTCTCTTTTATTTCTCGTTGGAACCATTTATGTAATAATTTGTAACTTAATTGTGGATCTATGTTGTTTAAAGTTGCTCTCCATGGTCTCGTGTGATGATGAAATTTGTGACGGTGGGTGTGCTCGATCTTGGGCGTGTTGTCAAGCACCTACCGGGACTACCGGGTTTGCTTTTGTTTTAAGTGAATTGGAGTTAGTCAATTGCCCTCTAGATGTGATTTAGTACTTGACGCGTCATGAGATGGTTAAGTACTAGCTCTCATCTTAATGGAATAGCTAATGATTCATTTAAGCCAAGTGCAAATTGGGCGGTTCTTACAAGAAAAGATGCATATCGTGTGACAGTACATACCTAGCTAACTATGGTTTGTCTCGATGGCACAGGTCTAGATTTGGGCTGTCACTATGTGGCAAATATTCAATTGATCGTTCAGGGTGCATCTGCATTGGTGGTCTGCCGTGTACACCTGGAGTAGGTCGCGCGGTGAGCCGAGGGAACTGAGATGGCGGCCGGTCGACGGCGTACTCAACGTGTAGCTCTGTTTTTCTTTGGATGGAAGGGTTTGTTACCTTAATTATTAGCAATCCTCTTTTTTTCTCTCTAACACCTCCATCGTGTAAATCCCAAGTCCCAACAAAATATATGCAAATTTGTTAAAAGATGATTCGGCAGCATTGAAAAACACATAGATATTCTCTATCTTGTACACAAGCAAAACAACTTCGGCTAACTGATTTAATTAGTAGACGCATATGTAATGGCTAAAATATAGGTACAATCCTATGTGAACCTAACAAGCTAAAACGAATTTTGAAATCTTTGGCGATCTAATCAGGGGATCATATTGCTAGTGTAATAAATTAAGGTTTCAATGTTATCACACCTATGACACTACCACCTACGCAGATGATAAAATATATTACTGACTGCATCATTTAGAATACTTTGTCCCAGTACTAACTGGCATTATAAATATTGTGACCACACTTACTAATACTTGGTCCCATAATTAAATGACATGAATAGGTCCATTTATTAGATTTCTGTAACAAACTGGCACATACGACTCGCTGCTTTCCATGTTTCCTCTTAATAGGCAAACCACTAGGCCATTTGCTAATACCTCAGCATGGTCTTTGCCCTGCCCTACTAGAATAACAAATATGCTGGCAGCGGCCCATTACTATTAAGGTCCAAGGGGTCTGAACAACTGCCGTATAAAAAAATTGAAGAAATTTCTTATACTGTATATAATGAAAGGAAAGATGATGTTGCTCTCTCAGAATTTGAAAGGGCATACATAAAGTTTACACTGTATACAGAATTTTATGCACTTTCTCATAAATCAAAAATTAAAGTTTTGTCCACTGTTGTTGATTCCAGACAAAATTATTATTTTTCCTATAATTAACATTGAATGGTCATTCCCCTCAGCATTTCTGGTTTCAAAACTAAATGTCCAAAACTATAGTATTTCTTTTGTTGTGGAGAAAATTATAGATTATTATTTCAATGTTTGTTGATAAACCTTTAATAAGCAAAACTACTCAAAATATGAATTATATTTGTTTCAATTGGTACTAGGATCTGATACTTGAATATCATTTGACAAAAGATTTATTATTTGAACCAATAAAATTAGAAAAATAATTTGACCGTCGACCCATGAAGGATAGTTTTCACGATCCCATGGCAATCTCACTTCCGAGGAACGGAATAAAGTTTATTTGTTTGGCAGAAGGCTTAGGCCAACAGGTTTGGATCATAGACGACGAATACAATGATGTAGATGATGAAGATCTCACAGATCTTATTCATGGTGTGATCACAAGATCGTACAAGGTGTTTACAAGGACGGATCTTGAAGGGTTTGTAGATGTAGCCGACGAGTATATAAAACTAGGGTTTATGCTATGGAGATGATGAAGACTAATGTTGGCATCGCACGGCATATAGCTACGTGTTGTGGCTTGGCTCATGCGGATGGATGGTCTTGAGTATATATAGATCGTCGGTGGTAGGAGTCTCCATATTGCATGTCAGGTCTTGTCCCTATCTTGCACATTAAGTTGATCTCGTGAGTCTCCTTTCAACGTACATCTGGTGCTTCAACGGTATTCGGGATGTCTTCTCGTAGCATTTCTGGATGAAGCCTTCATGTCACGGATGCCGAGACCGTCGTGGGCTGGATGTGGCTCCAGGCCATATCATGTGGGATTTAGGCCTAGCCCTACTTATATCTGACATAGCTGCAAATATAATATCCCAAATGTTTATTTATGAGGCATGCCAACACAAATTGTTCATTCTATCTTGGAATTAAAATGAGTAACATATGATATTTGATATGTATCTTTGAAAAAATTAATGTTATTGTAGATGTTAACTTTCCAGCGACTAAAGAAGAAGATTACCTGGATTTTTACTCCCCCTCATTCAATATGGATACACATTTGTTGATATTTAAGGAATTGATCATGTTCTACACATGGCTGAAACTTCGCAAGACCAACAACTATGCCCGACTCAAAACTGGTGAGCAATTCCTTTCATAACTCTTTTGCATGGAATACCAGTGGAACCAAAATAGGTCAAATCTACTTGCAGTGTGCTTAAGAAATGTTTCTTTATTTTTCAATTCAGCTTACGGGTGCATCTACTCCCTTCACCAGAAAAAACACATTTTAATGTCAAAAATTTCTGAAAAAAAAATTGTGCACACATCTCAACATTCTATGTGTGCACATAAAAATTAGTGGAAAACCAATATTTTTATGCCTTGTGTTAAAATGACAAAAATGTCTTGTGAAAAGCCTTATTATAACCTTGACATTTGTCTATTTTATGGAGACCATAGAATAAGTTGATTTTTTTGTGAAACGACCATGAGCACGGAGGTGTGAATATGTACGCCCGGAAAAAATTTGTTTGGAATTCTTTTACATGTTATAATGTGTTTAAAATGCATTTGATATAAAGGGAGCATATGCACCCAAGAGCCAATACACCATTCCCCAAATAAATATATCTAGTTGTAGCTTCGAATATGTTGCCGTGTAGCCAAGACCCGATGCACTCCCCAATTAAACATGTCGTCTTGTAGCTTCTGGATGTACTATTATCCAAACTAGTACAGGAGTTCTCTAGCTAAGCAATTTCTGCTGTGAACATGTTGATGTATTATAATCTCTGAAGTATACACGGTCTTAAATAAACCCATATTGTGCAATAGTTCTTGTGTATGCTGGGAAAACTGGAACCAAGAAAAGTTAGTTCGTTTTTTCCTTGCAATTCATGTGTCGAGACTTATTCACGGCAATATACTTATATGGCTACGGACGGACCAAGAACTCGATGGTGCACATAATACGATTTAGACAGGTTCGGGCTCTCTTGGTGAGAGTAAAAACCCTATGTCCTGTATGAGGTATTGATTGATGTATTTCTGATTGTGTTTGAGGGGGTCCCTGCCCCGCCTTATATATCCAGGGGTGCAGGCTTACATGAAGAGTCCAAGTCGGTTACAATGTATTCAAATATAGCAACTCTATCTCTAAGCTTCCTTGTTGAAGAAGATATCCAAGTTTGGTAACCCGGATTCTTGCCTTGCGGGGTATTCCGTGTTTCTCGGTCGGTCGACCTGTCAGTCGGTCAGTCGGCCTCCATGATCCGCCCTGGTACCGCCCAGTATTAGGCCACGCGATAGATACCTGTATGGTAACTATCCCACATCATGCTTAAGATCACGTTATATTTCACTTACAGGCAAGACAGATCCTTATGTTATCATGACTTTATATATTTTTATCTAAAAAATTAGCAAGATGGATGGAGCAAAAAAAAACTAAGTTGTGGGAAATAATGACTAGTACTAAGGGCGTAGGAATAGTCAATGTGCGTGTGGAACAGCCTCTGCTGCCGAGTGTGTGGAAGAAGCGACACGAAAAGTGGAAAGTGCATGTGGTGAGCCGCGGAGTGGAGCGTGGAAAAAGCGGAGCGCGCTGGCCGATAGGCCTTGTCCTTTTTTTTTTTTTTGAACCTCTCACAACTGAATATAAATGTAGTATCTGTTCGTATGCGTACATAAGAAACCCATCAACACACTCTACGCACACAAACCGCCTACATCTACACACAGTCGATCAAACGTGTCCTTCGAGAGATCATCGGAAACACTGGATCCGATGCACGACGAGGGGCGTCGCACTCCCTTTGCGTCACCACACGAGTGAGAGGTACCTGAGATGGCAACGAAACTCCCCTACGGGTCCTACTGACCCCAACTCCACGAGCTCCCCAGCAGCGACGGGGGAGGCCATCGCCGCCGAGATGGAGAGAGCACGGGAGAATTTATTCCAGGAAACGCGCCGTCGCCTCCGCTACTTCGACACGTCGGACATCACATCCGTCGTCGACAAAGAGCCGACGCCGGAAAAACACCGCCACCGCGAAGCCTGCCAGGAACACCTTCGCTGCAGCACGAAGGCCCACACCCGGCATGGACTCCGGCGGCACAAAAAGCTTCACCTTCTCGACGACTGCGCAGACGCCGCCATCACTAGGGAAGAGATCCACCCCGCCGACCGAACGCCGGACGAACACGCCTTCGGCGGCGCGCTACTTCCCGGCAAACACCTCGAACCTCGCGCCCTCGGCCGCGGCGACGCGGTCCGCGCTGGCGTACGCCGCCGCGTCCCCGTCGACCGTTGAGCCGCAGGGCCACGCCGCCGAACGCCGGGAGGCGAGCGAGAGCTCCGCCGACGCCGCGGCCAGGAGGAGAGGCGGAGGTAGAACGCGAGATGTCGAGGCTCCGGGCGGGCCGGAGGAAGGCCGCGCCGTGCCGAGCGCCGCCGCCGGAGGGGAAGGAGCCTCCCAACGCCGCCGCCGGAAGGGAAGAAACATAACACCCCATGGCAATCCAACTCCATGGGAGAGCTTATTTAGCACCTAAACTAGATATCTAGGGCTATATATGTACAGTACCCGGTAGATCCGGCTTCCCCTCCCCCTCCGGCGCCGACGAGGCCACCAGAGGGGAGGGGGAAGCACAGAAATCTAACCGGAGCCAAGAAATCGCCTTTCTTCGCCGCTCTGTACTGTAGCAATAGGGAAAGGAAGAGAAGAGCCGAGAAACTCCGGGTCTGCAGGTGATAGGCCTTGTCCTTTCGCTACCTACCTCAGGCTGCAACCTGCCAAGTTGCGGCCTACCGCAAACTAGAAACGCCCCCTTGTCCCTTACAAGATGTTTACGTTGGGGGCTCAATCTGCTAGGACAGGTAGCAGCTGAAGTGTTGAAGCTTCCCCTCAAAAAAAAAAAAAAGAAAAAAAAAGAAAGCTGAAGTGTTGAAGCTACCATGGTCGCCGTTGAAGTAATCTTATCTTATATATACTAACTAGAAACTTGGCGCGCCGTTGCCGTGCTTGTATGACCCGTGATTTTGGCAGGCCGGTTGCAAAGAATATGTACCATATGCTTCCAACTTTTGAAAAAGAAGCTACCTTAGAAATAAATTTTTCTCCCTCTGCCAATGAAATGCAATTGAAATTAGGAAGAAAACATTAACTGTTACAATTAATATCCGCTGGCTTTTTCCAAAATAGCTGTCAAATAGATATATAAACAGCATGAGAATGTTTATGTTTTCGCCTTTAATGACCTTTGTATTTTTTATTTAACTACACAAAGAAATGGCAAGAACTAAAAAGAGAAAAAGAGTTGAAGTTGACAGCAGCAGCACATCTGAAGAAAGTAGCCTATTAGTATGCCATCATAGCATTTTGTGTAGCAACAAATGACTCCATGATTTCTCTCAGTCCAAGCAACAGTACTTGGAGTAATAATTCTAGATTGGACAAACATCATGGTTGGTTAATTCTGCCGTTGCTGCCTGGTTAGGCTCAGATCAGCAACCACTGTTCTCTGCTTGTTGTGTGCAAGCAACGAAGGATGTGCATACATAAAATTTGTCATGCTTTATGGAATACCTCATTCGATGGATGGCCCCATCTTCATTGACTTTATTAAATAGCTCCCTATGCTCTTCAACAGAAAGCCTCAGTTCTTTTCTTAGTTCAGTAATCAAACTCTCTTTTTCCTGCACAAAAGAGCATTTATTTTATTCTCAACACAACAGACATGCCAAGATAGATTGCTGAAACAGTGAAACTATAAGGACAAACATCAATTTGGATGCTATTCAGAGCTCTCTAATGCATGCCGAAACCAACACATTTCTCACATGCTGCCATTGGTTACTGCAGTGCCAATAACAGCGCAGAGTAGTATATTCAGAGCTCTCTAAGGAAGAGAAAATGTATATGCATTAGATGTGCTTGCAAAGAATATGTGCCATATGTTGTTCCCCAGTTCCCATGACTTGCCATTTACAAGGTGGGTCAATGCTCTGTCTCTCTTGATGAACACCCTCTTCCATTGGCTCACCACTTCTTCAAAGCTCAGGGACAGATAGGTTCTGGAATAAACTTTCTAACTCTTAACTCTAAGAATCTAAGATACTGTAGATGAATGCAAGTAATGTAAAATGCTTACAGAAGAAAAGATTTACATCATCGGAGTGGCAAAATTTAGATATGGAGATTCATATCACAAATTGCATCCAGTTCTAGAAATGGAAGTTTTGGGTTTTATATCACGGTACCATCTTCAAAATTTTCATATCAGAAATTGCTAAATTGCAGAAATGGAAGTTCAGGATCTCAGATCGTAGCATGTAAAATTTCAAGAACAGAGTTTTAGTTCAGGACATCTTGTGGTTCGAAACTATAAGAAAGAAATTTCTGACGGCATAAGAAATGTCTACACTTTGTACACTAAAGCACAACAAAATGTGAGTTTGCATTTTTGAATAAAGTCGTCGATCAGCAAAAGATTCTATTAAACTGAAAGAGAGCGCGCTCCTTTATGTGGCAGTTACTCCGTACATCCCATGGCACATTGTTCAAAAATTCACGTTCTGTCACATTCACATTTTGGTGGCTTGTCGCCTTGCTTCCTTCTACTGAAAAGAATGCATATTTCAAAAATTAAAAAGTAGGTGATTTTTACAATTAGCACAAGTACATATATTTGTAGAGTGCAAACTATATGATACATTGATGCTGCAATACTAAACATCTTAGGCCTCCAAATATTTATCTTGAATTGAGTTATTTTGCTTGAGCACTTCAAAAAGCAGTTCACATGAATGAAGTTCTTGCAGAAACAATCTATATATAATTGAAATGGTTCAGTACTAAGGGAAAGGCACATTATCAAAGATTAAGTGTGGAGATACAATAGCATAACTGTGGTGCAATTTACTATGGTGCAGGAGAGCCCAGCATTCCACACCAAAATGCAAGAGTGTCATTGATGCAGCAACGAGATTATAATACTTGGGAAGCAAAATAAGAAAACTACAAGAAGAGGTAATATCTCTGGCAACCACAAATAGAAAACTTTGGTCATATATAATATAACTGTTCATTTCAGGCACAAATTTAGATGTCGGATTAAATGGCAGAGTATACCATTTAGAAGGAATAAATTTTTAGTCATATATAACTAATGTTAAATTTAGGCAAATTTGAATGTAGGATTAAATGACAGGATATACCATTTATAAGAAATACATGTGGTCGGGGCATTCTCTCAAACACATGATATTAAGTCCCTTTTAGGAGTGCTAAGGAAATAATTTTAAATTAGTAGTACATGAGAAGCAGAGCATGCCCACCAGTCCACCATATATATAAAGTGCAGTTTGTTCTGTAACTAAACTGCGGACCTGCTGATTCAAAACTTCCGCAGGCTACTTTTAATCCACTTTTTTCACTTTATAAGAAAACCGAGCTGAAAATTTTGAATTATCAGCATTCCACACCAAAATGCAAGAGCGTCATTGATGCAGCAATGAGATTATAATACTTGGGAAGTAAAATAAGAAAACTACAGGAAGAGATAATATCTCTGGCAACCACAAATATAAACTTTTGGTCATATATAATACAACTGTTCATTTCCGGCACAAATTTAGATGCCAGATTAATTGGCAGAGTATACCATTTAGAAGGAATAAACTTTTAGTCATATATAACTAATGTTAATTTTAGGCAAATTTGAATGTAGAAAAAAAACATGTGGTCGGGGCATTCTTTTAAACACATGATATTAAGCCCCATTTAGGAGAGCAAAGAAAATAACTTTTAAGTAGCAGTACATCAGAAGCAGAGCAT
Source organism: Urochloa ruziziensis (assembly GCA_015476505.1). Lineage (NCBI taxonomy): Eukaryota > Viridiplantae > Streptophyta > Magnoliopsida > Poales > Poaceae > Urochloa > Urochloa ruziziensis. Next base: position 321,464 of record WEIB01000097.1, read on the forward strand.
GCATGCTGCTAGGAACTTTATAAAATGGTAATCACATCTGCCAAGGGCACTGCCATTCTAGCAAACACATGATATGCAAGCAGTTATAGCTAGTAAATTTATGTTCAGTTGAGCACACAACGAAAATAACTCCAGAAATTGATAAAATAAAACAAAGGAGCCTTTCACTCAAATATATAGCAGTCCTGAAGCTGAACTGAATGGCCTTGGAGATGCTTCTATTCCTGCAATTCTTATTGTATTATTTAGCAACATATCGGGAAGATAACAATCTTATTAGATTGATAGTTGCTGTAGAAGGAAGATAAAATCGAGCAATCTATCAGCATACCAGGTGCTGGCGCTGCGTGCTAATCCTTGGACAAAAAAAAGAAGCAGATTGTGCGTGCTCACCAATTTGCAGAGTGAGCTGGTGGCTGACAGACTCTTTCAAACCATCTGTCGCTGGACAGCCCCACAAATAAAATCACCTGATTCCCTTCCCGTCGTCGTGATGAGTTCAATCAACTGCAACTGGCAATGGAGAGGAAGAAGATAGTGCAGGCGGACTCTATACTATAGTAGGGAGCGAGATACGGTACCGGTGGGGATGAGAGGTGAGGGGAGGCGATGAGTGACGGAAGGAGGCGGCGGCGGCATTTCCTGAAACTTGCGAACCCTTCTACCTGCTCGTCTGACGGCCGCTACTGGGCTGAGTGTTGCCTCGCGCCTTGCCTCCGTCGTCGGCTCGTCGCTGCTCAGCCATGCCAGCATGGTGCCATGGTGCCACCCCACTTTCTTGTTGATTGTGGCGTCCACCAATGCCGCGCTGCTGCTGTGGCCACTTCGCCCTTCGCCTTTGCCGCCTTGCACCCTGCGGCCTGCACTCCGGCCCACAATTCCCAAATCTCGGGCGGACTGGATGTGGGAGGTGGAAAGGGGGAGCAGCGAGAGCCGAGAGAGAGGAGGTGTGCCTGCGGAGTGACGGAAGATTCGCGAGATTTCGGGTTACCATCGAAGAGGGCAGAGACCCGTACCAGCTCCTATCGGACGTTTGATATTGTGAGGCTAGTGGATCGGACGGTTTTGGCTTAACGGGTTGACGTGGATATCCTCTAAAAACCCGGAATGCACGGGTTCTAGAGTTTAGAGATTGGAGGCTCCTTTCTAGACCTCCACTTTAATTGAAAGAAAAATTCTACAAATTATCACAAAAAAGCAAAACATCCGACCGTCAAATCTCATGCTAGATAAACAGTAGCCTTTCGATCTAATATGATATGAATTACCCATCACTGCCATTATAAAAATATTAGACTAAGACACCTCTAATTTCTATTTCTAAATTACCCACCATGCCATTATAAAAATTTCATAACTAAATAATACTAAACTCTACCGTTGGTATATTAGATCTCAGGAAAATAAAAAAAGAGTTTGTGGGTCCAAGAAATTCTGTTTTTACCAAAATTCAACTTGAGTCTGCTCTCTTATTCGTTTTATTATTATGGGTAACATATAACAAGCCTTGCAGTAGACGAGACAAACACGTATAACTCCGATCAAGACACTCGCTCCCACCAAGGGAAAACAAACTTACAATCTGGACTCTCCTACATGGCTACATGGAAAGACAAAAAAAAAAAAAACGGAGAGACGAAATCTGTCATGAGTTTTTTTATGTCTCAACTCCTATGACAAATGTTTTTACGTACGAAGTAACAAATATGAAGCCATTCATGCGGTTATGTCCCTCCATCTCAAAATAAGTTGATTTTTTTATGACTCAGAATTAGTTTTTTCATTCGATTCCATTATAAAATAGATTTTTGAAATACTCTTTCGTGTTACAGATATTAGTAATCTACTCTATGGCCGAAAAAATACATATTAGTGCTCTTCTCTAAAAAATGGATCAATCTTAATAAGATGATTTAATAAAGGATAAACTATAACTAGCTGGAACCCCGGGCGTTGCCCCGGGCCGCCAAAAACATGAATCACCTCACATAAATAGTTATAAAAAAAATAAACAATGTACCATTTTCTTCATAAATATGCTAGAAGGATATGCTAGAAGCCTACTGATAAATAAAAATTTGCTTCATGCTGACTCCAGCTCTTTTGCTTGGACAGTAACATGTACCATGGCGGACCTCCCAAAAATAAAAAAAAGAAGGAGGTGAGGCAGACATATAGTTTTGAATTATAAGCAATTTTCAACATTATATGATTAACATTCTAGCATATCCTCAAAAACATGAATCACTCACATAAATAGTTATGAAAAAAATAAACAATGTACCATTTTCTTCATAAATATAAAACATTTGTTTTAATATGGTGAAAATGTAGTTGATATTCAATTCATTGTAAAAAAAAATTATGCTGTATTACAATCAATATATAGGAGGATATGCTAGAAGGTTGAACATGTTGCAAATGGAGAAGCCTACTGATAAATAAAAATTTGCTTCATGCTGACTCCAGCTCTTTTGCTTGGACAGTAACATGTACCATGGCGGACCACCCAAAAATAAAAAAAAAAGGAGGTGAGGCAGACATATAGTTTTGAATTATAAGCAATTTTCAACATTATATGATTAACATTCTAGTTTTAAATGGCAGACATAGTAAGAGACACGCTTAATAATAACTGACTGTCAACGTTCTGGTAATGGGTTAAATGATATGGTAAAGTGAAAATTATCTCCGGTGAGAAGAAAATGTGGATTTAAGCAGAGTAACCTGGAATTATACCATTAGGTTGGCTACCATCTGTCTTTATCAAATTAATTTGAACCTATAAGGTTTGCCCTCAGATTTTGTTGTAGTATGCAATCATGCGTATCATGTTCTTCTTCAACTGGAAATCATCATAGGGCAATGAAAAGGGAGCCTAGACCAAAATTATTGTGATCTAGAAAGCTCAGGTATTATCATCTTTCCAACTGAAAAGTAGCAGCAGCATGAAACCTCTTCATGTTATTTGTGTATAATAAAGACAAAGTAAGATGGCAGACCTCAACATCACGCCGCGGGCCACGGAGCAAATTTTCTGTTTGGCTTCCAGCAACTCTGTCCTTCACCGCCGCGCATCCAAGCTCCTTATAGAGCTCACCACACAGCAACTTGACATAATTAATATAAGTATTTTTTTAATCTTTAAAAGCCTAGCACACCACAAAAAATAAGAGAATTGAGTAGTAGCACGTGGAATCAAAAGCACAACAAATCATTGATTTGTATCTGTATATACTAATTATGCTATGTTTCCTCTTCTTTGCTCAGAAAATTGATATGTTTCAAGAAACATATTGGTGCTAAAATATTATGTAGTAGGTATGCATCAGAGCCGACATCAATTGGGGAAAAAATTACAAATAGTCTACCATTACAGCAATACAAGTATGTTATCCCACAGATAAAAATTGATCCAGTGGCTAGAGAAACAGATCCAGCAAGTAACCAAGTTGAAAAATTCTTTACCCACAAAAGAGTGTTGTTCATTCTGGGGGGAAGCCGATGTTCCTTTGCTCGTGTGTTTATGGCTACATGAATCCACAAATCAAACTGCACAAATCAACAAATCAAAGTGGGTGGAACGCATGAAGGTGTCGAATGGAATGGTAGCGCAGTATGGATCGAGAAATTAGCAACAATCCTTGAAGAAATCGGGTTCGTACCTTTATTTCAATGCGATGATAGACTCCAAGGGTGAGGTGGAGAGGGCGCCGGATCTACAACAGGGTGGAGGAGAAGCGGCGGAGCAACTCGATCTGGTGTCCGGTGGCAAAGGAGGAGGGGATTTTTCACGATCTGAGCCGAGGGCACGCGAGAGGGAGGAGGAGCAGGAAGAGGAGGAGGCGCGCGGGGAGGAGAGAGGGAGGAGGATGGGAGGAGGGTGGATGGCGCCGCGGCCTCCGCGCCCCGCCTGAGAGGGGGAGACAGAGAGAGAGAGAGAGCGGGGCGAGGTCGAGAGACCGGTGGATGCTTCGAGAGAGGACGCGCGAGGAAACCAACATAGAGAGCGAGAGGCGCTGTGTGGCTGCGATCGGCCGTGCGTACGTGAACGATCGGACGGCGGAAGGGCCGCCGGGCACTGTTACACTGTAGATGAACAGTCAGCCTGGAAAACAAAGACTCTTACTAGATGGCAACCCGCGCTTTGCCGCGGGCGGGATATTGAGTCTGTTGTTAGAACATCTGAACTTAAAGTGGTACTGCAAACAGTGGAGGACATCTCTGAATTAATTGTATTCAATATTGATATAACAAATGGTGCTGGGATGAACACAGTTGTATGAAGCAAAATGTCATTCGAACTAAAAAAATGGTACTTAAAGCAATTTATTACAACAGAGCTAGAGACAGGAATAGCAAGGTGCAGGCCGGAAATGTCATGAGAGAGTAAGCAAAGGGAAATAAAATATGGTTTCATAACACATTTATCTGGGATAGTAGCAAACAAAACACTCGAGAAGAGACGGAATCAAACATCAAAATTGCTAAGCAGATATCATCAAGGTGAACAGGTAGGCGACACCATATAGAGCATGCCAATGGAATGTTGTAACCTGTAGGGAAGTCATCAGCAATTCCTATGTTAATCTCATCGAATGAGTCATTAACTGTATTAGGAACAATAGTCCCTACAAACAAATACAAAATCTGAAGGTAAGTATTTCTGTAAGGCAACCAGAAGAAGCACACGGAGCATGCATTAACATAGAGTTGACATTGTGAAAGGCTGCCTGTGTTTAAGGTCCATATTTACATGCTGATGTTTCTGCAGGAGCTGGCAACATGGCAGCATTGAATGTCACATGATATATACCGTGTCAATTAATTATCTTGCAAGATATATGTCACAGTTTAGGGCGAACATGAATACGTACCTCTCAACATCATAGGCGAATCTGAAAAATATAATTGACGTGTACCTGAATAATATATGATTACATATTTCCGAACATGATAGGCGAATTTGTAAAAAATGATGTGAATCTGAGTAATACATAACAACATAAAGATGAGTTCACAATACGATTTCCCTAAATAATGCCCCAATCCTAAGGCATGGAGGAAACCATGAAAACATACAGGAGATTATAAAATAAAAGATTAGAACATTGAGTTGCTATACCACAGGATGAGCAGGTGGATCATGGATGACGACGCAGAAAGCACTGTGAACTTCATCAGGTGCCGAGGTAAGTGTTCGAACTGTATGAAGACACTGAAAGTTTTTTGTGAGGTATTCCTGCGGATTAAATTAATAGAAGCTTGAGATGTAATATATATTAGCATTTGAACAACACTTAGGGAAACATAATGCATTCACTCATTCATTACTGAAATACATTTGAGGTCTAGTAAGTGCATCAGTACAACTGCAGATTGAAGATCAACTCACAATTCAAAGTCTGTATACTAAACGAAACTCTAGTTTTATTCATGGAAACAGTAAATTAGATTAAATGTTAAACATGTTGGAATTCCTAAATAACAGGGTATCCAAGTACAGTTACCTCATCTAATTGTAAGGTAAAATGTGTTTTATCATAAGATGCAAGTTTATTGTTGTAAACACTAAAAAGTTCTTCAATTCCTTTTTTTTTTTTTTGCTTAGCCAATCTCTAATATTTTCTAAGCAGAACACCTGGGAAAATTGAAGGTAGTCTAGAAGGAAATAGTAATTGCATAGGCAATTTGACATAGGAAACAAACACAACTTCAGGTACAGTACAGATAGCAATTTGAAGTTGGGGGATAAAGCATAAATAGTTATTTTCAGCATAGTCGTTGACATATGACGTCAAGGGTTGCAGTAAACTGAATGAAGAAGAATTACCCGTCTTTCTAAATGAAGGGCACAACACAGATATCTGTTGGCGCCTGAGACACCTCACGAACGAAGTCGGATCCGATGTTTGACATTATACTGCTAAATCGAGCAGCTTTTGCTGCCTTTCTGAGCTCTGGAAGTCTCATATTCCTGCGTACATTGAATTACATTGAAGCTGCAGAATAAATTCCTATTTGTGCCGAACCAATCACATAAAGCAATTGACAATCGAAAGCCCAGTAGTACTGCCCCGATTCCAGATCAACAATAGAAAGATAAATCTGATTAGTGTCAGAAGCACACCATTTGATAACGTGAGGCCGATCAAACCAAACGCTATAGACACTGCAGCATCTAAAGTTGCAGGCAAGAAGACGCGTAATAAAAAAAAAATAGCATCATGGATTAGCAAGCAGAACCCAGATCGGATCGAGTCTAAGAAGGCAAGAAGAGGGGCTAACCTGTAATGCTCGAGGAAGCGATCGTTTTCCAAGTCGTCGTCGACCTTCTCGAGCCCACGCGCGTGGAGCCATTCCTTGGACTTGGGCTGCTCGTTGGCATCGACCTTGGCGGCTGCTTGGAGTAATGGAGTGTCTTCAGCCTCGGGAGTAAGTTCCGGAGGGCCGAGGCGGCGCTGGATGTCGTCCCACTATGTGGTCGCCCCCCTCGAATGTCGTTGAGTCCGCCATGGCCGAGCACCACGAGCGCAGAGAGAGGCGTAGCCTTAAAATCGGAAGGGAGACAGGGAAAATTGGCCATGGCCGACGTGCACCTCTGCCCCACCGCCGGACGCGACGCCCTTCAGCGGCGCCAGGAGGGAACAGGCGAGAGCAAGTCGAAGGGGCAGCAGCGAAGGACCACGACGACGACACTGAGGTCCGACCAAGGGAGAGACGGCAGTACCTGGATCTGCTGTCGTGGAGGTCTCGCGCGCATCGGCAGTTGGGCACCAGGGCGGCGCCGCTAGGATTTCGCCATGGCGGGGCTCCCCTGCTGGCGCGGCACAGCGTTGGGCCGCCAGCACCGAGATGAGAGATGGGTGGAGCGCACGACGGTGGGAGAGGCGGAGCGCGACGCGAATCTAAAGCGGCGACGACGGAGCAGCGGGGCGGCGCCGCCGGCGGCGTCGCAACGTCTAGGGGAGGTGGGGGAGGAACGGACGGCTCTGTGTAGCGCGCTCTAACCGGCGCGCGGCGCCGGAGGCAGGGCGGCAACCGCCGGGGGTGGGAGCGGCGGAGATGTGACGTCGCGGGAGGGAAGGGAAGCGTCGAGATGCCGAGACGGGGAGGTAGCGAGAAGCATCGGGAAGAGGAGGGACGGTGGAGCAAGAGCGAGCGTCGGCGGCCGGATCAGCATCGGACGGTTTGCAATGCAGGGCTGCTACAGGATAACAGTAACTACAGTAACGTTGCGGGGGCCGTCCGCGAAAACTGAGTATCTATTATGATATGACTAGCCGGTGCTCCGCGCTTCGCCGCGGGTTGCTAAATTGCCGATTTTCAGTTCAATGATGTCATTCCATCCAGTTTAAAGTATCAGATTTTGGAAACCACTGGGCGTATGGAGTTCTAAATATGGAGCACGGAAGAAATTATCAGCCGGAGGAAGAAACAAAGTCGTCCAAAATCGTCAGAAATTTGACGAGGCGATCGCTCTGATCCTAATTCAGCTCAAAGCGTAAAGAAGAAGGTTCTTTATCAGTTCTTAACTGTAAGCAATATATGCAGGAGGTTTGCAGTTGCAGAGGAGGAATAAAAGGCAAACCTGGTGAAAGACCGTCTCGCTTGAGCGTGTAGGGTCGATGACAATGTTGCGATGAAGACGTCGATCATGAATCGTGATGTCGCTGCCATGGAAAATGCAAGGGTCCAGCGCAGCCATGTCAAGGAAGAGGAAGGTGCGATGTAGGCTGCGCAGCAGGGAAGGGCCAGCAGGGGCGGAGTGGCAGACTGGCAGCATGCAGCGGGAGGAGGACACGCCGAATACCACGCGGAGGTGAGCTCCCACCTCCCCCTCGTCCTCCCCGTTCTTGCCTGCACCGTCGCGTTGCGATACCGCTGGCATAGGCTGGGTGCTGGACTGCTGGTGAGCATTCGGTGCGGCGGTGGAGGTACGTGGGAAGGGGCTGGCGTTGGTTTGAGCAGACGAGTTTGGCTTGGCCCAGGAGGGAGATCGCTGCAAGTTGAGGAAGAAGCATCGGGAATTTGGGAGAAGGGACCGACGATGCCGACAGATGTGATGAGCTGCTTCTAGAGGCAGGGATAGCTGGGCACGCTTGGCGCATGGCGCCATTGGTCAGCGATCGGACGATATGGATTGAGTATGAAACAGTACAACAGTATAATGTGAGGGGAGGAACAGTGTAACAGTGCCTGGTGCGTCCGTACATCTATAGCTGTATTGGTTGATATTGATTAGCTCCTATTTTTATAACAGAATATTTGACACCGCCAAACCATGTGTTCGGAGTCCAACTTCTTCTATAAACAAGATATCCAACGATGTTATTGTTGTAATAAGGAATGTAGTCATACAACAGCGAAGAATCAAGGGGAGCTCAACAAGAGATAAAATAAGTTAGAAAATTCATGTATTACAATAGTAATATGATGAAGTATTATACAAGAACATGGAATTAAACTCGATAGAAACTACAAAGGGGTTCAAATTCACTATACATATATTTACTATTATAAAATAATAATTGAAATTGGAGAAAGTAATGTTTCCAACACGAAAAGGAAAGAATTATTCTGAGCAAAGGATTGAGTTAATTGCAATGAAGAAATGCAACAAGCATACCTTTCCACAAGTATATATCTATTCATAGCTTTGAAATATAACAAGCCCGTGCGGATGCACGGGTTGATGGACTAATATGTATATAACAGAAAGTAGGAGAGGTAAATTGGGATGAGACGTCGGATCGAAGTAGTAGTACAAATTTCCTTTAAAACAAACTATTACGGTACATTACGTTCAAAAAAAAAAACTATTACGGTACACTAGTTTGCTCTTGGTTCAGATTCGCGCGTGGAAGCCAGATATCTCAAGCTGGCATACACTCTAGAAGCGAGGAGGGGTCCATTCTGTACTTGTGGTCGACCTCGCTTTGCAAACGCTTCGAGCTAGATCTGGATCTGGCATGTCTCCAATTATTAGCTTTTCTTTGGTGGTAAGTACCAAGACCTTTTAGTCTTTCTCTAATAGAGTGGCAGTGCTCTGCCATTGTTGGGAAAAAAAAAGAAGAATGGCGCCATTTTCACCCCACCTCCTAGTGGCCCATGTCCTCCTCGTCGCCGCCGTCACCGGAGAGGAGATGGGCGGCCAGCTGCACTACAGCCGGATTTTCAGCTTTGGCGCCTCGCTCTCCGACACCGGGAACATGGCCATCCTCCCCGGGGCGCCCCAATTTGACCGCCCCAGAGGCCGGGCCTGTGACGGCCGCCTCGTCATCGACTTCATCGGTATGAACCACTTAACTAGCCCATCATCTTCAGTTCATGATGACCAACTAGCCAAAAGTGGATGCAGTAGAGTCACTGAGTGTCACACCCTGAAATTGTTGGATTTCAGGATGTGATTTTAAAAAATAATTAAATAAAGAATTTCTCATAATTTTAAAATTTTATCTTAACTTTATTTACTTTACAGGGAATTTAGCATAGGGAAAACAATTGTTTGTTTTTCTGGAATTAAATACACTTGTTATGTGTGTTGCATTCGTGCAGATGCATTTCGGAGTTTCATGAGTGCAAGGTTTGAAAAATGCATTTTGCGACGTTTAAGTTTTTTCGAGAATTTTTCGGATTTTCCTAGAATTTATTCTCCTTTTCCTAGGGTAATTTCTATTTATTAGAAGGCTCTAAATTCTTTTTCACGAGCTGCTTGTATTTTATTTGGACTCCTCGTATCCCAAACTACCTCTAGGATTTTTCCTAGAATTTTTGGGATTTTTTGTGTATTTTTAGTGCTTTAAAACATTTTCTAGAATTTTTTTTAGATTTGTTTTTCACTGAAAATTACATTCAGAAAATAAAAAGAAAATTCTATTCCTTAGCGGATCGGGCCGGATCCAAATGAACCCGACCCGACCTGCTTAGCCGCCCCGCACCCGCTTGCGCACATGGGCCGCCAGCCCACGAGCAGCGACGCCGGCCCGGTTCGCGCTAGCAGACCGTCTCCGCGTGCTAGCCCGCCAGCCGGCCCACCTCATGCACCACTCACTCCCCGGCCCAGCAGAGCGGTGCGGCCCACCACGGCCCGCCACCCGCCGCGCACAGCGCCGCCGCCGCCACGCTCTCGGCGTGCGTGCCGCGCAACCTCGGCCTCCGCGCTATAAAAGGCGCCGTCCCTCCTTCCTGGCGCCGTGCTGCTTCCGCGCCGCTCCCTCCGCGCAGCCGTCACCCCGCTTCGCGCCGCCGCGTGCAGCAGCCATCGCCGGAGCAGAGCGCCGCCGCCCGGCCTCTCCGCCTGATTTGCCGTGCACGGACGCCGGTGGAGCAAGCCGCGTCCTCCACGACGACGCCCTCGTCGACCCGCACGTCTGACGCCAGTTCTCGTCGTCGTCTCATCGCCGGAGCGCCGCCGCCTTCCGCCGTCCCGAGCCGGTCCGCCGCCCGCTGTCGATTTCCGCCGCTCCCGTCATCCTCCGCCGCCGGTGAGACCATCAACGCGATGCCCTCGACCTCCTCTCTCGATCCTCCACCCCAATCGAGCCCCTAGCCGCCCCCAAACGCCGGCGAGCCGAACAACCCGAGCCGCCGGCCATGGCCTGCCTTGAGGAGGAAGAAGATGGCAATTTTGCATCCAAGCCCTCGAACAAATCTGTAATTTCCTGCAAAATCTTTGAGTCTTGGAACTCTTGCAGAAAACCCCTCATAAACCTTAGGTCCCTTCAATCCAGCCCGAGCCATGCTCTTTTGCAGTCCTAACCCTCAAGTTTTGCATATTCTCAGTGACTATTCACTGAGTCTCACCAAACTTCCTTGCTAACCCCTGAAATCTATAGATAATTATGTTTAGGTCCCTACAATCTTGTTTTAGCCCTAGATTTCACGTTTTAGCTCCGTTTTAATCCGTTCAAGTTGCGTTGGGTTCGTATCGACATAAACTACGCATTAGTGGTGATATTTTAATATGAATTGCTCTTCTATAATTTATTTACAAATTAATTTGATTAATACCTATTTGAATGTCTTTTCCTAATAAGAACAGATTAGGTGCTACATTCGGTTTTCATAATTAATATTAATTTGATTAATATTATTTTATTGTGTTTTATTAATAAAATCTATTTAGAGCTATACCACGGTCTTCATAATTAAATATTAATCTGACTAATCATTATTCAACTAGTTTTCCTATTAAAAGCTAACTAGCGTTATACTCCGATTTGTCATAAAAATAGTTAATATGCTTAATGATAATTTAATTGTCTTTTTATAGTAATATGATTAGTTCAACACGAGCAATAAAGTTATCCGATCAGGTGTTTCATGTAACTTTCTTTTCTTAAGCTAATTGTTTAATTGGTATAATTTACACATAAATAATTATAAATAAAATTGGATTAAGTTTACTTCCGCATTTCAAATGCAAATGCAATTTGAATTAATTCTATGCAGGGTATTTCTTTGAAATATCCTATACACATGCTTTAATAATTAAAATAAATGAAGCTCATAGCTGTTGTCTTGCTTATGATTAAAAACATACGATAGTTGTTTCTTTTAATCGTAGTCCCGTTTTCAGCGTTTCTTGTTTCTTTGCGTTCGAAGCGACGAGCCTTTCCTTTTAGCCCGCTCTTTTAAAGTTTTCCTTTTTGATTGGTGTAATGTTCTTATTTGTGATTGTTTGTCTACTTGTATGTTTGTGCCTTTGATTGCTGCGAGTAGAAGGAACGCCGTTCGATTAAGGATTTCAAAGAACGAGAGATGAAGATCATGAGCAAGTGTACTGGATTTAAGGCAAGTGTAACACGGATTTCCCTTGCTACCTATTTACCTTTAATCATTCATTCATGTGCATGTGTCTAACTTGATTAACCTTAAGGATGTACCTAGCCACTTTTATCCTGTAAATGTTATCCCGGGGTTTATGCATTTTGGGTAGCCTTTGCTAAGCGCTGCAACTATCACTACTTGTTTAATTGTTAATCTTGACTTAATGGTTCACTTCAACGTGATGTTAAAACTTGCTTTTTAGCAACATGGCTCAGGGAGCTAGAGCATGTGTTTGGGATTGCTCTAGTGTCTCTCCGTAAGGTCCGGTTCTTAAAGCGGCAACCCGGGAACAGTTTGCCACCATCGGAACTATTATGGCTCTGGTCTTGGACAAGTAACTTGTACGTCTCTAGCTTGCTAGTGGTTACCGAAAGGCACTAAGTGGGGGGTATGGGTTTTAAGTATGGACTTGATCTATCGAGGACGGTCTTATGTTGCGCCATGAGATCCGTAGGCTTTGCCCCGTTAGGCACAGTCCCGTGTTGGGAGCGACTTACCTGCGCTCTGGTTGCTCCGCACGTTGCGCGTGTTTTGTTGTTTGTTGCGCTCTGGACGCCATTGATACCGCTCGTGTTGCGCCGCGAGTATGGGTCGATCTCGATGCATCAGGGTCATGCGCCTTGCCGAAACCATAGTGGCCACTATGCTTGTTAGGGTGTTTTGTGAAAAGCCTCGTAGCGTCCCTATGCGCTCATACCTTGGTAGTGTGAGTTGTGCGTGGTTGGGTGCAAAGTTCCTTTGAACTTTTACGCGACCGGTGGTTAAAGGGCGAAACCTCTGCAGAGTGTACATCTATCATGATAGCCGTGCTCACGGACACGAGCGGCCCGGATCCTTTTTGATTAGTGGTTCTCTTAATGAAGACGGTGTTTATATGCTTAATTGTACTTACACTTTATTTAATGGGGTTTACAACTGGGAGCTACTCACTTGTAGTAAATTGGTTATCAATTAAAATGAACCAACTAAAAGTGCTAAGTGCAGTTCAGCCGTGTCAAGCCTTTTCTTAAGCCTTCATACACCCGTGTTATACTTGTTAAGTATGAAATATACTTACGCTTGCCTACAATCAACAAAATCCCGGATGGGTACTCAGATGGAGAAGCGATCGAGACAGTGGCCACAGAGTACCCCGAAGACTCTTCCTGGCATGCATCTAAGCTGCGGTCAACCAGTCGGTGTCCCTGTGGACTTGAGGCTCTACCTGACAAGAGAACTAGTAATTAGTCTTCCGCTGTGTTAAGGCATGTGTCCTTTGCATTACTCTGATGTAAACTTTGTTTTATTCGAGCATTGTGTTCTCTGGTATACCATTCTTGTAAGCCGTATGTGTTCTGTGGACATCCTGGGCACACATATGGTAGCATTCGGGTTTTATGTAAATCCGGGTGTGACACTGAGGCTGCCGCAGCCAAGGCCGTACCTCGCCGGCAGGACCGCTGATGACTTCCGGGACAGCGTAAATTTTGCGGTGGGTGGTGCGACGGCGCTCGGCACGGCTTTCCTGAAGAGCAAAGGGTTAATATCGTCCGTGCCTGTTTCTCTGGGCAACCAGACCACCTGGCTCAACGGTGTTTTGCAGCTTCTTGCATCGACACGCAAGGGCGGAGGTTTCATTATTTCTATATATATATCTGCGACCCGCGTGGCCCCCGCGTGTGTCGAGGAGTTTAGCGACGGGTGAGGCGAGGCCCCCGTGCGCGAGAGGTCCGGGTCTGGTGTTTTTCCTGTCTGTCAAGTGGAGTGCGTTGTTGCAGCGGTACCACGGCGAGGAGTCCTGCATGGCAGCGACTGTTTTGGTGTGGTGCGGTCTGCTTCCCATCAGGCCTTCGTCGGCAACGGGCCATGGCGAGTGGATCGGCGATTTTCAGAGTGATTGTTGGTGGACGCTGCCTTAAGGCCCTGATCCGAATCTTCTTGCTGCCTTGCTGAGTGGAGTGCTGTGCGACCGTGTTGATGTCCCAATCCAACCGGTCGGAGTTTTGAGTAGCTACCCGTGTTGATGTCCCAATCCAACCGGGCGAGTCTTTTTCTTTTATTTTTCTTTTTTTTCCTGGCTATGACCTCCCAGGGTTGTAGTCTTGTATTTTTTTCTGCTATATCAATGAAACGCGCACTATCTTGTGTGGTTCGTTCAAAAAAATATCTACGACCCAATAAGAAATTCCTTCTTGTCTGTACTGTATATTACTGTCACAGAGCAGCGCAATAACAAATTATTTTAGTTCAATCCGTAAAAATCAATCAGCCAGGAGCCCAGGACTGTAAGGAAACCATTACGTAGAAAATACGTAGAAAAATCAATCTCCAATACACATGGCATTGCGCACCGCTATATTCAGTCATCATTTATGTTCCTTGCCTGGGCTATATAAAGAGCACTCCCAACACCACCTCCATATCCCTCTCTGTTCCACCTATTAGTATAAGAAGGATCACGGATCCACCTCTTAGGATAGCAGGAGGGATTGATGGAGATCGCGAGGGTCGACCTCCGTGGACTTGAGCATGGAGACCCAGGGTGGGGCAAAGCCCGTGACGCCGCGACCGCGTCCATGATGGCGCACGGCTGCGTGGTAGTCGCACACGACGCGCTCGCCCCAGAGCTTCGGCAGGCGCTGTTTGGCCGTGCCATGGCTGAGTTCATCGCGCTCCCGGTGGAAGCCAAGCAGCTGAACCTCTCCAGCTTGGGTCCCTTTGGAGGCTACACCTCCAACACCCCCAACCTGAACTGGGAGAGCCTGCGGATCTCCGACCCCTTGGACGCTGGCCATGTCCGCGAGATCGCCGGCCTCATGTGGCCACAGGGAAATCTCACCTTCTGGTAGTTAAGGCCACCATTTATCTTTTCTACAATGGACAACTAAAGGCTACCATCGCTCACATCAATTAATGGTGCTTCTTTGGCAGCGACACAATTGTGTCGGCTGCAAGGAACATGGCACAACTGCTGCTGACGGTGGAGAAGATGATCCTTGAAGGCCTCGGCGTCCAGGAGGAGCACATCGAGGCACACCAGGACACGCTCCTGCACGACATCCGCCTGTCAAGCTACGGGGTCCCGCTGGACACGGTGACTGGCGTGTCCCTGCCGGCGCACCGCGACGGCACCATGATCACCACGATCGTCCAGCACGAGGTGGAAGGCCTGGAGGTGCAGGCCAAGGACGGGAGCTGGCTAGCGGTGCAGCCTGAGGAGGGCACGCTCATCTTCATGGCCGGCGAGCTGTTCGCGGTAGAGCGAGCCCATTCTCTTGCCTTGTCTTATTTTTTTTTTGAAATAAAATGTTGTCATCGATCTCCAGATCTGACGCCACCGATGTACGTCTCGCAGGTCGTGACCAACGGAAGGGTGCCACCGTGCCTCCACCGTGTCCGGACTCCCAGCAACCGCGAGCGCCTCTCGGTGATGTTCAGCTGCACAGGGAAGGAAGGCGTTGTTCTGAGCGCCATGGACGAGCTCGTCAACGATGACCACCCCCTGGTGTACCACCCCTGCACGAACGACGGTTACATCAAGTTCCGGTACTCCGCCCAAGGGGTCAAGTCAAGTGATCCATTGAAGGCTTTCTGCGGTGTGGAGAAGGATGGATTACCCCCGGCAGGGACGGCCCTGAGTTTTGAGGGGCCCGGGGCGAAATTGGAATCGGGGCCTGTCGAATAGTAACATGAGACTAATATGTATCGGTTGCAAAGATAAGTTTAGTTCAATATTAAAAGTTATTATTGCTAACTACACTTTTAAAGAGATTTTGAACATAAAATTGAAAGAACTTAAGTGGCTGAAAACTAGGTACGTCTACACAACACTGTAACTGGGGCATACGCTTGGAAGCATCAATCTTGCAATGTAGGAGCTGTGCAAGCCTGAGCCTCACTAGTCACTAGCATACCTCCGGTCCCTTTTATAAGGCGGAGGATTTTACTTTACCAAGCAGTCTTTTTGGGTGCATCCAGAGCTTTAAATTCAGCGCTGGTTTTCTCCCTTGGGTGCCACGTTAGTCGTTGGGGCTTTGGATGCATGCAACGGAGCATTAACTACCACCAGCCATGTCGCCTAGTGCTTGCCTTCGTTTTGCATGCATACAGTCAACGCAACTTGAATGCCTACAGCAGTCCATAGTGTTTTGAGTTAGCAAAACCGGAGGAGGGGCCCCTTGGAATCGGAGGCCCTGGGCGGCCGCCCCGCTCGCCCGCCCCCAGGGCCGGCCCTGACCCCCGGAATGATCGCAGTTCACAAGTCAAAGTTCAGTTTGTATCACCGTCCTTGAGTGAGTTCGTTTCTGAAATTTTCTCCAATTTATGGATGTGTTTCGCATTTGATGTAAATTTAATAAAGCTTTTGGTGAATAATTCTCTCTTGGTCAGGAAGCGGCGTAGCGCCGCACGATACAGGGCGAGGGCCGCTAGCTAGCTGGGCTGGGTAGACTAGTCGTGTGTGTTAGCAAATAATGCGTAAACAAGATCGAACACGAGACACAGATTTAACGTGGAAAACCCTTGCGGGAAAAAAAACCACGGGCGCCAACCGGCGATCTTCACTATAATGAGAGAGTTACAACGCAGGGAATACAATGAGTCGTCTACACATCCCTTGCGGCTTACAAGATGTAGATATGGGTGGACTAAACTGACTGCAGTCAAATACGGAAACAAATCCGCTAAACATACAACCCGAACCGTGGGCCCTCCAGGCGTCCCCACAAGACACACGTTATAATTCGGATCATATCCAACAAACTCCACCTTGAGACGAATTCCATCTTGTAGCAAATGAAGTATCAACAATGAACTCACTTCAATAATAATTAACCACCGACGCCGAAAGTCACTAGGACTTCAAACTTTAATACCAACTAAGCGTGAGCATAGCTCAAACTTAGCTGTAGGAACATGCTTAGTCATCATATCAGCGGGATTGTCATGAGTACTTATCTTGCATACCTTAACTTCACCTTGAGCAATAACGTCTCGAATAAAATGATATCTCACAGCAATGTGCTTTGTTCTTTCATGAAACATCTGATCTTTAGTGAGACAAATAGCACTTTGGCTATCACAATGTATAGTAGTGCAAGAAAAAACCCCGCAAAGTTCAGAGTATAAACCTCTCAACCAAATAGCTTCCTTACAAGAATCAGAAACAGCCATATACTCAGCTTCAGTAGTGGACAAAGCAACAGTAGCCTGCAAACTTGCTTTCCAACTAACAGCACAACCACCAATGGTGAAAACATAACCTGTGAGAGACCTCCTCTTATCCAAATCACCAGCAAAATCAGAATCAACATAACCAACGAGTCCATCTCTAGATTTCCCAAACTGCAAACAAGCACTAGAAGTACCTCGAAGATATCTGAAAATCCACTGAACAGCTCTCCAATGCTCTTTGCCAGGATTAGCCATGTATCTACTGACAACACTCAATGCATGAGATAAATCAGGACGAGAACAAACCATGGCATACATAAGTGAACCAACTCCACTCGAATATGGGACTTTAGACATGTATTCGATTTCTTCATCTGACACTGGACATAAATCAGAGGATAATTTGAAATGTGCAGCTAATGGAGTACTCACTGGTTTTGCATCATGCATATTAAAACGACGAAGAACATTTTCAACATAACCTCGCTGAGAGAGGTATAACATACCAGATTTTCTATCTCTGATAATTTCCATACCAAGAATTTTCTTAGCTGCACCCAAGTCCTTCATCTCAAATGCTTTACTCAATTGTGCCTTCAATTTCACTATTTCTGATTTATCTTTATCAGCAATCAACATATCATCAACATAAAGAAGCAAATAAATAGCTGAACCATTAACTGTCTTTAAATAGACACAGCTATCATAATCAGACCGCTTAAAACCATGAGAGAGCATAAACGAATCAAATCTCTTATACCATCGCCTAGGAGATTGTTTCAAGCCATAAAGAGATTTCTTTAATCTACACACAAGGCTTTCTTTTCCAGGAACAATAAAACCTTCAGGTTGGTCCATATAAATGTTCTCTTCTAACTCCCCATGTAAGAACGCAGTTTTAACATCTAACTGCTCAAGCTCATAATCATGCATAGCAACAATACTCAAAAGAGTACGAATAGAACTATGCTTCACAACTGGGGAAAAGACATCATTAAAATCAATACCTGGAATTTGGCTATAGCCTTTAGCAACCAACCTTGCCTTATACCTTGCTGGCTCAACCGGAGAAATACCCTCCTTCATTTTGAAAATCCATTTGCAATGAACAGGCTTTTTATTCTTGGGCAATTTTACTAAATCCCAAGTACCATTCTTTTCAAGCGACTCCATCTCATCTTGCATAGCGGTCATCCAATTGTTAGAATCAGCAGAAGTAATAGCCTCAAAATAATTAGAAGGTTCTGCACCTTCAATCTCTTCTGCAACGCTTAAAGCATAAGCAATATTGCATTCTTCAATTAATCTTTTTCTTGGCTTAGAAACCCTTTTGGGCTTATCAGCTGCAATAGAATGTTGTGGAGGCTGCACAACTGGAGAAGAATGCTCAACAACAGAAGAATCATCAACAATTGGTAAATTATTATCAATAGGTGCTTCTTGTACAACAACACTATCATTTTCTGATGTATGATCAGAATCAATAAAATGCTCCACCTGCACACTTGTTTTCTGCTGAACAGGAGCACTAGTAGATAGGTTGTCAGGCAACATAACAGATTCATTAAAGATAACATTCCTACTAATCACAACCTTCTGAGTTTGTGGATTCCACAATTTATAACCTTTAACACCAGGTTGATAACCAAGAAAGATGCACTTAATAGCTCTAGGCTCTAATTTACCATTATCAACATGAGCATAAGCAGTACAGCCAAAAACTCTCAATTGCGAATAATCAGCAGGAGAACCAGACCATACCTCAATTGGAGTTTTCTTATCAATAGAAATGCTGGGTGAACGATTAACAAGATAGCAAGCAGTGGAAGCAGCTTCAGCCCAAAAACGTCTATTCAAGCCAGAATTAGACAACATGCAACGAGCCTTAGAGATGATAGTCCTGTTCATACGCTCGGCTACACCATTCTGTTGAGGTGTATAAGGAACGGTGTAATGCCTAACAATGCCTTCAGCTTTGCAATATGCTTTAAACTCGTGTGAACAGAATTCCATACCATTATCAGTACGAAGCTTTTTAACCTTCTTTTCAGTTTGGTTTTCAACCATAGTCTTCCACTCTTTAAATGCTGAAAATGCTTCTGATTTATCTTTCAAGAAATAAGGCCATACCTTTCTAGAATAATCATCAATAATGGTCAACATATAACGAGCACCACCAAGAGAAGGCATGCGAGATGGTCCCCATAAATCAGAATGCACATAATCAAGCATACCTTTACTTGAATGAGTAGAGGTATTAAATTTCACCCTTTTGTGTTTGCCAAACACACAATGCTCACAGAAATTCAACTTGCTGATGCTATGCCCATCGAGAAGACCTCTCTTACTTAACACTGCCAAGCCAAGCTCACTCATATGCCCAAGACGCATATGCCAAAGATTAGTAGCATCAGAAGTAGATAATGAATTAGAAATTACAGCAGCATCACCTGTAATTGTAGTACCACGAAGGCGGTACAAATTTGCAGATTTCAAATCACCTTTCATCACAATAAGAGAACCTTTTGACACTTTCAAAACTCCATCTCCACCGGAGTACTTGTACCCTTTGCCATCAAGAGTACTCAAAGAGATTAAATTCTTGCTCATAGTTGGAATGTGTCTCACATTTGTCAAAGTTCTGATAATACCATCATGCATCTTAATCTGAACAGATCCAATGCCTATAATGTGATGTGATCTATCATCACCCATACGAACAGAACCACCTTGGACAGAATCATAAGTGATGAACCAATCTCTATTAATGCACATATGAAAGAAAGCAGCGGAATCAAGAATCCATTCATCACCACTATTTGCACATCCAGCAAAAGCAACAAGAACATCTCCACCATCTGAATTAACATTGGTGGCAGCAACAGAAGCATTACCTTCATCATCAGATTTACCTTTCGTTCTGCATGTGCCAGTTCTCTTTTCCTTGTTCTTCAATTTATAACACTCAGAAATAAAATGAGTGTCTTTCTTGCAATACTTGCAGAATTTGTCATCCTTGCCTCTAGACTTTGAACGGCCCCTGTAGCCATTCGAGCTCTTGCCTCTATAACCATTATTAGAATTCTTTTGTGTCCTGCCACGAACAGACAAAGCTTCTCCAGTGGAAGCGGAACCTTCAGAAGACACCATCAGTTTCATCGTCTCTTTGGCTTGCAATGCCTCATAAACATCATGGATGGTTAGAGAATCACGACTATATAGAATAGTATCTCTGAAGTTTGCAAAAGAACTAGGCAGTGAGCACAAAAGAATAAGACCCAAATCTTCATCATCATAAACTACCTCCATAGACTGTAGGTCAGCAACGATCTCCTTAAAGACCGAAAGATGGTTAAGGACAGAGCCACCTTCTTGCAACTTGTGCGTATATAACTTCATCTTCATATGCATCTTGCTTGTCAAATCTTTTGACATGCAAATTGACTCCAACTTGAGCCATAGAGCAGCTGCAATTTTCTCCTGCAAAACCTCTTGCAAAATATTATTTGAGAGATGAAGATGAATATGAGACAAGGCCTTACGATCTTTTCTCCTCTCATCATCGGTCCAAGTCTTTGAATCCTTGTTCCCGAATTTCTCAAGCGCATCATCTAAATCAGCTTGCGCTAAAACAGCTCGCATCTTGACTTGCCATAGAGCGAACCTTGTATCTCGATCCAGCAGCGGAATATCATACTTCATAGAAGCCATTGAAAAGAAATAACCAGAAGAAAATAATCTGAAGTAATAGACTAGGTATAAAACTGAGTAACCCTAGCAAAGAACCTGCAGCCTGGTACACTTCCGTGTACGTTCGGCGATAAACTGAAGAACTCCCCTGGTAATCTTGACGTGTGCGCGTAGCAATAATCAACCAAATTGAATTAATGCTGCGCACTAACAGCACCTGCACGATGCTCTTCCTTTCACCTTGATCTGAGTGCGGCAGCAGCTAATTGATCTGCGCAGCACAGGCGACTTCGACTCGGATACGACCGGAAAATCGACCACAACAGCAACGAACTGGAGATCGATCCCGTCCAGGAATCCGCCTCACAGCCTCCGCGTGGGAGACTACGACGAGACCGCAACACACGCCGATGGGAATCAACGCAGCGGCGGGCGGCGACGGCACGGAATTAATTCCGCCTTGAACAGCGCTGGAATCAGACACCAGAGAACACACCAACTCCACGAAAGACCAAGCGGCGGCGGCGGCGCAATAGGGACGAAACCCTAAATTTTTTTTCACAATCTCGTGCCAAGCTCTGATACCACTTGTTAGCAAATAATGCGTAAACAAGATCGAACACGAGACACAGATTTAACGTGGAAAACCCTTGCGGGAAAAAAAACCACGGGCGCCAACCGGCGATCTTCACTATAATGAGAGAGTTACAACGCAGGGAATACAATGAGTCGTCTACACATCCCTTGCGGCTTACAAGATGTAGATATGGGTGGACTAAACTGACTGCAGTCAAATACGGAAACAAATCCGCTAAACATACAACCCGAACCGTGGGCCCTCCAGGCGTCCCCACAAGACACACGTTATAATTCGGATCATATCCAACAGTGTGACTGGTCTGGCCATCACACCACTAGCACTACGGGAAAACGCCTATTTACCGTGTGCCAAAATATTTGCCGTGTGCCATTTATCGAGCACACGGTAAACAAACCGTTTTTCATTTTTTCAATTTCTTTGCCGTGTGCCAGATTCAGACCATTGTTCGCCTAAACGCGTTTAAACGATCGTCTACACGCGTTTAAACTGTAAACAGAGGGTGTGCGTCTAGTTTAGGGCCTAGTCACCAAATTAAACGCTAAACCCGTTTAAACGGTCAACTTAGTCAAAAAAACAGTTTAAACGATGAAATTAAACGGCAATTAAACACGTCTAGACACTTAAACACATGTTTAGACTGTCGAATAGACAATAAGGAACCTACTTTAACATGATAAATGAATGCAAGTGGAAGAATATCGGGTCATAAACTCCCTTTGAGTAGAAAAACATAAATTTAAAGTAGTATGTATGTGGCTATTAGGCACTATATGATAATTTTCTATCATTATATATTATGTTAGAACCTAAAAATTACAATTACTAAAAAATAGTATCAAATTATGAAATTTTTATGTACATTTATTGCTACAGTGCAAATCGTTTAAACCGTTTAATTTACTGTCTAAACCGTTTAAACGCTAAACGGAGGGTGCCCGACTGTCTAGCGTTTAGCGTCTACGATAACATTGGTTCAGACACAAGGCAAATGGATGTTTACGGTGTGCCCACGAAAAAAGCACACAGCAAAGAAATTTTCGAGCGTCGCGGAAGGCACGCGCGGGTGGAAAATTTCGGAGTCCACGCGCGGGAGAAAAAATATCGCCCTCGTCTGCCTTATCCTCTCTCTATCTCTCTCTCTCTCGCTCTCCGCTCTCTCTCTTTTTCTCGGAGTCCACGTGCGGGCGAATCTCTCTCTCGAGCTCTCCGTCGGCCACTCCCTCCCCGGCCCGGCCCCTCCGCACACGGCAAAAACGGGGATTCCCGTAGTGTAGTTGCGAGATGTGAGAGGGGGTTTCGAGGGTTGTTACCGAGGGTATCCATAGCTCGGGTAAAGTGACCGTGATAGCGATCATTGAGATTGTGGGGAAAGACGTCGTCAGAATAGTCGTTGTACGAGATTGACACGAGAGAGATTTTGACCCAGGTTCGGGCCCTTTGGAAGGGAAAAAAATTCTATGCGCAAAGACGTTCCTGTGGGGCCCTGACGTGGATTGCTGCCGCGTGGCAGCCCCTACGATCCAATGTCTGCGAGTCGATCGGCTCCCACACGTCCCTTCGAAATAATGTCCGGCTCCCAGCAATGCCAGCCTTGCAGCTCACCTCCACTCGGCTTGGCGTCAGGCTCTGACGAACAAAGGTGACACCTGCACCTAGGGCTGGCAAAAAAGCTCGAAGCTCGTGAGCCGACTCAGCTCGTTCATAGGTTTGGCTCGGCTCGTCTCGGCTCGGTAATTAAACGAACTGAGCCGAGCCACAATTTCAGCTCGTTTTCTTAACGAGCAGCTCGTGATCTGCTCGTGAGCTGTTCGATTGGCTCGTTAGGCTCGATAAAAATAATAAAACCAAACTTCTCTTTACCAATATCATTATATCGCTATTATTTCATTAAAATAAACTTATTATTCAACTTATATGTCAAATTTGAGTAATAATAAATCCTATTACAAGTCTCAAAAGGTCTATATTCTCCTAATTTATTAACTTATGTTATTTATTTCTATAATATCATGACGAACTAAACTTTTAAATATTATTTAAATGCTTAAATTATTATATTTTGGTTAATATAATTTTTATTTTTATTTTTGTATTGAAAAATGCGTGGCTCATGAGCCAAACGAGCCGGCTCGAGCTTTGGAACGAGCCGAGCCGAACTCGATTTTTAGCTCGTCAAGCTTAACAAGCCGAGCCGAGCTAGCTCGTTATCAAACGACCCATAACGGGCCGAGCCTTAACGAGCCGAGCTGGCTCGTTAGCCACCCCTACCTGCACCAGCCTTATCCGTTCGCCCGGTCGCACCGACTTTTACTTTTCTGAGATCGGCTTGGCAAGGCATTGTGAGATGGAAGGCCTCATCTACAAGCTCGCGCAAAAACCTCACCTCCGCATTGGTTGTGCACAGCAGCAGAGACATCGTCGTTGGAGGTGCACCTCCATGGGTCATGCCAGCGCCGTCTCATGTATGAGCCTGCAGGGAACGAAGGCCTGCGGCAATGCCTTGCCGATCTCTTTCATTTTTTTTTCGGTATGCGACATCTTGAGCCGAGCCAATGCTGCGCTTCGGAGCGATGCCATCCGCGCCTGAGTCAAGCTAGCGTCCTGCTCCCGTCCGATATCCACGTGTCATGATTCCGGAGAGGGCCGCACAGGAGCGCCTTAATTTCTGAACGGTCCCGCACAGAGAATTTATTTCCCTTCGGAAGAGGTAAAGACCTATTCCTGCTTTTTTGGCGTATTGTTGTGTGTGGAGCAAAAGCACCATCATGGCTAAAACTATTCCCAAGTGGTGCCTTAGGCCAGTCTCAGTGGGAGTTTCATGGACACGATTACCTAGTCTGGGAACTAGGTAACAGTGCCATTGGAGTTTCATGGGGATGAAACTCCCCTCTCATCTCATGAAACTCTCATGAAATCTCTACTGAGATTGGCCTTATACATTGACAGGTCAGGGGTTGCAGTGATGAAGGGGGTTGAATGCCCACTAAGCCATACATGATGGGGATTGATCCACTGGCGAAGCCGGCTGGTAACGCCACACTAATGAAGAGTAATGCGTCTCTCAATATCTAAAACGGCGCTGTTTTCTTTTTAACTAGCCTGTCCATATCATATACAAAATATATACCGTCCGATTCTTTTTTGCCGAATATTATCCATTCGGTACGCTTCATGCATTATTTGCATCTTGGCCCTTCGTGAACCTTCACACCAGACATCACATCCTTCCAATTGGGTCCTTTCACACTATTCTTCTCTTCTTCCCCTGAGCCCCCAATGAACAGAAAAAAAAAAAAGAAAGCTCACGGGTGCCGCTCATGGAGGTGAAGCCCCTGGCATGGTGGCGGCGGCATGAAGAGCTCCTGCAGTATCTCCCTTTCCTGACACCTTACCCCTTCCTCCATCGGCTCCAAGCGACGGCCCTGCCAACCTCTGATGGATGTCGCGCGCCACCCGGCCACCACACAGGACGGCTTGCAACCTCCAGTCACAAATAATTGACATTATTGACTTTTACTATTCATACTTTGACTGATGATAATTTTGAAAATATATTTAATTAACTAAATTAACAATCATATTATTAGATTTATCATTAAATATACTTTAGACATGTCTTTTATTTGTATATATTTGCACAAATAATTGAGAAAAAGATGAAGAGTCAAATGTTACCTAATTTGGTCAAAATTGACAAGTATTTGTGAACGGAGGTTAGTATTTTCCTCTTTAGACAAGGATTTCACCCAACTTCAACACATAGGCCACGTCGACCGTGCAATTTTTCACCGCGTGATCTGCATCAGCGTGTTTTAACGCAGCCTGGTTAGCTTTGGTTTGGTGCAAAATTTTCGCGTGTACGATGCATCTGTCGACTGCCTCCCTCCTATTCGCGTGTCGTCCGCCGTCCCGCGAATTGAATGCAGTGTGCCTGGGAAGCCAAAATGCCTACCCTCTCTCTCCCTCACCGATGCGCCCGCCCCGTTCTCTCCGTCCCCATCCTCTTCTCCATCAGATCAGGGCGGAGTGCCCTCAACCATGCCGCCGTGCTTGGTTCCTCCTTCCTCCCGTGCTGTCCCCCTTCTCTCCTCCTCCTCTTCCATGGTAGGTACGGTCCCCTTCCTCTCCTCCTCCTCCACCATGGCAATTCATGGTGCAATCCCTCCACCTTTCGGTCGTTCTGGGACTTGTGGGGCTGCTGTAGGTTGTTGTTTGATTCGATCTGCGTCATGTGGATCCGCTTGTTGATTTTTGCCTGTGTGTTGGCACCCAAATTAGGGGGACATATGTTGCCGTCCTGAGCCATTGTGCATCCGCTGCGCCGACCCGGAGATCTTCCCGGGGTGTTGTGGTTCGAGGCGATGGAGCCGGGCGCCATCCTGAGCCACTGCGCGTCAACGGCGCTAACCTGGAGGCCTTCCCGGGGTGTTGTGCATCGAGCCGGTGGAGTCGGGCGCCGTCCCGAGCCTCTACGCGTCAACGGCGCCGATCCGGATGCCTTCCTGGGGTGTCGTGCGTCGAGGTCGCAGACCCGGGTACCGTTGTGCGCGCTCTCCTCGGAGCCCCCGGGCGCCGTCATCGCTGTTGTCCGGCGTCGACATCATCGCAGAGCTTCGCGGCTCGCTGTGGGAGGTTGCTCGTACGCTAGAAGCTGCCGCCCAAGCTGCCGATGGGCGGAGCTCCTGTTCTTGCACGAGTTGCCGTTGTCGTCGGGCGGGACCCCTCGATCGAGCTGCCGCCGCCGCGAGTTGCGGTGACGCAGACCTCGTCGACCCAGAAGTCGCGAGTAGCTGCGACTCAGGCCACGTTGACCCGAAGGCCGCGGCTCCCTCCGACTCGGGCCTCGTCGACCCGGAGGTCGTGGCTCGCTGCGCCTCAGGCCACGTCGACCCAGAGGCCGCGGCTTGCTCCGACTCGGGCCACGTCAACCCGGAGGTCGCGGCTCACTGCACCTCAGTCACGTCGACCCAGAGGCCGCGTCTTGCTCCGACTCGGGCCACGTCGACCCGGAGGTCACGGCTCGCTGCGCCTGAGGCCATGTCGGCCTGGAGGCCACAGCTTGCTCCGACTGTTTCCCTTGCGAAGGTAGGATTCAGGAGAAAGAAGATCAATGGAACATGGAAAGAAATTACAGAAATCTTGGAAAAAGGCCGAGGACCACTTTTGACTCGGACTCGGGCCAATACAACCCAGCCGGGCCGACCTCCCCACCCTTTATATACAAATGGCCACGGCCGATTGAAAAACCACCAATCGAACAAAAAAACACTTTTTACCCTTTTTTCCAAACCCTAGCTTTTCCAACCCTAATTGCTGTTCTTCTCTCGTCCCAGCGGCTTTTGAAGATGTTCTAGCTGGCCTGCCGATGCTAGAACACCCCAAGGAAGATCTACCTTGACGGGGTCCCTTCCGGGAAGATTTTCGTTGGTTTTCGCGACGATCCAGAAGGAGGCAGCCAGGCCGGCAGCTTCAAGTGGTCAGGCCTGCTTTGCATCGGGTGCCTGCCAGTTGAGGGCGGCCAGGCCGGCTATAGAGGGCGGTCAGACCGGCTTGAACAGGCAGCAACGCGAGTTGCTATTTTGTTGCAGATTGATTCGCACATGGACGTGCTCGTGTGTTGGTGCCACTTTTTGGCGTCAACATACTTTTGGTGACTCCGCTGGGGAAAGAAATTCAGGCTTCCTAAAGCCGAATTGCTCTTTTACTTGCATGACCTTCGAGATCAGCTCCGAAAACATCATCATGGCGACATTCGAAGAGGTCCCGGAGGAAGTGCACAAGGCGTTCGAGGAACGCAAGAAGGCGGCTGACGAAGCAAGGAAATTGAACCTCAGATTAAACCATGATGATGTTTCAAGAAGGATCGGCAAGGGGTGGTCACTCAGATTAAACCTCCCGTCATGCCGATCGCCGACATCGAGCCCAAGGTAATTGAGCATGTTCCCTACTCTGCAGAAGATATCAATAACATGTTTAATGAGATGGGTGCAAATCTGAGTAAACATTTTAAGTCTAGCATGGATGAGTTTGAAAAAAGAATTTTCAGTGCTAGTAATTCTCCTATTAATCTTGCTCTGGGAACATCGGCTACCGACGCTTCATTAGAAAATCCATAGTTTGGTATGCCGTTGAATTATTTTCCTGGACAAACACCTCCGACAGCTTTTTGGTACACTTAGTAAGTCGGATAAAGCTTTAGTGTTGTCTCCTCCTACAGTTAATCCTATTTCTAGTGCGCCTAGTACTATGCCACCGCTGTTTACACCTTTAGGGCATAGTAGCACCCCGGGGATTTTGCATGTTCACAATGCATCTAGGCCTAGAAACCCGAGTGTAGAGGAACTCATTGCATCTATGAAAGAAGATATGAATAAACAGTTCCGGGAGACGCTAGGGATCGACTTTCAGAGTCGGTCAAGAGTTTATGAAAAACCGTATCCTCTTTATTTTGATTCGGTTCCATACCCTGCGGGGTGGCGAGTTCCCGATTTCATGAAATTTACTGGCGATGATAGTAGGACCACTTGGGAGCATGTTAGCCAGTACCTAGCTCAGTTAGGAGAAGCCGGTTCAATCAATGCTTTAAAAGTTCGCTTATTTTCTTTGTCTTTGACCGGCACTGCTTTTGCATGGTTTTCATCTCTAGTTCCTAACTCCATAAGTTCTTGGGATCAACTTGAGCGAAAATTTCATGATCATTTTTATAGTGTTGATAATGAACTAAAATTGTCAGATTTGACATCGGTTTGGCAAGGCCGAGATGAATCGGTCCAGAGTTACATTAGAAGATTCAGGGAAACTAAGAACCGGTGTTTTTAATTTGGCCCTGTTTGTTTCCTAGCCAAATTATATAATCTGGATTATACGTGTTGGATTATATATTCCAGATTATATAAGCTACAAGAAAATAGGCTATTGGAGCTATTTGGTAACTTGGTATGGGTAGTGGGTCCGTTGCCAGATTATAATCTGAATAAGCACCTCTGAACTAGCTTATTGGATTATGATAATCTGGCCTCTAGATTATATAAGTTGGTTAAATAATCCACCCTGTTTGTTTACCTGCTGGATTATATAATCCAGATTATATAATCTGGGTGGATTATAAGCTGAAACAAACAGGCCCTTCGACTTTGCCTGAAAAAGATCTAGCTGATTTGGCTTTTAATGGTTTACGTTCTTATATTAAAGATAAGCTAGACAATCACACCTTCTTGACTCTCTCTCATTTACAACAAAAAGCTTCGGTTCAAGAAAACCGAAGCAAGGTTGTCAAGGAGGGTCATAGGTCGGCTCATCATAGCTTGCATTATGTTGATTACTCCTCTGATAGTTCTGATGATGAGTCTGGGGATGTTTGTACTGCTGAGTTTGTTTGGCCAAAACAGACTCACCCTTATTCATGTGACAATCTGAAGCCGATTAAAAAGAATCAGCAAGGAGAGATGAAATTTACTTACGATGTAGCTAAGTGTGATAAAATTTTGATGAGTTACATAGGACAGGTCGCATTAAGATCACCCATGTTATACCGCTGTTGGAAGAATTAAAATGACGAGCATATTGTAAATGGCATGGTTCTCATTCCCATGCGATTAATGATTGCAATGTTTTTCGTCGACAGATCCAATCGTCCATTAACGAAGGACGATTGAGTATTAAGGAGATGCAGGTGGATAAAAATCCCTTCCCCGCCAACGTCAACACCATTGATCTACAGGGGGTCCAAAGTGTTGATTTGGCCAGAACAGGCCGATACAACAAAAGGGAAGAATGTGATCCTTGGTGAGAGGCGTGTGATCACTACTGAAGATACCATATTATCCCCCGAAGTGGTGGTGGAGAAAAAGCCCAATGGCAGGGAG
The DNA here is from genome assembly GCA_015476505.1 of Urochloa ruziziensis. Lineage (NCBI taxonomy): Eukaryota > Viridiplantae > Streptophyta > Magnoliopsida > Poales > Poaceae > Urochloa > Urochloa ruziziensis. The sequence goes on from WEIB01000097.1 coordinate 350,603, forward strand.
TCCCTGAAGATCACTGCTCGGATGCCAGCACCCAGGGGACAGGAGGTGTCAGCAAAGAAGACGAGACCTGGGGCATCAGTTCCAGGCGGGCAGGCCGGCTGCAGGAGGCAGCTAGGCCGGCCCACATAGGGAGCCGCAGAGGGCGGCCAGGCCGGCCCTTGGAGGCGGCCATGCCGGCTACCACAGCCACTTGCAGAGGGCAGCCAGGCCGGGTTACCAGGGCGGCCAGGCCGACCCTAACAGGGGGTCGGGCACTTTCAGGCTTAGAAATCCAGAAATCGGGAAGTGGAAGACCGACAGAAGGAGACTCCCGAGGAAGCCAAACCCTGGTCCTACGTTCGACAAGCTACTGAATAAATACTCTAGGAGGGCGGCCGTTCATGATGATCGGCCAAGAGAAGAGGGGCCCAGGTCACCAACGGGACCAGAGGAGATTGGAGGTGCGCAGAATGGGGAAGTGCTCCCGATGGAAGATTTGACTCCAGCTCCGGATCCTGTAGTCTTACCCCCACCACCTGTGGAGACTCCGATATGGGGCCTGTTCACCCTTCTTTTACTCAGAAGATGCCATGGAACCCAATCATGCCAGTTTTCCCGCTGCCGGTATGGAACCCCTACTACGGTGCGTGGGTGCCGTACCCTCCCATGCAATTTCCTCCTTTTCATCCATGATGGGCCCCCCAAAGATCAGTTTTCGAGAGGATATCGCAGCCCGTGCAGGACCGATTGGGCCCAGCCCCATCTGGTCAGTTGTCATCAGGACCTGTTGGTCGTATGTAACGCACTGAACTTATATACCGCAAGTGGACGGTGTACAGTGTAGCTTTTTCCCTCAGAGTACTCCAAGGTATCGAATCCACAGAGACAAGTGGCAAACTAGGCAAAATATCAGTAAAAGGTTTATAGAATTACTGCTACGAACAGTACAGAATAAATACTAAACTAAGTCAGACAACTAGTCAGATCAAAGCAGAGGGTTTTGGGTGTTGTGCCGATCGGCACCAGATCAGTATGCAGGGGAACAGAGTGCAGAGAGATTAACAACGACGAGAATAACATTGGTAAGTTAGCCAGAGTCTACTAGCCATGATCGTAACCAGAAAGTATAATTAACATGCATCATAAACGGATTTATAAAGATATTGAGAACCGAAGATCGATAAGATAGCGGCACCTGTCCGACAAGCCCTATCACGACCAGTTGCCTTAATCGTGTACCACTACTTACTCTACGTATGCCTTCTACCATGCATGAATAGGAACATACGCAATTATGGCACATACAAGATCCGGATGCCATCTTAACCACGATGGAGATAGTGAGATTAAATCTCACCTCTTATTGCCACCACAATTAAGATAACATCTAATACTTAGTCGTCACTAAGCAATTGGAATAAGCACATGCAAGACCATAAAATCCAGGTAAACAATAGCAAAGACCATTCATCAACATAGATAATCAACTTGATACATAGTGTAAGATACATCACCATCTAGTAGGCCTACCTTGATGGATCACTTCAAGACACAAGTGGTTCTTGACACTCCAAGTCTACAATCTTGCGATTGTCGACTTGGCTCGAATTAGCTAGCTAATCCTAGCAACTAGAGATCATGAAGTCTACAATCTGTTCTATCGCTCTCCTTCTCTTGTTGCCTCTAGGGTTACAAGGAGTATTTATATCCCGGAGACTCGAGTTAGAGTCGGAGTCGGTCAGGTGCCGATCGGCACACAAGCCGTGCCGATCAGCACGAAACGTATCTCGTGCGATCTCCTCTCTAAGTCGGTTCCGAGACCTTCTGTAGCTTCCAAGTGGGCCCCTTCTCTCATCCTTCCAAAGTAGAGTCTTTATCTTCCAAGTTTGGGATCTTTGAATTTCCTTTTATCTCTTCGTGACGAATCCTTCCAAAGATCATGTTGTAGACTTCCTTCTAGATGAATTGGAGCACTCAGGGGGATAACCTGCCAAAGCAGGAGCCAGAAGGCACCTCCCCCAGTTCGGCCGAACTGGGGAAGGCCCCAACTGGCCCCCATTTTGGCGGGAAGAAGGTTCCCGCCCTCCTTAGGTCGGTGGTGATGCGTGCCAAAGGTTTCCCGCTTGTTTCCACCGCCTTCCAGGCCTATAAAAGGAGGGGAACACCCCCCTCTCCAAGACACACCAAGAGGATTCAAGGATAGAGGAGGGGCTCCACTCCAAGGCCTAGAGCCTTTCTAGAATAGGGAGAGAGTGAGGGTAGAGCAAGGAGGAACCCCTTGAGGGCCCCCCTCCTATCTTGTAAAGGAAGGACGTCCCGGTTCTGCCGGAACGAACCTCCGCTGCTACATCCCTCTTCGTGGTTGACTTCACATCAGCCACGTGGTTATTATTGGCTACGTACTCTGGGTTAAGTAAGTTTCATTGTTTAATTACTTGTGGGTTCAAGTGCTCTAATCGCACTTCCTTAGCGCAAGGTTTAAGGTAGTAATTAGTACACTTAGATGTGGTGTCTAGGTTGAACATTACCGTTGATTATCATGTACTCCACGGAGAGAGGGAGGCGGTAGGTAGTGACAACCCTATCGTCTGTAGCATACCTCCACGTTCGGGTGCACTTTAGGCTCTTGGCGGGGCCGATCTGTGTAACAGAAGGTAGCCCGTACCTCCACCGGTAAAGCGACCGTGAGCTTAGTTATTCCCAGATAGCCAAACCTTAATAACCCTTTCTACCCATACCTCATCGCTCTTGTATTGTCCTTGGACGAGTTAGAATAAAGTAGAATAAACACATCGTTCCCTTGGGATAAAATAAATAACGATACCTTGGAATACTCCCGGGTGAAGTGCCACAACAGTATTTTTCGTGCGCTTGCGGAATCCTTCTGTAAACGTAAGTTAATACCTTTGGGCCTTTCTGCCAGTGCACCATTCTTGGTGTGGTGTAAGAAAAGTCAACACGCGTGCAGGAATCTGAGGGGGAATTCAAAATTCGGCACTGTGCTGGTCGGCACTGCAGGGTGCCGGTCGGCACTGTTGAGGATTCCTCCCTCGTGCTCCGTGTTGTTGCCTCTTTTTCATGCATGACCAGTAAATATTGTTCCTGCAACAACACAATGCGCAAAAGCATACAGAATTTTCTCATGGCATTAGATTAATTACCTTTTTCAAATATTCACTCATTGAAAATCGTGTATTAATTATCCAGCAGTACTGAGCGCTCCTATGGTCATCTTCAAAGGTCAGGGGGTCTGGTGCCAATCGGCACTAGCTCGAAGATAACTCTTTTCTAATTTCCCTGCATTATTAATCCATACAGAGGAGTATTGCAATATTCAAACAGAAAAATAAACACACAAATAGAAATAAAGCACACAAAATTAAGCACACACTTGGACTAATTAATTTTATTCCGGGAATTTATTTGTGATTTCAAGCAAGCAAATTAAGAGATCGGGTTGCCCTCCCGGCAAGCACTAAAATTTCTAAATGAACGACTCACGCTAAAACTCGTTTCTCGGACTTTTGGGTTGCCTCCCAAGAAGCGCTCTATTTATTTAAAGGTTGTAGAGCTTGACCTTCTCGTCTCGAAACACTCCTTAGCGGCACCTAACGGGGTTAGAACGTGACACTACAAGGTTCTCCTCTCTCTTTGCCTTGTCTTTTCTCCAATCACCATCGATGTTTTCCTTGTGATAGGCAGACTTATATTTCTCAACGGACGCGATCATGCAGCATTCTTCTCCCTTGGGATGAAACTTGAATGAATAAGATATCCCACTGATATCAATGTTTATTTCGCCTTTTCCAACATCAGTATTCGTCTTTGCGGTCCTCAAGAATGGCCGGCCCAAGATCAGTGGAGTCTTAGTCTTCTTGCCCATGTCTTGCACAATAAAATCAACCGGGACTATGTGACCTCCAATTTGGACGGGCACATCCTCTGCAACTCCCTTGGGATAGCGTACCGATTGATCGGCCAATTCTAGACACATTGCTGTAGGCTCTAATTCAGGCAAATTCAAGCTTGAGAAGACATAGCTAGGCATGACACTTACGCTTGCACCAAGATCGCACAAAGCCCTTTCAAAAACTTGAGATCCAATTAAGCACTGGATACTAGGAGATCCGGGATCGGGCTTCTTTTCTGGTGTAACGTCATTGATTGCTGCAGTGCATTCCTCTGTCATCTTCACTATCTCTTCTCCATATGCCAAGGACTTCTTGCTCTGCATGATATCCTTTATATACTTGGTATATGTGGGCACTTGGAGAGCATCAAGGAACGGGACATTGATGTACAACTTCCTCATGACATCGACGAACCTAGTGAATTGCTCATCTTGGTGTCGAATTCACTCTGTTTTGGTCAGAAGCTGCGAATCTATGAAAGCTGGACCATGTTCCTTGGCCTCTGTACCCTTCTGCAGACCAGTTAGGTCGATCTCAGCATCGTGCCGGTCGGCACTGGAGGTGTACCGGTCGGCACTGCTGGTCGCGTGCCGATCGGCACTAGTGTCATGCCGATCGGCGCGGCTCTATTTCACTCCAGCAGTGGTCTTTGGATCTTCTGTAACCTTTCCTGACCTCGTCGAGACGGATTTCAGCTCTATAGACTGTGTATTTCCAGTAAGGATACCTTTGTTGCTTTCCACTGCTGTCGACAACTGCCCTAATTGCTTCTCAATCATCTTCATGAATTGGAGAGCCTGCTGATTGGAGCTGCCGACTTCGGTTACCTTATTGCTCATGTCTTCAAAAATATGATCAAACTCCTTGAATTTTGTTTGAACGGCTGTATTCACCTTTTCTTGAGCTTGAATGAATTCTTGAAGTTGAATGCGAAGTGGAACGACATTTTGCATGGACGATGCGGGAGTAAAACTGCACTTTGTTGGTTGCCATTGGGGTGGCTTCCAACCTTGATTTTTCATGTAGTTGATCACCTTGGCATCTTCTGGGCAATTGCTCCCAACATGTCCAAATTCCCCACACTCTTCACAAGTAGCTATAGCTTCATTGGGGACATGACCATTCTTGTCCAACCTTCGTAGCACGGCGTCGAGCTTGCCCATTAGCAATTCCTCAGAGGCTCTTTCCACCACACTCTTAATCTTTCCAGTAGAGGGTTGCAAGTTCGTTCCTTCAGTGCTCCTTTCGCTGCTCCATGACTGATTCTGCCCAATTTTCTTTATTAATTCTTCAGCTTTAGTGGGGTTCTTGTCCATGAATGATCCTCCAGATGAGGCATCCAAATGCTGACGGGATGTAGAATTTAAACCAGTGTAGAACCTCTCAATCAATTCCCAGTCAGAAATACCATGATGTGGACAAGCTTCCCTATACTTGCAGTATCTCTCCCAAGCTTCTCCCACACTCTCATCAACCTTCTGAGTAAATCCAAGTATTTTATTCTTGAGAGCTTGAGCCTTACCAGGGGGAAAATACTTAGCAAGGAATTCAGCAGCTAGGCTATCCCAATCAATCTTAATAGCATTAGCTAATCCATTGTACCACTGCTTGGGACGCCCTATAAGAGAAAGCGGGAACAAGCGAACCATGACTTGCTTCTCATCAATATTTTGTATCTTGAATGTGCTGTAAATCTCCAAAAAATGTTGCAAATGCCCATTAGGGTCTTCAGAGCCAGTGAACGGCTGTTGTGCAACTATTCCCATGAATTTCTCCAGCTGGAACGGGGTTGCTTGATGTGTAAACTCTGTCTTAACGATATTGGTGAGCACCGGCTTCATACGGCTTGCAACAGACGGCTGTTGTGGAGGATTCACCATCGTTCTTCTCTGTGTGCTGAACAAAGCTCTTGGACTGATGGATTGATTCCCCCTCACAGATTTGCCCTTTTCTGCCTTTCTTCTCTGAAACTCTAGAATTTCTGGATCATCGAGGTAATTAGGAGGTTTGCTTGACTTAGCGCCGTCCATACCTGTTTAGTAGAACTTAACAGGAACATACGGACAAAGAAAGAAAAAGAAAATAAGCAAAACTATAAACCCTTAAACTTCAAATAACGCCTAGTTCGAACACGAGTCCCTGGCAACGGCGCCAGAAAAAGCCTTGTTGGTCGTATGTAACGCACCGCACTTATATACCGCAAGTGGACGGTGTACATTGTAGCTTTTTCCCTCAGAGTATTCCAAGGTATCGAATCCACAGAGACAAGTGGCAAACTAGGCAAAATATCAGTAAAAGGTTTATAGAATTACTGCTATGAACAGTACAGAATAAAAACTAAACTAAGTCAGACAACTATGCTAAAACAGTATTAAAGTCAGATCAAAGCAGAGGGTTTTGGGTGTTGTGCCGATCGGCGCGCACCAGAGTGCCGATCGACGTGCACCAGAGTGCCGATCGGCACCAGGTCAGTATGCAGGGGAACAGAGTGCAGAGAGATTAACAATGATGAGAATAACATTGGTAAGTTAGCTAGAGTCTACTAGCCGAGATCGTAACCAGAAAGTATAATTAACATGCATCAGAAATGGATTTATAAAGATATTGAGAACCGAAGATCGATAAGATAGCGGCACCTTTCCGACAAGCCCTGTCACGACCAGTTGCCATAATCATGTACCACTACTTACTCTATGTATGACTTCTACCATGCAAGAATAGGAACATATGCAATTATGGCGCATACAAGATCCGGATGCTATCTTAACCACGATGGAGACAGTGAGATTAAATCTCACCTCTTATTGCCACCACAATTAAGATAACATCTAATACTTAGTCGTCACTAAGCAATTGGAATAAGCACATGCAAGACTATAAAATACAGGTAAACAATAGCAAAGACCATTCATCAACATAGATAATCAACTTGATACATAGTGCAAGCTACATCACCATCTACTAGGCCAACCTTGATGGATCACCTCAAGACACAAGTGGTTCTTGAAACTCCAAATCTACAATCTTGCGATTGTCACCTTGGCTGGAATTAGCTAACTAATCCTAGCAACTAGAGATCATGAAGTGTAGGGGCAAAGCCCCAATGGCTCTAAACTTACGAGATCTGTTCTGTCGCTCTCCTTCTCTTGTCACCTCTAGGGTTACAAGGAGTATTTATATCCCGGAGACTCGAGTTAGAGTCGGAGTCGGTTAGGTGTCGATCGGCACACAAGCCGTGCCGATCGGCACGAAACGTATCTCATGCGATCTCCTCTCTAAGTCGGTTCCGAGAACTTCTGTAGCTTCCAAATGGTCCCCTTCTCGCATCCTTCCGAAGTAGAGTCTTTATCTTCCAAGTTTGGGATCTTTGAATTTCCTTTTATCTCTTCGTGACGAATCCTTCCAAAGATCATGTTGTAGACTTCCTTCTAGATGAATTGAAGAATGGGTTGGCTCTTCTAGCTCAGGGAGCCCCATCGTGCCGACCGGCACTGGGTCGTGCCGATCGGCACATGGGCCTTCCTGCTACATTGATGCTCCTTGAGTTCAAGTCCACCATATTTTCCATATAATCGTCATTTTCCTGTATATCTGCAACAAAGCTCCAGAACAATGAATATACAAATATATAGCATATATCAAGGGTTAATAGCCTAATTCAATGATGATTATGCTCTAAATGTTGTGCTATTGACGCATAAAAGGTGTCGTTAATTGGCATCAACAGGATCCGACACTAGGGGACACCCAGGGCGGCCAGGCCGCCCAGTGCAGCCAGCCAGGTCGGGTTCAACAGGGGCAGAAGGCCTTCAGTTGGGAGATCGCGGCAAAGGCAAGGAACCAGCAGGAGCAGGTGATGGAAGAATAGAAAGGAGCACTGGTTCTGATATTATTAAGATTGGTAGCCATGAGCTGGCTTTAAAAGATTGCTCCGGAGGACTGATTACCGAGACTGGACCTACACAGGACCAGCCAGAGATCAGGTCTGGAACATCGGTGACTACTGCCAATGACCATGAAGCTAGCTCCAGCAAGAAGGACTCCAAATACATTCAACCACGGTGGTGCCTAGCCAGGTTGACTCACACTGAAAAGAGGAAACTGCAGCACTTGAGGCTCAAGGAAAAGAGAGAGCACGAGATGGAGGAGCAACGAGATGCCTTTTTCAACAAAGCGCGTCCGTTGATCCCGCCGAAGCAATGGAAGCCTAAAGTGACGATCGAAGCTCCAAATTCAGGGGAAGTTCTGGTTACTGCAGAGAGATGTTGAGATGGTAGAAGCAACGATCACAGGAGGCGCCAGCCAGTCGGTGCGATGGGACGACAAGGTCGAGCCGGCCGAGTCAGGTGACACAGGCCGGCCAGGCCGCCCCTCTGACCCGACCAGGCCGGCCTGCACAGAGGGGGAGGCCCAGTCAGGGCAGCCAGGCTGGCCTGGGTAGGCGGCCAGGTCGGCTACCACTGACGCCGACGCCTCTCCTCCGTCTTCCGAGGTTCTTCTCCCCGATCCTTTTTCACTCGAGGCAGAGGCTGAAGAAGAAGAGATGGTCGACTACGAGCCTTCGCCAGTGCACAAGAGTATGGATGTCAATACCCTTTATTTATCTTCTATTGACTATTCCATTGTTGATGGTGAACATGGGGAAAGCCGATTGGACTTCGGTCCTAGGGATGCTGTGTTCGCGAAGCCCAAGGATGAGGACAACCACCTGAAGCCATTGTACATCAGAGGGCATTTGAGTGGAAGGCCGATCTCCCGTTCTACATTCAAGAAGATGGGTGGCATGGATGCTGAGCTGATGAAGACGAACATGACCGTCAACGGAGTGGGAGGAGGAGAGCCGATTGAATCCAAGGGAGTCGCTTCCATGGAGTTGATTGTGGGTAGCAAGACAGTGGCTACAACCTTCTTCGTCGTCGATGTGCAAGGTAACTATAGTGTTATTCTAGGGAGGGATTGGATTCTTGCAAACCGTTGTATCCCTTCTACTTTGCACCAGTTCTTAATTCAGTGTGTCGGCGACGAGGTTGAGATCGTACAAGCGGATGAATCGGCTTGCGTTGCTATGGCCGATTCCCCTATTTGGACACATGGTCAGATTAGGTGCTTGACAGGCTTGGATATTTCTGATTATGATTTTCTTCGTGTGTCCAAGGATGGCTTTGTACCCGTTCATGTAAAGCCGATTGAAAATCAGCTAAATCACACATACATTTAGAAGGATGCTAATCTAGAGTGGTTTCAGAAGAGGGTGGAGCACTATCGGACAGGGGTGGACGATATGTGTGAAGCCATCGAAGAAGTCAAAGATTTTGATAAATTAGGATAAGGTTTTACGTCAGCCGATCCTTTAGAAGAGATAGACATAGGAGATGGTTCGGTACCAAGGCCGACTTTTGTAAACCAAAATTTAGAGGCATGGAATATGTTGAAGGAGTATGTTGATTGTTTTGCATGGAATTATTGCGAAATGCCGGGTTTAAGCCGTGAGCTAGTTGAGCATCGGTTGCCCATCAAAGAGGGATTTAGACCACACAAACAACCTTTGAGGCGGTATAATCCCAAGATCTATGACCGAGTTAAAGAAGAAATTAATCGGTTATTGATAGCAAATTTTATAAGGCCTTGCAGGTATGCGGAGTGGATCTCGACCATCGTGCCGGCTGAAAAGAAGGGAACCATAAGATAAGAGTTTGTATTGATTTTTGAAATTTAAATAGAGCCACTCCTAAAGATGAATACCCCATGCCTATAGCCGATATGCTTATTAATGATACTTCTGGACACAAAGTTATTAGTTTTCTTGAGGATAATGCTGGTTACAATCAAATATTCATGGCCGAAGAGGATATGTACAAAACGGCCTTTAGGTGTCCAGGTTTTGTTGGTTTATTTGAGTGGGTTGTCATGACCTTTGGATTGAAAAATACTGGAGCTACTTATCAAAGGGCTATGAATTTAATCTTTCATGATATACTTGGTGTTATAGTAGAAGTCTATATCGATGATATTGTTGTTAAATCGGCTGGCTTGAATCCTCATTTAGCCGATTTGTGTCTTGCTTTTGAAAGGATGCATCAGTATGGTCTTAAAATGAACCCGCTTAAGTGTGCATTTGGTGTATCGGCTGGTAAATTCCTAGGATTCATAATTCATGAGCCGGAGCAAGCCACGACCTCCGGGTCGGAGTCGGAGGAAGCCACGACCTCCGGGTCCGTGTCAGATCAAGCCGCGGCCTCCAGGTCGCCGTGGCCTGAGGTGCAGGGACCGCGACTTCCGGGTCGACGTGGCCCGGATGGAGCTGCGGCCTTTGCAACGATTCGCGACTTCCGGGTCGACGAGGTCCGACTCACCGTAACAGTGAAGACGGCATCCGACTCTACGGGACGGCGCCCGACTTATTGCCTCAAACCACGGATCTTCGGGTCGGCACTGCAGATGCACAACGGCTCAGGACGGCCAATTTTTGTTGTCAATATATGTCCCCCTGTTTTCTGGTGTAACTTGTGAACCAGAAAACATCTCAGTAAACCAAAAATTGGCCAAGCACGATGATTCACAAACATTGGGCTTAAGATAGGTCTTACATCTCGCACAAGCATACTAATGTAGTGTCATCATTGCTCGGCCACTCCTATCCCCCCGAGTATTGAAGTCATCTGTTCCTCAACGATGAATATGAAAATTCATCGGCCATACATGCGGTTCAATGTTTTATTTGATATTACATTGATATGACTTCAATCCCTTTCAGATCGAAAGAACAAGGTTCGGTAGCAGGATTCATCATATATGAAAATATGCTTAGCAAATTAATTACCGAACGCTTGTATCAAATCTTTTGCAAGAATTTGGGTTGCTGGCAGTGTTGGCAGTGCAACCCGGCCTGGCCACCCTGATCAAGAGGTCTGGCCACCTTGATCAGGAGCTGACCGCCTTGACAAGGAGACCGGCCTTTCGAGAGATCGAAGTGAAGATGGGTTATTCATCTATATATGTACAATGGTAATCTACCCAAAAGTTTATAGCCGAAGTACAAAAATTCAGAAAGTAAGTAACACTCATAATCACTTCGGCCTCATAGCAATGATGCAATTGTTTGAACACATAATAGTTCGGCAACAACCCTCCATGATAAAATGACCCACAAAACGACCAAGGATCAAAATTGGGCCATGAGGGATAACCGAACATACCTAAAAGTGGATTCGAAGATATAGGCAATGATGGTGTCGATGTAGAACATGGAGCATGCCCTGACCAATAATTCTGCCGATTCGGTGCAATCTTCATACTTGGAAATCCTGTTGCCCTTCCTTTTCTAATTGTCGCTGCATCTTTCGGTTGATCATCATCCTTATCATGAGCTTGCATACTCCGTTTAGGAATTGTTGACGCCAATTAGTGACACCATTTATGCATCAATAGTAATCATATTCCCACCATATTCTCATCATAATCATGTGTTTTACCTCTAATATTGATGATTTCCACATGTAGTGTCATTTTAGTGCTATGTTGCAGAATTAGGTAAAAAGACGACATAAAGGCTCAAATATGAGAAGTACCGATGAGAAGCCCGACTCGCCATGCAAGAAGGGCTTCCCACTAGCCCATGGGGCATACAAGACACCTCTGGGCGTTCATGGAGCCCAATATGCAAGCCCAAGGTCGTGGTCCAATTTCTAGAAGGTTTATCCGGAAGGAAAGTCCAATTCGCGGAGTCCGAAAATAGCACTGTCTTATCACACGGTTTTGGAGTTTAAGACATGGTCTAATGGGAAAACTTTGAATACGAAGTTGAAAGATCTCGTCGAGAGCTTTCCGGAACATATATGGTTTGTCCGAGTTGGACTACGGAGCTAGGAGATATGGGCCCTGCAAGGAGATCTGCGTAGAGAAGTCCGAATCTGGACAGATATTCTTGCATCGCATATTTGGGAACTAAGATTGCCGAATCGGAAGATCTTTTCGAAATCTACAAGATAGAATCTAAACTTGCCTCCATTGGACTCCGGACGGTGGAGATATGATTTATGGAATGTGGAGCTGCGAAAAAGGAAAATCGAGTCCGAATTGGAAACGACTTGTGCCGATCGGCACACCTTTGATGCCACCGGCACCGACCTAGATTTGTTTCCTTTTGCCTCCAGGTACCTCCCAAGACTATACAAACACCCAAGGGACGCCCCCTTCGGGGGGAGAAGAGAGTTAGAGGGGAGAACTAGCCTAGAAGCCTCTGCACATCGTCGGGAGGCCCCCGGAGTTGAGAGCCACCAAATTGAGAGAAGTAGTCTAGTCGGGTAGTCGCCCTGCGTGGTTGCACTACACTGGAGCTTAGGAGAAGTAGATCCATTTACCTTCGGAGTCGTCAATGATGCATCATGGCGGTGCTGACCGGCACGATCTGCCGATCGGCACCTCCCCTGACTGTAATGAAACAAGTTATAGTTCGTATTGTTTATCTATGTGTCTGTCTTAATTCTATCCTTAGCTGCAATTGTGTTCGTCTGGATTTTATGGTCTTACATGTGCTTGCTTAATTGAGGTGGCAATAAGAGGTGAGATTCAATCTCTCTATCTCCGTCATGGTTAAGATAGCATCCGGATCTTGTATGCGCCATAATTGCGTAAGTCCCTATTCATGCATGGTAGAAGGCATACGTAGGGTGGGAAGCGGTACATGATTAAGGCAACTGGTCGTGACAGGGCTTGTCGGAAAGGTGCCGCTATCTTACCGATCTTCGGCATTTATCAATTGTTTAATGTGCCAAGTAAGCTAGGATTATAGATGTCACGTTGCTACCGCTTGGGTGCTGATCGGCACACCCGTGGTGCCGATTGGCACTTCCTTCCTCCGACTGCTAGATGCATACAGGCTAACTCCAGGTGTTTCTCTTTGGTGTATGTGTATGCTTTGAAGCGATCCCTAAGCGATTTATTTGTAATAAGCCTCCGTGCCGATCGGCACAGCGATAGCGCCAATCGGCACAACCTCACAACACCTTCATTCTTTCATGCTCTCGTATGTGTAATAAGTGCTTAGTGCTAGGATTGTTCTGTTAGATGAAGTAGAAGACCCTAAACACAGTTCTCTTGCCGATCCTTATGGATTTGATATTAACCTTGGAATACTCTGAGGGAAAAAGCTACAATGTACACTGTCCACTTGCGGTATATAAATGGGTGCGTATAAATGACCAACAGGAACCCATGCCATATTCTTCTTCTTCAGCTCCTCTGCACTAAGCTTCTCTAATTTCCTGATTTGCCAATTAGGTAAACCGAGTGGGCGCCTTGGTTATGCTTTTGACTTAGGTGTTGGAAATTCTTGCTTGATTTTGAGCACATCCAACTTCCTTGTTTCATATTTGGCACCTTGTTTATCGACATCTAGTTGCTTCACATCTTTGCCGATATTAGCCGAAATTGGTATTGTTACATTCAGCTTTTTATCACTTGAGGACAGATCTGAACTTTTGTCTTTACGACTATACTTTTTGACACGATACACCTGTTTGACCACCTTTCTACTCTCTTGAGCTCCAGACCGATTCCCTTGATGAAAATGGTCTTTTACATATGATTGTCTAGCAAAGGTTGGTTTTCTTGGAGCAGCACTGTGGTGTGGTCCAGAATATGATGAAGATTTTACCCATGGACTACTTGAGCTCCATGACGAATAAGGATGAAAACTTATAGGTGTCGGTCTATATGTCACTGGCATAAATGGACTAGAAGGGGGATTTATGAAAACTGGTCTGACCTGGTGTTGGTCGTTTGTAACGCACCAGATTTGTATACCGCAAGTGGACGGTGTACGCTGTAGCTTTTCCCTCAGAGTATTCCAAGGTTTAATATCGAACCACAAGGAACAAGCAGAACTAATACAACTAATTGAACTACTAAACAGTATAATAAAGGTTGTGTGTAAAAGATCTAAGTTGACTACCTCCCATGGGTCAGGTTACTAGCATGCAAACTCGCTACTAAGATTCATCAGATACGTCTAGTATTCTACAAGACATGGAGGTTTCGTTCACCCTGGCCCTGTCACGGCAGGGGCTATTAGCTCCCCACTGGTTTCTTGCACTATGTGATCATCAAAGCATAACATAAGCTATTGTCATACTCAAGGATTCATATATGAGTCTTGCAGATCTCATACATCATAAGCACATCACATAGACTGAACGTATCAAATAAGATCATAAGTGTTGAGAGTTACATAACCAGGTTCCCCTCGCCATCGGAGAGAATACGGAACTACTCACGCGCCATCCTGTGATCCATAAACATGGTTACAGAGAATGGTGATGAATACACAGTAAAGTACAGGGTGCCGATCGGCACACAGCCGTGCCGATCGACACGATCTCCTTGTTTGGCACTCGGGCGGTGGTGTCGTCGCCGGCGCCGCCAAGCCTCAAACCCTAATCTCTGGATAGTCCTTCTGTCGTCCGTCCCCGTGTTTCCACGAAGTCCTTCTTTTATACTCGTTCTGGGTCTTTCTAGGCTTTAGTGAACCGACTCTGACTCTACTTCATTACTTGGGCCATCAATGCTCCGAGTGGGCTTCAATATTGGGCTTTCCTCCTCAGTGCCGTTCGGTCGGCACGACCTCGTTATCTCCTGTCTTGGCTCTTTTCTGCTATATCCTCCTTCGTAATTCCTTTATTCTTTCGTATATCCTGCAATTAGCATAGAGACAAAAGAACTACGAATATCTAGGATATTTGGGTCATTTGTTAGCAGTATTAGGCATAATATATCATAAAAGCATCTCAATTGACAGGTAAAAGGGGTATCTAGAAAGCGCCAACAGCTCCCCCACACTCAAATCACTGCTAGTCTCAAGCAATGTAAGTAGTCATCTCTCCTTAACTTAGGGAAAACCGTAGAATAAAGAATATTCACATTACCTCTCATTTTAGCGAGTATCGATCATCGCATTTAATTAGTTAGCCTCCACAAAACTTTTTCTTGTCTTCAACACGATTCCGCCTCAACACTCAAGTCAGTCAAATAATCACCAGGCCTGTCTCAAAAAAATTTTATTCTCCCTTCTTTGTCATATCGGATAAATGCCTCAAGTTTCAGATTCACTCTTTTGCTCAAATGTGTATCCCTCCCTCGCCTATCTAAATAAAGCCTGTATGTGGATCTTAGCAAGGTATTAACCAGTGAAACTGAAAGATCATCCAAGTCAACAATTTGCTCAATCATGCCTTCTAAAAGGGATTCATCACCACAAACAGAATGTGTATGCAGGAATCATGAAATTAGGGAATTGGATCAAGGATAAGAAAGGATCAAATTGAAGATCAAGCCTTTTAATGCATCAAGGATCAAGGATTTTCAACTCTGATTGTTACTGGTCGACTCTTCCTTTTCTATTTTTTTCTTTTCTTTTTCTTGCTTCTATTCTCATTACTTTTTTTTTCTTTGGACTCCAGTGCCGATTGGCACTGATACTGTGCCGATCGGCACATCATCTGTCCTTTTTGGTTTTCACTTTCTTTTATACTGAGTCGACCAGAACATTGAAGACTATATTTCGTCAAATAATACATCCTTTTTCTGCACACTTGTAGGTTGTATCAAGGAGGAGGAAGAAGCAATGATATCAATGGGTTTTGGCTAGCAAGAAGCATGAAAGGTTTATATGCAGAGAACGGAGGTAAACAAGATGAATCATCCCTTAGCATAGTCGTAATCATGAGCACAAAGTTGACAAAGATGCTTCCTAATTTCAAAGGTTTATGTGGAAACTCAACGTCTCATCTCACTTGGGCCAAGTGTGATAGGCATTTAATAATCTTTACTTAAAGTAGCATCTCATATGATAGAAGGAGTTTTCGAAAATTATAACAGACAACCTAGCAATTTTCAACAAACTCGAGTATCATGTTGGCAAAACAATGTCATAAACAAGATCAAGAAATATGGGGTTCACGCATCAAATTAGGAATCGACACTAACTTTATTCCAGATATTGCAAATGACTCTTCATTCCACAAATTAACTAAGCTCTTCAAAGATGGCACTCTCACACTACTAAGATTTGCAAAAGAAAACTTAACTAGGACACGACTCAAAAACTCTAAGCACAAGACTCACCTCGAAAAACATTAAGGCTCGAAGAGATAAAAGTGAAACATCTCCCCCACACTCAAAATTTGCAATGTCCTCATTGCAAGGAAGAAAATCACCAAAATCAACTCAATCCGACATGCCATTCCTCCTTAGTATGCCAAAGATCTTCCTAATGGTCCTCAGGAGGAAAGAGTAATCAGCCTCATTCATCTGTAGTGTATCCCCCAGTCGTTTAGCAAGTTGCTTATTGCCTCTACGATAGTGCTCCAAATCACGCTGAATATGTTCAATATAGCATCTGCAATCTGGGCAACATCTTGATGCAGGTGCTTCAGGAGACCTTTCAGGTGGTGTGATATCCAAAACATAGCTTCTGGTGGAAGGCTGAACATATGCCGATCGGCACGGAGAGCGTGCCGGTCGGCACCGCGGCTGTGCCGATCGGCACAGAGCCTGTTCCGCCTGCTCCTCCTCTCTGTTGACATCTCCCAAGTTATCCTCATCAGCATCGCCATTGTTCTGATCAGCAATAGCTTCATCTCTGGCCACTACCTCTTCTTCTGCCATAGGCTCCTCCTCTTCTTCTCCCTCCATCATTGGTTCCTCTTCCATGGCTGTTGGCGGTTCTTAAGCCTAACAGAGAAACTACAGCGGGGCATGGGGACCCCAGGATCTCAGAGGGCTGTCACCACCTCTGGACCTACCGCCGGGCCGTGGGATAGAGATACAATTCTAGATAGTCCAAGCCTGAACACCACGTTCACGCTCTTTCTACTGCTAGTTTGCAACCATAGCAAGGACAACACACACACACATATATATATATATATATATATATATATAAACTATCACACTAGAATCCAATAGATAAAACAGAAGAAGTAACTCAACTATACTGCAAGGCAACATACCGTTACATCCTGCCCAGCCCCGAAGACGAGGGAGATTACTCGTGCAGGAGCTTCATCCCCAGGGCTCGAGTCGAGGTGGAGGCCGACATCCTCGGCTCTCCTCCGGACTCCTTCCCACTAGCTCTTTCCCAACTCTAGGACTCGAACAGGGCTTCGCCTATTCTAAGTAGCTAAGTGTGGGACTAATTCTCTAATCTTCTCTTCTAGTGTGTTTCTGGTGGCGCGAAGGGGGTCCTTTTATAGGCCCAGCAGCTGAAGGAATCTCGGGGAAGATGCCCGAGGAAGCTGGGCCCAAACCGACCTTGGAGGTCGGTCGGCCGGCCTGGGTGGGGCCGGCCGGCGTGGGCTAGGTCGGCCGGCCTTCCATCCAAGTCGGTTCCCCACCGACCTTTCCCTGGACGCTCCAGATCCGTTGTTGAATACGTCCCTTGGTCGGTTCGGGGTTCCTTGGGTCGAAAGAAGCCCAACTCTATCTTGACCAGGACTCCTTCTGGGTTTCAGCCGTTGGATCCATCGACTGTGGATGAACGGCCGCGCGAACACCCCTTCGTCCTGGGTTCCGATGGGCCGAATCTCATGTTTGGCCGAAACAGTCCTTGAGTGGATTTTTAGTGGAATCCAAGGACGTGGGTGGAACGAGGACGAGGTGGAGCAGGCCTAGAGAGGAGGGTGCCCGAGTCTGGGCTACTCCCTAGGGCGGCCGGCCTGGGCTTACCCGGGTGGCCCACATCGGCAAGCCGGCCCCGGGTAGGCCGGCCGGCCTCGGGTAACCGGCCTGGTCAGTGTTCTTGGGTATTTGCATAATTTCTCGTTGATTTTGACCCTGTTGACCTGCATGCCCATAGCCATCAAAACTTGTGGAACTCGTCAGTGATAAACAATAATCCTTTTTGAAAAGGTGCTTAGTTCCGCAAGAAGAGTTGGTATTGGTGGCTGAAATTGGCAAATAACAGCCGCCAACACCCCCCCATGCTCAGACCTTTGCTAGTCCTCGAGCAAAGAGGTGAAAAGAAGAACTCTTCTAGCGGCACTGAGATCGAACTTAAGCAATTGTGCAAGCTCCTGTTTGAGTGTAGTGGCTACTCACCTCTTCCTTGGCTCGTTGCAATCGGGAAACCTTAGGTACCTTGAACAACTCAAGCTATGCTCCTCAATGCCTCAAGATTTCATATCCTTTTTGCTCTCACAAGTCTCACATGTATTTGAACTTTTCAAAGAAACTGGCTATTCCTACTTTTGAATCAGGCAAATATGTGGGGCTCGGTAGGAAAACCAATTCAGGCTTGCATATATTGTAGAGGTAAGAGATGAGTCTGACAACAGACACTAGTGCTTTTCACCCGCTACCATGATATGACACAGATTATGCACCTTAAAAGATACAATCTCTTAAGACCATGAGACCTCATCTTTGCTCGAATTTAATTGATGAGCCAAACTTATTTTTCCATGAGCCAGGAGGGGGAGAGATAAATATGCTTTTTGTCTCTCTATCTCTTTTTCTCCCTCCTTTCTTTTCTCTCTCTTTTTTTCATATTTTTTTCATGGACTCAACTCATCTTTGTTTTCAGGGGCATTTCAGAGATTCTCAGGTGCAGAATGTCATTCATGACAAGGTGTGAAAGCCTAAAATCCGAGGCAGACTCAGAACATACCCCCACTCAAAGCAAGCATGATGGTGTACTAGTTTCTTTGAATGTGTGGCTTGTGGTAGGATGATATTATTCTCTCAGCAAAAAGGATTTCTATCATGAGGGAAAGGGAGCACATGCGAGAAGTATCAAGCATCCTTAGTTATCTCCAAAAGCAACAAGTTAGGTGAGGTGGAAATCTTTCCTATTTGATTTCAGGAGGCAAGCAACAATGCAAAGCTCAACCTTAGGGAAGCTAGGGAGTTATCTCATTCATGCATCTCTTTTCTCGATAAAAAATTCATTTTAAGAATCAAAGGTTCGAGCGACGTGAAGCAGGAAAATATGTGGCGAGCGCAAACCTGAGATGGCCGAAGTGTTTTGGTGGAGAACAGGGGCCGGTCGGCCTGGCCCTATTCGGCCGGCCTGCCTAGGCCACCCGACCTGTGTGAGGCCGGCCGGCCTGTGCCTGGGTCGCTCGACCGACCTGGGGTCGGTCGGCCGCTCTGGTTCGGCTGTCGTAGATCGTGTTTGTTGCGTTGTTTTCCTGATTTCTTCTTCGTTTTCTGTTTATTCCAATCTCAAAAGAAAAACATGAGACAACAAGGGTTCGGCCTATGCGTGTTACCACATAGACCGAACGACACAAGATATAAATCAAACTATGCTTTATTTATTTAGCAGAGCCAAGGCGTGGATACAATCAAATTAATTTGAAAAGGGAAATCTAATGATGAAAACAAAACCTAAACGAATCAAACAAATTAACAAAGCGCCCATCTAATCCTAACGGCTCTACTGGTGGCGGCGCCCGTAGAAGGCGTCAAGGGTCCCGGAAGCATCAGCAATGCACTTCAGATTGGCTCCGAACCCCTTGCGTAGCCATTCCACGTCATCCTCTAGCATCTCCCGCCAGATATGCTCCTCCCCCATGCGGTCCTCCATGTCGCCTAGTCGCTTGTTGATCCCCCGGATGGCTTTTCGCAGCACGTCCTGCTCGTCCTCATCGGAGTCGCTAAACTCCATCTGACCCGGGGGAACCCGGATCGGTCTAGGTGAGGCGAGACGCCGCCTTACCGGCAGCGCGAACACGGTGGACTCCGTGGCCATACCCGGATCGGCCCTCTTGTAAAGGACCTTTCCGTAGCCCGTGGGCGCCCGATGGCCGCGGATCACGAACGGAGGGGGACCCTCATCGTCTGAGCTATCCGAGCTTTCTGGGTCAGGGAGCCGAGGTTGCCCGTACTGTTCGTACTGCAGCAAGGCAAGTCCCTCCTCCATACCGATCGCAGCCCGGTGCGTGGTGCGCCCGGGTGTGCCCGATCTGGAAACGACAGCCTTCCGGGGCGAAAGCACCCCGGTGGTCGGGCGTACGGAGGTTGCAGCGCGCTGCTTCCCCTTGGCGATCGACCGCACAGGCGACAACCCGTGCGCTGATGTGGCGGCACTACCGGCCAGCTTCAGCGAGGCCGCCCGGCCTGGGTGAGGCCGGCTGGCCTGGTCGGCCGCCCGATCCAGCAGCGGCCGACCGGCCCCTAGGTCGTGCCGGCGAGGGCCAACGTGGTGGGGATGGCGTGCGCTATGCCAGTGGCATAGGCTCATCATCGGAAAGCTCTTCAAGGATTAACTTCTGCACCATGGCTTCGCTCGGCGTTTCCGAAACTCGACTTGCCGACTTGGACCTTGAGGCACTAGGTGCAGAGGGGACTGGGTTTCTCTTGGTGGACTTGGGAGTTGTAGCCATGACTTGAGTGTGTGGAGATAGGAGATGATCAAGGCTTTTTAACAGGGAGGAGCGTACCCAAACCCTCCGATAGCCCCGAGGCTAGGAGCGGCGGGATTCAAAAAATTTCAAAAATTGTGGAATCCCACAGGCTGCCCGGCCTACCCTGGGCTACCCGACCTGAGGTAAGCCGCCCGGTCCCAGTCAGGCCGTCCGACCTGGCACAGGATGGCCGGCCTACCCGGGTACCTGGTAGGCCCGGGTTTGGGCTTGGGTAAAAGAGGATAGGGTGCCGAAACAAAGACTAAAACTTGTACAGAGGCTCGGTTAAGGTCGGGGCTAGACCGTAGATGCTGCGGTTATTCCAAGACAAATTCGAGGACATCTACTTCCTCGAGTTTGGGTTTCTAAGGTTTAAGGAAAACTTTGAGCCTTTGGCCATTCACTTTGAAAATGTGTCCATCGTCATCCTGCAAAGTGATGGCTCTGTGGGGTGAAGTTTCCATGATAGTGAAAGGTCCTTCCCACTTGCTCCTAAGTTTCCCATGACCGAAGAGTCTGACTCGTGAGTTGAAACGGAGGACCTTATCTCCAACGTTGAATCGCTTGATATGTATCCGCTTGTCATGCCATCTTTTGGTCCTTTCCTTGTAGAGCTTAGCGCTGTGATACACTTTCTCTCTCCACTTGTCTAACTCTTCCAGTTGGATGCGTCTTTTCACTCCGGCTGCTGGCAAGTCCATATTCCACTTCCTTATTGCCCAGTGTGCCTTGTGCTCCAATTCTACTGGGAGGTGACAGGTATTTCCATAGACCAACCGATAGGGGGTCATACCTATGGGGGTTTTGAAAGCTGTTCGGTAAGCCCAGTGCTTCCGGCAGCTTCATGGTCCAAACTTTCCCCATCTCATTGACCGTCTTTTGCAAGATATTCTTAATCTGCTTATTTGACGTTTCCACTTGCCCACTTGTTTGGGGGTGATACGGGGTGGCTACCCTGTGATTTACCCCCAAGCTCTTGAGCGTGGAACGGAATTGGCGGTCTATGAAGTGTGACCCTCCATTACTTGTCACTATCCTTGGGACACCAAATCTAGGGAAAATCACTTCCTTAAACATTCTCCTGGCATTACTCGAATCCGCAGCACGACTCGGCATGGCTTCGACCCATTTTGAGACGTGGTCAACTGCCACTAATATAAACTCACATCCTGCCGAGTTTGGAAACGGGCCCATGTAGTCTATTCCCCAGACGTCAAAGATATCCACTTGGAGGTTACTGGTAAGAGGCATGGAATCTTAGGAATTTATATTCCCAGTTCTTTGGCAACGATCGCAATGTCGCACAAACTCCTTGGCGTCATGGTACATATTGGGCCAATAGAACCCACTTTGCCACACCTTGGCATTCGTGCGGAATGCTCCATAATGCCCTCCGTAGGTAGCCGAATGGCATTTCTCTAGGATTTGGTATGCTTCCTCCGCGGGTACACACCTCCTGAGTAAACCATTGACACAAATCCTAAAGAGGTAGGGCTCGTCCCAAAGATGGAGTCAGCTGTCCTTGACAAGCTTCTTCTTGTCGGCCCCAGGTGGTACGTAGCCGGCCACTATGAAGTTGACAATGTTTGCATACCAAGGGTCTTTGGTTGACACCTTGAGAAGGGTATCGTCCCGGAGGAAATCATTGATTGGTAGCTCATTCTCCTCCTTGGTTTGCAAACGAGAAAGATGGTCGGCCACAAAATTCTCCACTCCTTTCTTATCTCTTCTTTCCAAATCAAACTCTTGTAGTAGGAGAATCCACCTGATGAGGCGTGGCTTTGCATCTTTCTTTGTCATCAAAAATTTGAGCGTTGCGTGGTCCGTATAGACAATTACCTTCGATCCCATGAGGTAGGACCTAAATTTGTCTATAGCAAAGACTACCGCAAGCAGCTCCTTTTCCGTGGTGGCATAGTTTAGCTGGGGGCCCGTAAGGGTCTTGCTGGCGTAGGAAATGGCATAGTGCTTTTTATCCTTGCACTGGCCTAAGACAGCTCCAACTGTGAAGTTACTAGTGTCACACATGATCTCAAAAGGGAGCCCCCAATCTGGTGGGTTGGATGATAGGGGCCATGATGAGTGCCTTCTTAATGGTTTTGAATGCTACCAAACAGTCTTCATCGAAGATGAATGGGGCATCCTTTGCTAAGAGGTTGGTCAAGGGCCTGGAGATTTGGGAGAAATTCTTTATAAATCTTCTGTAAAATTCGGCATGTCCCAAAAAGCTCTGGATGCCCTTGATGTCAGTAGGTGGGGGCAATGATTCTATCACCTCAATTTTTGCCTTATCCACCTCTATTCCTCTAGCTGAGACCTTCTGCCCAAGGACTATCCCTTCTCTTACCATGAAATGGCATTTTTCCCAATTGAGAACGAGATCAGTCTCTTGGCACCTCTGCAGGACATTCTCAAGATTTGCTAGGCAATGGTCAAAAGAGGTTCCATAGACCGAGAAATCATCCATGAATACCTCCATGACTTGCTCTATCAAGTCTGAGAAAATAGCCATCATGCACCTTTGGAACGACGTGGGTACATTACATAGGCCAAAGGACATACGACGGTAGGCAAAAGTGCCATAGGGGCATGTGAACATCGTTTTGTCCTAGTCCTCTGGATGGATTGGGATTTGATGATAACCCGAGTACCCATCCAGAAAGCAGAAGAATGAGTGCTTGGCAAGTCGCTCAAGCATCTCATCAATGAAGGGGAGCGGATAATGGTCCTTTCGTGTGGCCTTGTTGAGCTTTCTGTAATCTATGCACATATGCCACCCAGTCACGGTGCGTTGTGGAATTAGCTCATTTTTCTCATTCTTGACCACAATCATTCCTCCCTTCTTAGGAACGACCTGAACTGGACTGACCCATTGGCTATCCTGAATGGGGTATATGATTCCAGCCTTGAGGAGTTTCAGAATTTCCTTCTTTACTACCTCCCTCATTGCATTATTGAGCCTTTGCTGATGCTCCCTTATGGGTTTCTGCTCAGGCTCCATAGGAATGCGATGGGTACAAAAGCTGGGATTAATGCCCTTCAGTTCGGCCAATGAGTAACCAATGACCGAACGAAACTTCTCCAGAGTCGTGACCAACTTTTGGGTTTCCTCACCGGAAAGTCGGTCACTGATGATTACTGGGGTGTTTCGGTCATCGTGCAGAAAGGCGTATTTCAGCCCAGGAGGAAGAGGTTTGAGCTCAACAGTGGGAGGGGCAGTTGGCTCTTCCTTGTTCAGCTCGACAAAGTCTAGTCTCTTCCTCCTCTATGAAGTCTTGAGCCATCCCTTCGAGCTCGTTTGGTCTCAAGGCTTCTAAAAGTGCAGCAGAACAGACTTTCTCCAACGGATCCGGATCTGAGTTTGGTTCTGTGATCGTGTTTATTGCTCTGTCGATTCCGATGGGGAAAGTGTCCTTGCCTAGAGAGATGTTCAAGCTGTCTCCCTTGATTTTAATCAAAGGAAGAATGGGTATCCCAATGAGGACAAAGTCTGGACATGGCACATCAAAGACCAGGAAATCAAGGCTCAGGGATTGGTTTTCGACTCCAACTCTGACGTCATGAATCATCCCTTCTGCGGTATATATTTGATTTTGGAAGAGGAGTTTCATGGAGGATGGGGTCAGAGATTTTGAGAATGATATGGAAGCGGCAAAGTCTTTCGACATTAAATTGTGCCTCGCTTTCATATCATAAGGGACCTCAACCTGTCTGACGAGGGAGATC
The DNA here is from genome assembly GCA_015476505.1 of Urochloa ruziziensis. NCBI lineage: Eukaryota > Viridiplantae > Streptophyta > Magnoliopsida > Poales > Poaceae > Urochloa > Urochloa ruziziensis. The sequence goes on from WEIB01000097.1 coordinate 374,622, forward strand.
CTGCAGGGAATTCTCGGAGGTGAGGCCTGGGTTCTAATGACATCATGCCATCCCAAATGGGCCTCATCCATCCACTCATCACTCATGATCGAGGAGAGAGTATAGATCCTCTCTTTCTGATCCTCGATCTCCTCCCAGTCTAGCTCGACTGAGTCGTCGGGACAGAAATTCTCTGCCTTCCTTGTGGGAAGTGCGAGAGCATTTCCAAACCCAGAAAGATCCTCATATTCTTCATAGACGTCAGCAAACGGTTCACACTCTAGTTCTGGACAGATAGTTGCGGGTGGACCTTTGTGACGGAAGAGGTGTGGATCGATTGCGCCTAGCTCGGGTTCAATTTCATCAATGACGAGGGAGCGCGGCTGCACGTCCCTCGTGGGCTGCTCAACTGACATCACATCCAATTTGCTAGGCTCGGGATCTAGGGGCTTGTTGTCTTCGAGGTTTTGAATGATCTTTTTCAAGATCTCCATCCCCTCACTAGGAGTTTTGTAGACAAAGGCTCCTCTGGCAGCAGTGTTTAGGAAAGTGGCGCTCTCAAGCTTCAACCCGCAAACAAAATGATGTAGAAACATAAAGTCGGGGATGCCTACGTCGGGACCGACTGTGGTGTACGAGTTGATTCGCTCCCAGGATTCTTCAAAAGTTTCCTGCTCCCCTTGCACGAAGGTAATCACCTTTCCCCTTAGTGCGCACACTCTGGGGTAAGGGAAGTACATGAGACAAAAGCGCTCACGCAGAGCAGGCCAGCATCGCCATTGTTCTGATCAGCAATAGCTTCATCTCTGGCCACTACCTCTTCTTCTGCCATAGGCTCCTCCTCTTCTTCTCCCTCCATCATTGGTTCCTCTTCCATGGCTGTTGGTGGTTCTTAAGCCTAACAGAGAAATCTGCAAGCGTACAGGTACCGATGTAGCTTTCACCCAGGAGTATTCCAAGGTATCGATTTCCACAGGGAACAAGAAGTGCGCTGCTTCAAATCTTAATCTAATCCGCTGGACTAAGAGATGTAAGAAGATAGGTTCAGTAGGGAAGACGGGTCCTCGGGCCAGGCAGTCTGGATAAGGGTACTTGGTACTCACAGCTAATTGAGGCTTCTGTCTAGATTATCTATATCGGGGCACGGCCATTTCTCTTGCCAGGGGACTACTGCCACTCCGGCAAGAGGGAACTACCGCTAAATAACCCTGTCATAACTATCTGAACGTGACGGACTACAGTGGGGCATGGGGACCCCAGGATCTCAGAGGGCTGTCACCATGGGATAGAGATACAATTCTAGATAGTCCAAGCCTGAACACCATGTTCACGCTCTTTCTACTGCTAGTTTGCAACCATAGCAAGGACATCATATATATAAATATATATATATAAACTATCACACTAGAATCATAAAAAAGAAGAAGTAACTCAATTATACTGCAAGGCAACATACCGTTACATCCTGCCCAGCCCCGAAGACGAGGGAGATCACTCGCGCAGGAGCTTCATCCCCAGGGCTCGAGTCGAGGTGGAGGCCGACATCCCCGGCTCTTCTCCAGACTCCTTCCCACCAGCACTTTCCCTACTCTAGGACACGAACAGGGCTTCGCCTATTCTAAGTAGTTAAGTGTGGGACTAATTCTCTAATCTTCTCTTCTCAGTGTGTTTCTGGTGGCGCGAAGGGGGTCCTTTTATAGGCCCAACAGCTGAAGGAATCTCGGGGAAGATGCCCAAGGAAGCTGGGCCCAAACCGACCTTGGAGGTCGGTCGGCCGGTCTGGGTGGGCCTGGCCGGCCTGGGTTAGGTCGGCTGGCCTGGCTAGGAGGCCGGCCGGCCTTCCATCCAAGTCGGTTCCCCACCGACCTTTCCCTGGACGCTCAGATCCTCTGTTGAATACGTCCCTTGGTCGGTTCAGGGTTCCTTGGGCCGAAAGAAGCCCAACCCTATCTTGACTGGGACTTCTTCTGGGTTTTAGCCATTGGATCCACCGACTGTGGATGAACGGCCGCGCGAACACCCCTTCGTCCTGGGTTCCGGTGGGCCGAATCTCATGTTGGGCCGAAACAGTCCTTGAGTGGATTTTCAGTGGAATCCAAGGACGTGGGTGGAACAAGGACGAGGTGGAGCAGGCCTAGAGAGGAGGGTGCCCGAGTATGGGCTACTCCCCAGGCCGGCCGGCCTGGGCTTACCCGTGCGGCCCACATCGGCCGGCCAGCCCCGGGTAGGCCGGCTGGCCTCAGGTTACCCGGGTTTTACCTGGGTAACCGGCCTGCTCAGTGTTCTTGGGTATTTGCATAATTTCTCGTTGATTTTGACCCTGTTGACCCGCATGCACATAGCCATCAAAACTTGTGGAACTCGTTAGTGATAAACAATAATCCTTTTTGAAAAGGTGCTTAGTTCCACAAGAAGAGTTGGTATTGGTGGCTGAAATTGGCAAATAATAGCCGCCAACAATGGTCTCCTTTTCTCCCGATTCTTCCATAGGCTCTTCCTCAAGCGGTGCAGACTCTTGAGGGCTCTTGACAAAAAGTATCCAAACAGCATAAGTAACCATCTTCCCAATCGGAGTATCTCATTTGTTTCTTATGAGATAGTCAGAGAGAATGACGAACCCCATCTGATTCTTTAGATCTCTTGGCTTCTGGTTCATCATCGGATTCAGCACTGAGATCAACGAAGTTGACCATCTTGTAAGGTATAGCATATGATGATTGAGAATAACTGGCCAATGAGCTAGAATTCTCTTGGTGAATCCTCTCATTCATCGGCACGAGTCGTGATGGATTCGCATATTGTCAATTTTCTGCCGATGAAAAAAAGGATGAAACATCTTGCTGAATATTACTAGAACTATTAACATAGGATGCTTCACAAAGATCGGCCGGACTCACCATGTTAGTTTGGCCATAATAATTATTCATCGGCATATGAATTTGATCTATTGCCGATGAATAAGAATAAGTAGGTGCATGTTGTATGTTGCTAGCGCCATTAAAACTCAAAGTATGCATAGTTGTCGTAGGTTCCTGTGCATATTCAGAATTATGATATGAATGCATTAAACCATCTGAACAATTACTAGCCGATGCAACAAGTATACTATTATTACTTCTAGCAACATCAACATGAGAATTTGTGGTACTTACAAAATAATCATTAAGCATTGAAGGCTTGTTCGCATGTAGTACATTAGGCTCGCTGTCGACGATCGGTAATACTAGAGCTTTGATCTGCGTGACCACACCTTGCCGATCCTCCTTGAAGCAGGCAAGAAACTCCTCGAGTTCCTTTTGCTGCTTGGCCTTCCACGCTTCATCAGCAGCCTTCCTCCATTCCTCGAACGTCTTGCGTGCCTCCTCCAGGATTTCGTCGAACGTCGCCATGACGATGTTCTTGGAGCGATCTCAAAGAAAATATAGGGAAAAGAGTGATTCATCTTTAGAAAGCCTGAATTTCTTTCCCCAGCGGAGTCGCCAAAATGTGTTGACGCTTTTTTATAGTCAACACACGAGAGTGCTAGATCGCATGAGTTGCGAACGGATCGAGTTGCGGCGGGATGACAGGAGATTAGACCTATCTGTAATAGGGAGTCGGATCACCCTTTACAGGGTGTCAGGCCGCCTGTGGCTGGGGTGTCGTGAGATTGATCGTTCGAAGGATAACTACCACAATTACGTGGTGGAGGACAGTTTGGTTTACAAGCAAACCCGCAAAGATATAACCAACGCACTTACGTGGCGAAGAACGACTAGTTTACAAGCAAACTAGCAAAGACTGTCGATGCTCATGCCTGGGAGAGACCCCGTCAGGGTGTGGACGTCGTCGGACGTGCCTCAGGTCGACCGGCGAGCCTAAGACGCCATCAATGGCCGTGGAGATCACAATGGACAGCAAGGGAGATTGGAAAAGATTAGGGTTTGAAGGTAAAAAGGTAAAAGTTCGATTGGGTTGGATATCAATCCTCAATTGGCCGTGGCCCTTTGTATATAAAGGGTGGGGAGGTCGTACCCCGGTAGGACTCTAGAAATCCTTGGAATTAGATTTTGGAAAGTCAAAATCGACTCTGATGCAGGTTAGGGCGGTTCTGCCCGACCCTTTGGGGCAAGGAGTCGAGCGCCCGTGCGCTCTCCGTCTCGCCCGACCCCTCGGCAGGGGTCGAGGGCGCCTAGGTCGAGCAGGTCCGCCCCATGCACCCGGCCAGGCCGACCTTAACTGGCTTGAGTCCAAGTCAAAATGTGATCTTCGGCCTTTTCCCAAGATTTCGCACTTTCTTTCCATATTTCATCGATCTTTTTCCCTCTGAGTCCTACCTTCGCAAGGGAAACACCCGGACCAAGCCACGGCCTCCAGGTCATCGTAGCCTGAGTCGATGCAAGATGCGGCCTCTGGGTCGAAGCGGCTGGAGTCGGAGGGAGCCGTGTCCTCTAGGTCGACGCGGCCTGAGTCGGAGGGAGCCGCGACCTCCAGGTCGTTGTGGCCAGTGTCGGAGGGACCTGCCGCCTCTGGGTCGACGCTGCCGGAGTCGGAGGGAGCCACGACACCCCCGAGTCATCGTGACCCGAGTCGGAGGGAACGGCGACCATCAGGTCAACGATGCTGGAGTCGGAGGGAGCCACGACCTCCGAGTCGTCGTGGCCGGAGTCGGAAGGAACCGTGCCCTCCGGGTCGTCGTGGCCGGAGTCAGAGCAAGAACGCGGTCGGAGTTGGAGGGAGCCGCGACCTCCAAGTCGATGATGCTGGAGTCGGAGGGAGCCGCGACCTCCGGGTCGTCCTGGCCAGAGTCGGAGCAAGCCGTGATCTCCAGGTCGGAGTCGGAGCAGGCCACGGCCCCCGGGTCGGAGTTGGAGCAAGACGCAGCCCCGGGTCGACGTAACCTGAGGCACAGTGAGTCGCGACCTCTGGGTCAGAGCCGGAGCAAGCCGCGACCTCCGGGTCGGAGTCGGAGCAAGCCACGACCTCCGGGTCCGAGTCAGATCAAGCCGCGGCCTCCAGGTCACCGTTGCTGAGGTGTAGGAACCGCGACCTCCGGGTCGACGTGGCCCGAATCGGATGGAGCTGCAGCCTTGGCAATGATTCGCGACTTCCGGGTCAACGAGGTCCGACTCACTGTAACAGTGAAGACGGCATCCGACTCTACGGGACGGCGCCTGACTTATTGCCTCGAACCACAGATCTTCAGGTCAGCGCTGCTGATGCGCAAGTGCTCAGGACGGCCAATTTTGGTTGTCAACACCTCCCTCGGTTTGCTAAAATTGCACGACATGGTATGTGACCAATCATAGCACGTCTCCCAAAGATCTTAACCTTCCCAGGAACTGCCAATTTCCACAGTTTATTACATAGCTCGATATTACATGTACCATCTGCCACTGGACCTTGGAAATTTCTTCCAAATTTGGGTTCCCATTCTCGATGATAAGCCGATCTCACAGAGAATATTCCATTACGATTGAAGTGCCAGGCTACCACATCTTCTCTACCTATAGAGATAGGTATCTGTAAGATCCTGTTAACATCCACCTCCCAGAATAAGGATCTTACCAAGTCTTCATCCCATCTGCCATCTATTGGGTTTATAATCTTATTAACTGTACTGAGCATTTCCACTTGGGGTTTGGATCTTTAGATTTTGGCTCCCTGGAATCCATCTATCTTCCCATATTTGTATCTGTGCACCATCACCGACTTGCCTGATATAGCCTCTCTTGAAATATTCCAAACTGGCCAAGACACTCTGCCATGTGTATGAACTCTCACTCTTTAGTTTTGCATTGAGTACTTTACTATTTGGAAAATATTTGGCTCGTAAGACTCGAGCACAGAGCAAATCAGGCTTGCTGACCAGCCTCCAGACTTGCTTTGCTAACATGGCTAGATTAAAGCTTTGCAAACCCATGAAGCCCATGCATCCTTTTTGCTTCGACGCACCAAGCTTGCCAATGAATCCTTTTCTATTTATCGTCATTACCCCACCATAAATGCGAAATAGCGACCGATATCCCTTTGCAAATGTTTTTTGGGATTTTGATTACCATCATGGCATATACTGGTACGGCTTGGGCAATGGACTTAATCAGCATTTCCTTCCCACCTGTGGTCAAATGTTTCTCCTTCCACCCTGATATTCTTGCTATGACCTGTCTAATAGGTGTCTGAAACAATCAGATCTTCTAGCTCCAGTCATTACTGGTAGTCTCAAATACTTGTCATTCAAAGATTCCGTCATAATAGCACTTCACACACTTCTGCTTTCATATCCACATTTGTTATTCTCTGAAAAGAATATACTGGATTTTGCCTCACTAATTTCTTCCTAGAGTTAGCACAGTATTTGTCCAGTATCGACTTCAGAATCACCTCATTCATCTGGTCTGCACGCATAAGAACGGAATCATCTGCAAATAGGAGGTGCGACACCATTGGTGCCTCATGGCACACTCTAATTTAGCTTCTCCCTCACTTCTGCGCCCCGAATCATTGGAGATAGACCCTCTGCAACTATAAGAAATAAGTAAGGAGATAAAGGGTCCCCTTGACGGAGGCCCCGGGTGGGATAGACCACTTCTGTTGTAACACCTAAAGGTTCCATAGGGATGTAGGAAACACTACTTAATGTTGGAAACCAAGATTTTAAAATTTTGAACTCAATTTCAATTTAATTTGAATTAAATTGCAGGACAGAATTAATGTAGGTTGTGAAGCAACTCAAAATTTTTCAATACCACATAGGCCAATCAAAACTATATGTTCACTACACCATGGTACACTTTTGGCGACAGTGAAATGTAGGAGGCATTGGCGGCAAAACGTGCGCCCCGCCGCCGATGAAGCACACGAGGCCCGAGAGATCTACTTAGCTCTTGTAGAGGATCAAGTTGGAACGCGGTGAATTCCCAAGGCGTGCCAGTTGATTTTCCCTGCAAATTAACAAAGACAATAACATGCGTAAAATTCCTGGGTCACTGGCCCGGATAGGCCGATGCTTGACCGCAGCCGATAGTGGACAATAGTTTTCAATCAAGGTAATCGACTATTGGCTAGAGCAAAATCGGCTCACATGCATGAACAGTTTGTAGTCATAATTAATGCGCGGATCAAGCAATAAGCAGGCAAGTATAACAATAGACAGCCGAAGCAAAGATACGCTGTTGAAACAATCGGGCGGTGAACAGTGATAAATCGCCTAAACTTAGGTAAACAGCGCAACAGCCGATAGCAACCGTGAATCGATTTGATTCAAGAGATAGATTGTTAAAGCATGCAAATCACACATGGATAACAGATCTAGATGAGTAACAAGGTTCAGATCTAACTTGATAGATAAATCTTGGTAAAGACATGCAAGTATAAACCTGAACGTGATAACTAATCGGCTAAATACCCCGATAGAACAATCGAACTGCTGCAAGCAACTAGATCTAAACTTTGTCAATCGTTTCACCCCGGACAAGTCAACTAAGTAACGCAGTTATGGGATTAGGTCAAACCGTACTGCATGATCGGTAAATATAGATCTAATCGATTGCAACAGTTCAAAAGTGACTCGAATAACCAGATCTAACAAGGGCAAAAGTTCTAGCAAAGGTCACAGTAACAAGGCTTGGACTAGGTCAACACGCCTTGAAAAGAATCGGACCAGGTCTAACAAGTCCAGGTAACCAAAGATCGATACAGAAACCTAGGATGGATCTGAATTACCGGATAACTAGCAGTTACTACGATTCTAACTTGGACAAGCCGACGAGCTTGAATTGAAGCACTTACCTAAGAAATCCAAGCCTGTAGCCGAGACCAGAGCCGATGTAGCCCCGAGCGGTGATGTGACGCCCAACTCAGGATCTTTGTCCCGACGGCACTTTTGCAAGATGCGAGATAATACAAACACTTTCACATTTAATTTACACAAGTCTTTTGATTACCGAAGGTTCAAAGTGCAGAGGAAATATCAGAATACAGTGGAAGTCTAATAGTTTGAGATAATTTTTAAAACATAGCGAAAGCGATACAAGGCGATACAACTACTCTCACTGTAGCATTAGGGCCCATAGGATAATCACCCAAGCAGCAAACACAATCACTGTGGCGAAAAGTTGGATTCCCAATGGGAAGTCCAACCCTCAGGGACTTGCACGTCCCACGGCAGAACACCAGGAGGCAACTCAACATCTAAAGTACCTGCACAAAACAACAAGGCACAAAGCCTGAGTACTAATTACTCAGCAAGTCTTACCCGTCAAAATGGTTCCGAGAAACCGACTTCTAGACATGCCAGGCTGAAAGGGGTTAGCTGATTTTAAAAGCAACTCATGGCTATGCAGTTGATCCTTATTTTCATATTTTAGATAAGCATGATTATACAAGGATTTAGTGTGAACAGTTGACAAAACAGCAAGTAATCAAAGTATCAATAGTAGCCAGAAACATAATATATGAACATCTCATAAGTGTAACAACAGCAGCCAATATCCAACTTATGAGTATCCGGCTCCACCCAATTATCCATGAGACTACGATGTGACACAGTTCACAAGCGGTACTCGATACTATGAGGACAGCGATTGCAATCGATTTATCACCAGCTGGGAATACCTGAAGTATACGACATATACGCACCAACCAAGGTCGTATATGGCAACCTTTCACAAGAACATTATACACGCCGGACCGGGTACAATCTCACCGAGTGGGCAGCACGCTGCCTTGCCACAGTACTTTGGGTCTAGACCGGCCCACTCCAGCAGCAGAAGGGTCAGCGACCGATGTATTGGGTACCGTTCGACTTGTACATATTAGTGCTACATTAGTTTACTAGCCTCCATATAGCTAGCATACACTCGGTACAGTTCAAAGCTTGCTCAGGTAGGGCCAACAATGGTACAGTCCTTGGGCTACCACCGTGAAGTCCCGGACTTTCCTTTCCATCCTACACATGCAATGCCCCTGCCCGGTCTCAACATAAACAAAACTCATTCTGTTCAAGTTCCAATTTTAGTTCTCCAAATAATATAGTTAACGACCGTAACATTCTAGAGATTATAAGCATAGCAAGCGTATGTACCGAGCTAATCTTGATGAAAAAATAGTATACTACGTGGGATTTTTGGGAACATGCAGGTGGATTTCCAATCAACTCCTCACAACTTAATGCACAAATTAACCTAGACAGTCTAGCAAGTGATAGTAAACAAAAAGTTTCTGGGGCTTGCCTTGATCTACCGAGGTGTTAGCAACATCTGGAGCTTCTTCAACGAATTGATCTCCCTGGAACTCCTCTCCTGCGGCTTCAATGACTTCGGATCCTATCATGCCAATGAATGATAATATGAACATGATATACCATGCCCTGGGTGATTGAATTTAGTGTTCTGAGCAATAAAAACTAAATAAAACTGAGTCGGATTAGCTGGGGCTATCGATCTAAGGCTGCGCGGGTTGACGCCTTCTCGTCTTGGGCTTGACAGAGTGAGGCGGAGCGGAGTCGGGAGAATACAGGGGTCGGATGCTAACGGTCAGGCGAAGCGGAAACTCGAAGGGTCGGGCGAGACGGAAACTGGAAGGGTCGGGTGAGACGGAAACTCAAAGGGGTCGGGGTGCTACAGCGTATCGGGTGCTAGAGGGAGTCGGGTGCTAGAGCGACTCGGCTACAGGACTTGGGTTGCTACAGGAGTCGGGCGCTACAGGAGCCGGTGCTAGAGTAGTCGGTGCTAGAGCGACTCGGCGCTACAGGAGTCACGGTGAAGTTGATGACGTCACGGAGTCGGGAATGATGTCACGGACTCGGATGACTTTCTGGAGTCGTGGCAAAGTTGATGACGTCACGGAGTCGGGGATGACGTCACAGAGTCGGAGCGAAGCTGATGACATCATGGAGTCAGAGATGACATCACGGAGTCGGAGTGGCTTGGGCGCTAGAGTGACCCGGGTGATACAGCGACTCGGGTGCTACAAGACCCGGACGCTACAGGACTCGGATGAAGACATGCGACAGAGACTCCGACGGGGACTTAGACAGAGACGCGCGAGTGCGGCGGTCAATGGCTTGACGTCCGGCTTGGTCCTACAGCACTACAACGGAGACAGGGTGCTAGGCGAACACTTATGGGAACTCGAGGAAGGCGGACGGCGGCTGGTGTCGAGCGACGGAAATAACTAAGCTTCGGTGGAGTCGAGCGGTTTGAGGTAGCGTCGGCTGGAGCTTGAGCTTGGTAGTAGATCTTCACTTCAGCGGGCCCATCGACGGCAGCAACTCACGGACCATCAGGGAAGAGTGGAGAGTAGTCGACGTCGGACGAGGCGGATGAACAGAAGACGGCGACAGGGGAAACAGCGGGGAAACCCTACATTCCTGCAAGAAATCTCGATTGCAAGCAGGGAGAAGTGCTGTACCACGCGGAAGGACTCTAACTTACCGAAGGCGGTGAATCGACCGAAAAGCTTCGAGGTAGCTGGAACAAGGGCTTCTCCGGACTTTCTTCGATTCCGGCGAGATGGAACTACGGATGGGGAAATGCCGGTACAGGGAGTGAGTAGGGGGTGTGGCCAACTCACTGGTGTGCTCAACGCGGTCGGGGATGGAGTGAGACAGCAGGGAGGCTAGATCTTGCCTCGGCGACAATGGCGGAGAACGAGAGAGAGTGAGGAGTTTCCAAAGAAACAGAACGGCGGCCAGGGCGGCTATTTATAGAGGGGATAGAACAGTGCTTGTGGGCGTCGAGGAGACAGGAGCCGGGCGCCAAGTGGAGGGGTTGAACGCCAGGTGGAGGACGGTAGGGCTGCATGGGTAACACGTCGCGAGCGAGCGCGCAAGTGGCAACAGACGGTGACGCGGGTGTCGAGATGGGCACAGACGGCGCCGGACTGACGGTGGCGACAGACGGGGGCGCGCTGACGGGTGGACGCAGAGGCAACCGACGGCGTCGAGAACTGATGGAAGGAAAGGCTGTCGGGCGGAACGAGGAAGAGAGAGAGAACGCTACGACTTTACACAGAGAGACCCTCGGTTCAGTTCTTCTAATTACCAGCAGACCCTTGAAACCAAAAACTGAAGTAAAATACTTCAGGGCTTCAAAAATTTCGTGCCAAAAATCTGAGATGGTTTTCTGGCTAGGTTGGACACTTCGGTTCCAACAGATCGTCCAAAATCCGAATATTGACTGGAGGCCAAATTAAATTATTCTACTAGCTACACCAAAAATGTGTTGCCAGTACTGTGTGAAAAGCAGAGAGACACCGGGGGTGTCACAGCCCTCCCTCCTTAAAGAAATCTCGTCCCGAGATTAAGAAAAGACTAGGCGAGCAAGGTAAAGCAAACTTGAAACTTTAGAACCAGTACCTGAGAATGATGACCAGAACTCTGTGCAGTGAGTACGCAAGAAGTCTTCCGACTCCCAGGTTGACTCGTCTTCGGAGTGATGACTCCACTGGATTTTATAGAATTTGAGTGTCCTCTTGCGAGTTACTCGCTCCTTTATATCGAGAATTTTGACCGGGTATTCTGAGTAGGTCAGATCAGACTGCAAGGGTTCAAGATCTTCTAATATGACATCTACATTTGGCTTGAGCCACCGCTTCAGTTGCGACACATGGAAGGTGTCGTGTACCCCCGACAAGGGAGTCGGTAGTTCCAATTTGTATGCTACGGGACCACAACGCTCTATGATCTTGAACGGGCCGATGTAGCGAGGGGCTAATTTCCCTTTTATTCCAAAGCGCTGAATTCCTTTCATGGGTGACACTCTCAGATAAACATAGTCATCCGGGTTGAAAACCAAAGCTCGGCGTCTTCTATTAGCATACTTTTCTTGTCGGTCTTGGGTAGCTCTCAAATTTGCTCGGATAACTCTAACTTTAGCTTCAGCTTCTTGCACAAGATCAGGTCCAAAAATGACCCTTTCTCCAGGTTCAGACCAGTTCAACGGAGTACGACAACTCCGGCCGTAAAGAGCTTCCAACGGTGACATCTTGGCGCTCTCTTGATAACTATTTTTATACAAAAATTCCGCAAGTGGAAGATACTCATCCCAATTACCTCCATACTGCAAAACGCAGCCTCGGAGCATGTCTTCCAATATTTGATTGACACGCTCGGTTTGACCGTCCGTAGCGGGATGATAAGCAGAACCGTGAATCAACCTTGTACCCAAGGAAGAATGAAGTTGTTCCCAGAATCGAGCAACGAACTGGGGACCTCGATCCGAAACAATCGTCTTGGGCACGCCATGAAGGCATAAAATTCTGGATATATAAAGCTCTGCATATTGCCTCATCCCATAATTGCTGTGAACCGGTAAGAAATGGGCTGACTTGGTGAGCCGATCCACAATAACCCAAATGGAATTATGCTTACGGAACGTACATGGTAGGCCGACAATAAAATCCATGCTAATATCCTCCCATTTCCAGGCGGGAATACTTAATGGCTGTAACAAACCAGCTTTCTTTAGGTGATATGCCTTGACCCACTAACAAGTATCGCACTCGGCGACGTATCGAGCAACCTCTCGCTTCATCCTTGTCCACCAAAAATTCTTTTTCAGATCCTGGTACATTTTATTTCCTCCGGGATGGATGGAGTACTTGGATTGGTGGGCTTCATCGAGAATTTTCCGGCGAAGGCTGAAATCCTTTGGTACTAACAAACTGTTTTTGAACCATAACACACTGTTGGCATCTTGTGTGAAACAGGTGGCTTTACCCGCCTTAATATTTTCTCAGGTGTGACTCATGCCCAGGTCCTTTTTCTAAGCAGATATCACTTCATCTCGAATGGAAGATTGGATAGCAAGGTTATGAGTTACTAGAGCGGGCATCACATGATGACTCGGTTCCGTAATAATGCTCTCATTGCTGCTGTCCAAGGATTCCAACATCAAATTATTGCAGTGAACCTTGCGGCTCAGCGCATCAGCTACTACGTTGGCTTTACCGGGATGGTAATGAATTTCCAACTCGTAGCCTTTAATTAACTCCAACCATCTGCGCTGGCGCATATTCAAATCCGACAGGGTAAAAATATATTTCAAGCTCTTGTGGTCAGTGTAGATGTGCACTAAATTTCCCAACAGGTAGTGGTGCCATATTTTTAGAGCAAGTACTACTGCTGCTAGCTCTAAGTCATCAGTCGGATAGTGCTCTTCGTGCTTTCGAAACTGCCTCGAAGCATACGCGATCACACGTCCTCCTTGCATCAACACACAACCTAGTCCCGTTCCGGAGGCATCACAATACACATCAAAAGATTGTGTGATGTCGGGTTGAGCCAAAATAGGGGCGGTGGTTAACAACTCCTTCAATTTCTGAAAAGCTTCTTCACAAAGATTATCCCACTTGAATGACACGTCATTCTTCAGCAGCTTGGTGATGGGTTTAGACAACTGTGAAAAACTTGGAATGAATCGCCGATAATAACCGGCTAATCCCAAAAAGCTGCGGACCTGAGATACTCAAGTCGGAGGCTTCCAATTCAACACATCTTGGACTTTGCTCGGGTCTACAGAAATACCTTCGGCTGAAACCACATGACCAAGGAATGGTACACTGTCCAACCAAAACTCGCACTTGCTGAACTTGGCAAACAACTTGTGCTCACGCAGACGTTGAAGAACAATGCGAATATGTTTGGCATGCTCCTCTTTGGACTTCGAATAGACGAGTATGTCGTCAATAAAAACCACTACAAACTTGTCCAACTCTGGCATAAAAACCGAGTTCATGAGATACATGAAATGGGCCGGGGCATTGGTCAATCCAAAAGACATTACTAGATATTCAAACAGCCCATATCTAGTAGAGAAAGCGGTCTTCGGAATATCTTCAGCTCTTATCTTTATCTCATGGTAGCCGGAGCGAATGTCGATCTTTGAAAAGACCTTGGCGCCAACTAACTGATCAAAGAGGATATTGATCCGGGGCAGCGGATACTTATTTTTGATTGTAACTTCATTCAACGGCCGGTAATCAACAACAAGTTGTAGCGACTTGTCCTTCTTCTTCACAAAAATTGCGGGACAGCACCATGGTGAAGAACTTGGGCGTATGAATCCCTTTTCCAACAAATCATTCAGCTGAACCTTTAATTCGGCCAACTCATTTTGTGCCATTTTGTACGGACGCCAAGATATTGGTGAAGTTCCTGGCTGCAACTCAATCTTGAATTCGACGTCACGATCAGGGGGTAGGCCAGAGATATCTTCAGGAAAGACATTCGGAAACTCACGGACGATTGGAATATCCTCCAAGGATTTGACTCCCAAATGATGGATGATCAGATGTTTCGGTGGAGAGGAGCAAAGGGAAATTGTTTCGGGCCCATGCAAGGGAGAATTTAAATGAACACAACGAGGTGTGATGTCTAGCATGGCCCTATGAATTTTCATCCAGAACATGCCCAAAATCAAGTCGATCTCTTGGTGATTGAGCATGATGAAGTCGGTGGGATAGATTTTCTGATTTGCAAGGATTTGTCCAGCAGGCGAGCGGACTGTATAGCTCATACTTATGGTAGTAGTGGGGAGATTATATCTTTGCACACATGCCTTGCTAATGAAGTTATGAGAAGCACCGGAATCAAATAACGTAAGAACGGGCTGCCGGTTAAGTGAAAACGTACCCGTCAACACCGGCTCGCCCTGAGGAATGTCATCAACATTGATGTAATTGACCTGAGCAACACGAGATGAAGATCTCCTCTGCTGATTGGGGTTTTGATGCTGATTCTGCTGATTATTGCGCTTCGGCGCCCTGCAATCCCTGGCAAAGTGACTGGTTCGGCCACAGTTGAAGCACTCATTGCCACTTCCTTGTCCAGCAGGGGCAGGTGCACGTGGGGCTTGGGGAGCTTGCTGCTGGAATTGTGCTCGAGGAGCATAGACTTGCTGCTGCAGCGGCCTTGAGTAGTTCTGCTGAGGCGGACGTTGATACTGCTGCTGCGGTGGTGCCCGGTAACGCTGTCCAGAAGGTGAGGTGTACACCAACCGAAACTTGTTGGGCGGCTGACCAGCTGGCAGATTGCTAGGAGCCTTCCGCTTGCGATCTTCATCTTCAGCTTGGCGCATCGCGTCTTCTTGAACAATTGCGGCATTGATAAGGTCGTTCAAGGTACCCGTCGTTTGCCAAGTCAAACGCTCTTTCAGCTTGGCGCTCATGCCGCGGAGGAATGCGTGCCTTTTCTTTTCTTCTGTGTCAACATAGCTCGTAGCATACAGAGAGAGATGGTTGAAAATTTCTGAGTATTGAAGGACACTCCTCCCTCCTTGTTTCAATTCTTGGAATTCCAGAAATTTCCTCTGCATAAGACCGGCCGGGATGTAGTGAGCACGAAAGGCGGCCTTAAATTCAGTCCATGTCACCTGGTGACCAGCAGGGTGAGAAGCTGCAAAGTTCGCCCACCAGGCACTAGCAGCGCCCTGGAGTTGTTGAGCAGCGAACAAGGTCTTCTGAACTTCAGTGCAATCTAGCAGGCCAAACTTAGACTCGATCATGCGCAGCTAGTGATCTGCATCCAGTGGCTCCCTAGCGCGCTCAAAAGGGACAGGATGTGTACTCTAGAAATCCGCGTACGAGGTCTGCCGGGGTTGATTATTGACCTGACGCCCAACCAAACGGGCCGTGTTCTGCACCATCTGGCGCAGCATCTCCGAGTCGCCCTCGCGGGATGCGAGCAGCGCGACGAGAGCCTCAGCCAACGTGGGTTGACCTCCACCTTGCTCGGAAGTCTCCCCCTCATCTTGGTTGCGGGTGCGCACCATACTGCAAATCATACTGCGGCACGTTAGTCATTAATCTCACAATTTAAATCCATTTGTAATGACAACAGTGCGGTACGAACAAACTTGAAGATAAGGTACAAAAGTCTGATCCGGACTGAAAAGCATGAACCGGCGAGCATTCATTGATCTCTCGGGTACTGCACAAGTACACAAGTTGGTGATAAGCAATAAATTCGTGTTGCGCGCATAAAACGACGAAGTCGGAATGCGTCGACAACGAAATCGGCGGAGTAGGCGGAACTCGACGGAGTCGGACTCAATGGAGTCGGACGGAATCGCGTTGCCAATGGAGTCGGACGAAAGCCGAACGAAATCGAAGCGAGTCAGGCCGAGTCGGAAAGGATCGGACCGAGTCGGGGCGAGTCAAACTGAGACGGAGTGCATCGGCTTATCTGAATCTACACGAACAACACCTTTTTAATTCATTAAACAGAACGATACAAGGTTTGCAAACAACCCACACACACTGCGGACCGAAACAAAAGCATCGCACAAGATGCAAGACTGAGCCTACTGACACTTAACAGTACAGCGACTCCTACTCGTCGTCATACCACTTGTCGATCTCGGGGTCTTCCTCTTCTTCCTCTTGATCCTCCATCTCAACATCTTCCAATATGACGGGACCCACCGTCTCATCTTCCACCTGTTGACCATGCTCAAGTGGTATCTCGTCTCCGGGTATGTAAAGTGGCAGGTGGTTAGCCTTAAACTCATCCAACTCGTCTCGGGCCGCTGTCGTCATGATCTCGGACTGCTGAGCATTCTCTAGTGCGGCATCTCATTCATCCGTCATTTCATGTACCTCTTCATCTAACTCTTCAACATGCTGACGGAGGCTTGCGATTTCAGCATCCTTCAAGGCGATCAACTCATTCTTCTCTTTGATGATAGCTTTCTTCTCTTCGTCTTGCTCATCCATCAACTGGACCGCACCCTTGTATATTGCCATCTCATTTCGTTGAAACTCGTAGAGTCGGGAAAGTGAATAAGAGTAGTATGTGATGGCGGCTAAATCCGGGTTAAACCGAGGGTGTCGGGCATCCATGACATATTCCATGCGCTGAAGCCAAACCAGGTCCACTCTGTTATGAACCGGCAGCAAGGCAAAAGGGGTTCCGGCAATCTTGCGCTAGTGGTCTTTGCAGAACTTGGCGATGGCGTGATACGCTGCTATATCCCAAGTATCCCGGATATCGGACCCAACCACTGTGACAAACCAAGCATCCCAATGCGGCACAACTCCAAAGTTGGCCAGAACTGCTATGTGCATGGTGCAAGAAATATCTCCATTCTTGGTGTACTCCCTTCCTACATAAGTCGGTGGCACAACATAACCGAACTGTTGTAACATACTCCAAAGTGCAACAGGCATGCCGGGTTGGTGGAGACAATCTGAAATATGCCAACCGTTATCCTCATACTGCACGTTCTCTGCCATCTGCGTAGTTATTTTTGAATAAGTCAAAAATTTCCTAGCAGTAAAGAAAACCAAAGAGACATCTAACAGACTAATAGACATCGACGGGGAGTTGGGAGATCAGGATGAGGTCGGTAGGGGCAAACTGACTTCATTTTATGGAGTCGGAGGTACGAGAGAACAAGTTTTATTTATTGTTATGCCATGCCATGATGCAACAAATTTTAGTTCACTCCTACCCGTTCCTCACAACACAACACTCTTACCGACTTAGCGGCAAGTCGGGCAGTGACAGCCCACACTCAACACGTAAGTCAATCTATATTACTAACGGAGTTAGCGTACCTGCAGAAGAGGCATTGCAGAAACAACCATCAAATTCAAGAAGAAAAAGGAAACAAATTTCGAAAACTCCAAAATTAAGGTTCATGAATTGAACCGCCTCGGTCCACTTGCTTTCTCCCGAGTGAAGGTTGCGGCGAACAAATCAAGCCGACTTTGACTTTCTTCCCATGGAACAAATCAACATGGGGGTACATACCTCGGCCAAGCCGTAGACGCAAGTATTTAAACAATCATAACCCAAGGTTAGCATTGTCACCCTAAAAATCCTAATACGGGCAATACTACTGTATACCTCACCGTATTTCGCTTAAATTTTGAAAATATGATTTTTAAGTGTTGTATTATCTTGGAACCGGCTCTGATGCCAGCTGTGGCGCTCAACTCAGGATCTTTGTCCCGACGGTGCTTTTGCAAGACACGAGATAATACAAACACTTTCAGATTTAATTTACACAAGTCTTTTGATTATCAGAATACAGCAGAAATATCAGAATACAGTGGAAGTCTTATAGTTTGAGATAATTTTTAAAACATAGCGGAAGCGATACAAGGCGATACAACTACTCGCACGGTAGCATTAGTGAATATCCGAGCCCATTGGATAATCACCCTAGCAGCAAACACAATCACTGCAGCGGAAAGTTGGATTCCCAATGGGAAGTCCAACCCTCAGGGACTTGCACGTCCCATGGCAGAACACCAGGAGGCAACTCAACATCTAAAGTACCTGCACAAAACAACAAGGCACAAAGCCTGAGTACTAATTACTCAGCAAGTCTTACCCGTCAAAATGGTTCCGAGAAACCGACTTCTAGACATGCCAGGCTGAAAGGGGTTAGCTGATTTTAAAAGCAACTCGTGGCTATGCAGTTGATCCTTATTTTCATGTTTTAGATAAGCATGATTATACAAGGATTTAGTGTGAATAGTTGACAAAACAGCAAGTAATCAAAGTATCAATAGTAGCCAGAAACATAATATATGAACATCTCATAAGTGTAACAACATCAGCCAATATCCAACTTATGAGTATCCGGCTCCACCCAATTATCCATGAGACTACGATGTGACACAGTTCACAAGCGGTACTCGATACTACGAGGACAGCGATTGCAATCGATTTATCACCAGCAGGGAATACCTGAAGTATACGACATATACGCACCAACCAAGGTCGTATATGGCAACCTTTCACAAGAACATTATACACGCTGGACCGGGTCCAATCTCACTGAGTGGGCAGCACGCCGCCTTGCCACAGTACTTTGGGTCTAGACCGGCCCACTCCAGCTGCAGAAGGGTCAGCGACCGATGTATTGGGTACCGTTCGACTTGTACATATTAGTGCTACATCAGTTTACTAGCCTCCATATAGCTAGCATACACTCGGTACAGTTCAAAGCTTGCTCAAGTAGGGCCAACAACGGTACAGTCCTTGGGCTACCACCGTGAAGTCCCGGACTTCCCTTTCCATCCTACACATGCAATGCCCCTGCCCGGTCTCAACATAAACAAAACTCATTCTGTTCAAGTTCCAATTTTAGTTCTCCAAATGATATAGTTAACGACCGTAACGTTCTAGAGATTATAAGCATAGCAAGCGTCTGTACCGAGCTAATCTTGAGGGAAAAACAGTATACTACGTGGGATTTTTGGGAACATGCAGTTGGATTTCCAATCAACTCCTCACAACTTAATGCACAAATTAACCTAGACAGTCTAGCAAGTGATAGTAAACAAAAAGTTTTCGGGGCTTGCCTTGATCTACCGAGGTGTTAGCAACATCTGGAGCTTCTTCAACGAATTGATCTCCCTGGAACTCCTCTCCTGCGGCTTCAATGACTTCGGATCCCATCATGCCAATGAATGATAATATGAACATGATATACCATGCCCTGGGTGATTGAATTAAGTGTTCTGAGCAATAAAAACTAAATAAAACCGAGTCGGATCAGCTGGGGCTATCGATCTAAGGCTGCGCGGGTTGACGCCTTCTCGTCTTGGGCTTGACAGAACGAGGCGCAGCGGAGTCGGGGGAATACAAGGGGTCGGACGCTAACGGTCGGGCGAAGCGGAAACTCGAAGGGTTGGGCGAGACGGAAACTAGAAGGGTCGGGCGAGACGGAAACTCGAAGGGGTCGGGGTGCTACAGCGTATCGGGTGCTAGAGGGAGTCGGGTGCTAGAGCGACTCGGCTACAGGACTCGGGTTGCTACAGGAGTCGGGCGCTACAGGAGCCGGTGCTAGAGTAGTCGGTGCTAGAGCGACTCGGCGCTACAGGAGTCTCGGCGAAGTTGATGACGTCACGGAGTCAGGGATGATGTCACGGACTCGGATGACTTTCTGGAGTCGTGGCAAAGTTGATGACGTCACGGAGTCGGGGATGACGTCACGAAGTCGGAGTGAAGCTGATGACATCATGGAGTCAGAGATGATGTCACGGAGTCAGAGCGGCTTGGGCGCTAGAGTGACTCGGGTGATACAGCGACTCGGGTGCTACAGGACCCGGACACTACAGGACTCGGATGAAGACATGCGACAGAGACTCCGACGGGGACTTAGACGGAGACGCGCAGGCGCGGCGGTCAACAGCTTGACGTCTGGCTTGGTCCTACAGCACTACAACGGAGACAGGGTGCTAGGTGAACACTTACGGGAACTCGAGGAAGGCGGACGACAGCTGGCGTCGAGCGACGGAGAGAACTAAGCTTCGGCGGAGTCGAGCGGTTCGAGGGAGCGTGGGCTGGAGCTTCAGCTTGGTCGTAGATCTTCACTTCAGCGGGCCCATCGACGGCAGCAACTCACGGACCATCGGGGAAGAGTGGAGAGTAATCAACGTCAGACGGGGCAGATGAACAGAAGACGGCGATAGGGGAAACCCTAGATTCCTATGAGAAATCTCAATTGCGAGCAGGGGGAAGTGCGTCAGTACCTTGTGAAGCTCAAGGTACCAGGCGGAAGGACTCTAACTTACCAACGGCGGTGAATCGACCGAAAAGCTTTGAGGCGGCCCGAACAGGGGCTTCTCCGGACTTTCTTCGATTCCGGCGAGATGGAACTACGGATGGGGAAATGCCGATGCGGGGAGTGAGTAGGGGGAGTGGCGAACTCACTGGTGTGCTAAACTCAGTCGGGGACAGAGTGAGACAGCGGTGAGGCAGGATACTGCCTCGGCGACAATGGTGGAGAACGAGAGAGAGCGAGGAGTTTCCAATGAAATAGAACGGCGGCCAGGGCGGCTATTTATAGAGGGGACAGAACAGTGCTCGTGAGCGTTAAGGAGACAGGAGCCGGGCGCCAAGTGGAGGGGTTGAACGCCAGGTGGAGGACGGCGGGGCTGCATGGGTAACACGTCGCGAGCGAGTGCACAAGTGGCAACAGACGGCTACGCGGGTGTCAAGATGGGCACAGACGGCGCCGGATTGATGGTGGCAACAGACGGGGGTGTGCTGACGGGTGGACGCAGAGGCAACCGACAGCATCGAGAACTGACGGAACGATATACTTCTTTCCCATCGGCTCCGTCATTCCAATCTACTTCTTTTCTCCTCAGTAGTCAAGTCTTCCTCTTTCCCATTGGCTCTTTCTTTCTCGCAAAGCCCAAGGCCGAAGAAAAACCCTCGCCATGGCTGACCGCCATCCTTCGGATGAGAGGCCCTTCCGCTCAATCAAGCGTCCCCAATGGGGGTGAGTTGCCATTACATTCCCTTTTTCCCTCAAGATTCCTTGTTTATCGCTCCTCCTTTTCTCGTAGGGATGGATCAGCTTCTCGTGAAGATCCACCATCGCCGCCACCTGCTCCTGCTGCGCCCTCGGCCATCTCCTCCATCGAGGACATGGTGGCCCTTCAGGCCGCTTTCATGGCGGCGGAGTCCGAGACAACGTTGGTGCGGAGCCAGCTAGCCGCGGCCGATGCCATAGTTGCAGGTATCCTTCTGTTCATCCCGTTCATTCTCTGAATCCCCTTTTTTCCTTGACTGCTGATTTGTGTCCTTTCCTCTTCTAGTCCTGTCGACTCAACTCCAGGAGCTTCACTTGGCCGCCGCCGTTGCTACCGAAGCCGTGAATGCGCGCGGCGACACGGTGGCTGCCCGGCTTCGAGACATCCCCCAACGGATGGACGACATTGTTGTCTTCGGTGCAGAAGAAGGCGCCGCTCTTGCTCTCACCCTGGCTCATCTGGAGTCAGGCGAAAATTTCATCGGGCTGGGCCCACATCCTCCAGAAGACGTCACTGATGTAGATGTCATTGAGCTGAGGCTGGCGTACGGTGACACAGCGGCCGATATTTCTGCCGAAGTAGGCTCCATCGTAGTGATCAATAGGATCCTTGACGATTAGATCGTCTATAGCTGTAGCCAATGTAAATATTCAGGTCTAAGACCGAATTTTGTAATTCCCTTGGCTTAATGGAATCCCTCGCACTACTTATCTTCCAATCATTGCTTTGGTATATAATTTTGACCACTGGCGACTTGATCACTTCTTCTGTGCGCACACCTCTCAGGGCATCATCCTTCGTTAATCAACTGACCAGCAATTCAATAACCATGGTAGGCTGAACTGGCGTTGCAAACAAAATCTCGGTCGAATCTGATAATTCCCGCACTGAGAGTAATCTTCCCACACAATGGCCACCGTATGGCAATGAATCGGCTTCAGCTTCCTTCGGACCGAACACTTCCCCTTTTTGATTTTATGGCAACACTTGAAGCGATCGGCCACTCTTCTGTTCCTAATCACCAATGGTGCTCTTTCCATACGAAGCATGAATTCCTTCTTCAGTAATATCTGACATATCCTGCCTGCCCTCCAATCTGCGAGAGCAAATGGGACCGCAGCCTCCGGGTTGACCTGAATCAGAGTGGACCGGATCACGACCTTCGAGCTGTCGTGACCAAAGCCGGAGCGAGCCTCAGCCGTCGAGTCGATGGCCTGAGTCTGAGTGAGTTGCGGCCTCCGGGTCGACACGTAGCCTGTGGCAGCGACTCGTGTTTTCCGGATTGACGCAATTGATGCGCAGAGGCTTGGTTATCGGTTCGGCAGACTCATCCTTCTATTACATGGTTCTTCCAGTCAATCCAAGAATCCCCGACTCGTCCTGACTCTACGACGAAATAGGGTAGTGTCTAAACAACTGGCCCGATAATACTCCTGATGTTTTGATGTAACCATTTTTGCACTAAGGTCGATACAAAAATATAGGCCATCCGAAGACGATGCATTAACATAAGCTTTCACATATGTTGATCTCTCTTTATTTTTGGTCTAAGGGCGATATGTACAATATCGGCCATCTAAAGGCGATGGCTTGACATCAGCTAAACTTGATCCTGACCTAATATTCAGTATCCTTCTTGTATACTAGAATAACACTTTCATGCCAAACATTCTGTCAACTCTTGTTGTTTCCTTTGATTCTTTTTCTTCAATCGGCCGATTTATAAATTTTTTTTGAATCTAAATCGACCGATCTTCAATCCCTCTATAGCATCTATTCAGACGAATCGCGGGGTGCCATGCCCCCCAGTGATTTGCACGCCATCACAGGAAATCTCCAAGAAATCGCCTTCCTAGAACGTCCCAGAGAAACAAGACATGTACTCCAAGTCTGTCGGGTCGATATCGGCGGTAGCCACATTGACAGAACTATCGGCTTGCATAATCTCGATATCATCTCCAATCCATTGTACAAGACATTGTTGCATAGTCGATGGGATGAAGCAGTTGGCATGGATCCAATCTCTCCCCAACCATAATGAATATGCCCCTTTTCCTTCAATCACAAAAAAGGTGGTAGGCAGTGTCTTACTTCCGATTGTGACTTCCACAGCAGTAGCGCCACATACTTCGGAACTCCTGCCCCCATAATCATTCAGGGTAATATTAGTTTTGATCAGCTCTTCTGGCAATTTACCCAACTTTCTGTAAGTAGTGACCAGCATCACATTGACTGCAGCACCTCCATCGACCAACATCTTCTTTATCAGCTTGCCATTGACAAACCCTCCCATGTACAGTGCCCTGAGATGCAGTTGTTCAGATCCAATCGGCTTATCAAAGATAGCTTGCTGTGGATCCAACAGTAGACTAGCCGATTGTTCCTCTTCCTCAACACTTGGTGCCCTGAATTCCACAGGAAGTACATAGACCATGTTAACAGGGGCCTCAACTTTCTGAGTCTGAGACTGCACCTTTGGCCTCCACACTTGCTTTGGCTTAGGATCATCTTGGTCATCATCCCGTTGATGCTGAACTTGGTCGATTTCCCTACAACGCATCCTCTGCACTCTCCTTTTCTAAGTCTGGTTGAATACACCTCTCGGGCACCATTGATTGTCTTCTGTGAATCGGCTGTTCTTACGATAGTACTCCTGATCAAACTCCTTTTCATCATTAATCGGCCCAAGCCGATCATGAACAGAGACTCGCTCACCAGCCGATTGCCTTTGATAACCATACTCTTGATCGAATTCTCTTTCCTGAGCAATCGGCCAGCTTCTAGAGCTTGATCCCCTGTACAGATTATTGATTTGTCTGCTGCAACCCGGACAGCTTTCAACTGATGGTAGTTTCATGCCCTTGTCCCAGCAGTACTGAAAGAACAGGCAGTCCCAATGCGGATCGAAATCGTCTTGCATCTTCTGCGCCCTTCCTTCTTCTCTGTCCTTTTTATTCTCATATTTCTTGATCATCCCAGCCGATCCACCTATCATGTTGGTGGGAAAAGGATGTCCATCGACCTTCATCGGCTTCTTTGTTTCACCACATTTGATGAGACCCTCATTGATGGCCTTTTGAATCTCCTTGCGCATCACTTTGCACTCATTGGTGTCATGATTTGGCTACCCATGCCATTTACACCACTTCATCTTCTTGAGGTCTTCGGCCGATGGAATTTTATGATAAGGAGGAAGCTGTATACACCTCTCCCGTAGCAGCTGATCGAATATTTCATCGGCCTTATTGATGTCAAAGTCATAATGCTCCTCTTCTACCTTCTTGGTTACGTGTGGTGAAAATACTTCCCTTCTGTTCCCTGACCACTCTGCCATATAGACCTCTTCTTCACCGGAATCAGAATAGTCGACAGAAGCATTCTGGAATCTCCTGCCATGTGAACTCTGCAGATTCTCTTCTTGGGCTATGGCCTTTTGAGTCAACTGTGCCAACCCATCGAATTCTTGAGGAGCAAACTTCTCCTTAATAACACTGAACATCCCTAAGTATGCAATCTCAGCCAGCTGTCGATCAGTTAAATTCAGATTGTAACATCGGCTGCGCGAATTCCTGAACCTCTGAATATAATCGGCCACAGATTCTCCAGTTTTCTGCTTCATTGCCATTAAGTCTGATATGCTTAATTCTGTCATACCAGTATAAAAATATGCATGAAACTTCTTTTCTAGATCAGCCCAACTCTGAATCGACGCAGGTTGTAGTGAGGCAAACCAAGAGAAGGCCGATCCAGACAATGACAGAGAAAAGAATCGAACTCTGAGAGTATCTTGAGCTGAAGCTTCGCCCAGCTGAGCCAAATATCAGCTGACATGTTCCATGGTTGACACATTATCATGCCCAGAAATTTAGAGACTTCAGGCAAATTGTATCGATGAGGCAGAGCTACTTGTTCCATCCATTCAGGGTACGATCTCTGACACAACATTCTTTTCGCCTTTGGCTTCAGATCAAACTGATCCTTCATTGCTTCAGTCAACTTCGCCACCAGAGCACTCACATCGTTTTGATCTGACCCAACCGGAGCCTGATGCGTATGCATTGGCTGTCCATATCCTTGCCCCCCGGTCGATTGAATCGGCTGGGACATCTGCGCGTACTGCGGATACCCTTCTTTCATGAAGAAATCAGCATAATCGACTCCCACGTTGTGTCCTGATGGCATTTGCTATGAGAACAAGCTTGGATCCATGTTTTGAGTAGCATGGTACCTAGTCCGAGGATCTTGAGTGATCTTCGGCCCTTCTACTCCAGCCGCTGGTGTCGTGTTTGGCAGTGGCGCATCCAGCTCTGGAGACATAGTTCCTAGGACAGTTCTTCCGTTGATTGTAGGGATTGTATCATTTTGCTTCTTCTGTCCTGAACTTGTCTCTGCCTCTGTAGATGGTGGCGGCCACTGAGGTGGCATCCCAAACGGGAAGCGAGCCAGGTCTTCTGGTGTGGCCGACGGATACTGAGGTTTACCCGGCTTCACAGGTGTAAAGTATGTTGGCCCGACAAACCCAGGAGTATTGTTAGTTGATCCACCAAGAGCCTGCTGTATCATATTTTGCAAAGTATTCACAAGAACTCCTAAGTTTTTAATAAAAGCATGGTGAACAGATGAATTCACCATCTCGGACAATACCCCTGTGCTAGGCAATTTGTCTTCTTTTAAAGCCTTCAATTCCTCTGGACTCAGCACTATGGGTATATCCTCCTTATCTGAAACCCTTCCTCGTGTCACCTTATTTGTTTGGAAGTATTTAGTCTGACAGGTAGCTGTGTAATCTTCGTAATTCCTTTCCTGTTCAACTGTCATCTTCTCCCAAATAGCTACCTCATTGTCAGGCGTGATCTTAGACTTATCTTTCCCATCGCCGATATACCAGAACGGCAACATGACCATATTTCCTTTCTGGTCCCTCATCGGCTCCCCGTCCTCCTGGACGGCCTGAACCAAAACCACCATCTTCCTGCTTGTGATCTTGAGCGTGGTTCTGAACGAAGTCCCACCTGGCGTGCCAAAAAGTGTGTTGACGGCAAAAATTGTCTCTGTGCCGACACAACACACTAGGTCTGGGAATTCTGTGAGTCCAAGCGGAACCACCGATGAATGCGTACCGGAGCGTGCCAGTCGATTTTCCCTGCAAATCGACAAAGAGAATAGTGTGTAAAATTCCTAGGTTGTCGGCCCCAGCCAAGCTGATCTATAGTTGCAGCCGATAATAATAAATAAGTAAAGCAGAACAATCGACCAGCAACTAGAAATAGTACGGCTTGAAGAATATATTAAAGCATGCGGGGCAAGCAACGCAGGTGTACACAGTATGGAACGAACGAGCCGCGGCCTCCGAGTCGGCATAACCTGAGTCGGACCGAGCCATAGCCTCCGGGTCACTGTAGCCCGAGTCGGGGCAAGCCGCGACCTCCAGATCGCTGTAACCCAACTCGGGGCCAATTGCGGTCTTTGGGACACTGTAGCCGAGTCAGAGCAAGCCACGACCTCCGGGTCACTGTTGCCCGAGTTGGAGCAGGCCGCGATATCCGGGTCACTATAGTTCGAGTCAGTGCGAGCCATAGTCTCCGGGTCGGCATATGAATAGTAATAAATCGGCCGATACAAGAGGGTATGGGGCATGCGAACCGGCCGATTTGGAAGTAAATAGATGCAGTAGAGTATTTTAAAAGAATAAAGCGTGCGTAAATAGGGTAAATCGGCCGATACGAAGATGAACAGAAGGGCAAATCAGCCGATTGCGAGAGATAAACAGATCTAAAGATATTCAAGTAAGAGCATTGTCTGTATAGCAAATAGGGCGAATCGGGTGATACAAAGATAAACATATGTCAAATCGGCCGATTGCGAGATAAAACAGATCTAAAGATATTCTAATAAAAGCATGATCTGTATAGGAAAAAGGGTTCTAGATGAAATCACAAGATTTGCAACATGCATAAAAACAGGATTAGAAACTGAGAACGTGATAACCATCTGGCTAAACACCCCGGAAGAAGAGTAAAATTAGAGGACCCAGACACGTTTGAATCTACTAATCGCTTCTGTGTAGGACAAGTCAAACTAAACAGGGCAATATGGGACTAGGTCTAACCAAATCGCACGATTAACAGATCCAAACATGAACAGTTCCAGAAATCCTAAATGTGACTCGAGTAATTAGATCTAGGCAGTTCAGAACATTAAGAATCGACCAAATCGACGGAAACGGGACTAGGTCAAACCGATTCTATCAAGAAACAGGACTAGGTCAAATTGCCTCAATCCAGTCGAAACTCGCCATACTGACCAAACCTAGCTCTAATTGTTGGATAACTAGCAATCACATCGATCTAATCATGGACAAGTCAAACATAATTAGATAAACATGCTTGCCTTGACAAAAAACCAAGCCGATCGGCCAAGGCCCCGAGAGCTCCGGTCGATTGACGAAGAAACTTGTCGAGAGTAAATTTTGGCAATGCGCCGACAGTTGTATTGATTGTTGGATATGTTTACAGAGGCACCTGGGTTCATATTTATACCCGTGGTGAGTAGTCTTTTCCTATTACAATTCGGTTGAGATTCAAACCGACTAGGATTATTTCCAAAACAATGTGCAAAACTATCCTAAACTATCTCATAGAGTCCGATCAGACTCGGCACTGTTCGGGGATCCAATTCCTTTGGACGAGAATATTTCTCCCTTTTTATCTTTCCTTCCCTCGTACGCCGAGTCTCTGTACCGATCCTGCCAAGTGGGCCCCCATACTAACACCCGAGTTCACTGCTTTTTATAGGCCTTGTCGATTGCCTCTTGTCTGCGCACAGCCGATGACCAGTGGACCCAACGGTCAAAATTCCGGGGCCAACACCGCGGAACTGCTCCGACAACCCTCGTCCACCTCAACGAGGAACGCACCTTCCTGCAGCGACATGAGTACGAAGACCAAGCCCAATGGATCTTCGACACCGGTGCCTCGAACTACATGACCGGCCTCCACGGCGCCTTCTCCGAGCTGGATCGAGGTGTGCGAGGCACAGTTCGGTTTGGAGACAGCTCAATTGTCCACATCGAAGGGCGTGGGACGGTCATATTCATCGGCGGCACTGGGGTACATCGGGCCTTCCACAACGTCTACTTCATCCCCAAGCTCACCGCCAACCTCATCAGCCTCGGGCAGATGGACGAAGAGGGGTGCGACATCCACATCAACGGCGGCGTCCTAACACTCCGCGACGAGCACATGAATCTCATGGCTCGGATCCAGCACTCTGCAGGGCGCCTGTACGAGCTGGAGATGAAGACGACCAAGCCTGTGAGCCTGGCGGCTAGTGGGACAGAGGAAGCATGGAGGTGGCACGCGCGCTTCACTCACCTCAACGTCCAGGGGCTGAGGAGGTTGGGCCAAGCTGAAATGGTGTGCGGACTGCCCGTCATCGAGCACGTCGACCAGCTCTGCGAGGGCTGCCTCACCGGGAAGCAGCGTAGGACGTCCGTCCCCAACCAGGCGAAGCACTGGGCTGAACATGGCTTGCAACTCGTGCATGGGGACATCTGCGGCCCTTCTACTCTGGCGACGGCGGGCGGCAAGCGGTACTTCCTCCTGCTCGTCGATGACTACAACTTGCTTCATGTGGCTTCATCTTCTTCGGTCCAAGGATCAAGCTACCGACGCCATCAAGCAATTCCAAGCTCGAGCTGAAGCTGAGTCAGGAAGGAAGCTGCGCACATTTCGCACCGATCGAGGAGGAGAATTCACCTCAACCGAGTTCATGAGGTACTGCACCGACACTGGTGTAGTCCGGCATCTGACCGCCCCGTACTCGCCCCAACAGAACGGGGTGGTCGAACGCCAGAATCAGATGGTGGTAGCAGTGGCACAAAGCATGATGAAGGCAAAGAAGATGCCCAGGGAGTTCTGGGGAGAAGCCGTGATGACTGCGGTGTTCATCCTCAACTACGGCTTCACGAGAAGTCTGGACAGCAAGACACCGTACGAAGCCTGGTACGGGAAGAAGCCCACTATCCATTTCCTGAGAGTGTTCGGGTGTGTCGCACATGTCCGAGACACTCGCCCCCATCTGAAGAAGCTGGAGGACCGCAGCAGGCCAATGGTGTTCATCGGCTATGAAGAAGGAAGCAAGGCCTACCGGGTGTACGACCCGGTGGAACGGCGAGTTCAAGTCACACGCGATGTGATCTTTGATGAGGCCGCGCAGTGGGACTGAAGCGACGGGGTGGATGGCAGTCAGCGTCAAGCAGCGGCCAGTGAGCCATTCACAGTCGATGTTGTGTCAAATTTCAAGGTACCACATGTTCCACCCCCAGTCGTTCATGCTCCAACACCACACTACCCTGCCCCTGCATCTGCTGCCCCTGGAACACCTCCTCCGACGTCACCAGCTCCAAAGCCACCAGCACCGGTCCAGACACCTGAAGGGGTGGAGTATGTCACCCCACCGCCGAACGACGGCGATTTCCTGGACAATGATCACAGCTCCGACGCACCAGTTCGGTTCCGCGCCGTTAGAGACATCCTCGTGACCCCCCCGCAGGCCCTCTCTCCGGGAGCGATGCTGGAGGAGATGCGATCCATCGAAGACAATGGTACATGGTACTTCTCTGATCTTCCTCCAGGGCATAAGGAAATTGGGCTTAAGTGGGTGTTTAAGGTCAAGCGCGACGAGCGTGGTGCTGTGGTCAAGCACAAGGCCCCTCGTTGCAAAGGGCTACATTCAGCATCAGGGAATTGACTTCGAAGAAGTCTTTGCTCCTGTGGCGCGGCTGGAGTCGGTGAGGCTCCTTCTGGCTGTCGCGGCGGAGTACAGCTGGGAGGTCCACCACGTGGACGTGAAGTCCGCCTTCCTCAACGGCGACCTCCAGGAGGAGGTGTACGTAGCGCAGCCTCCGGGTTACGTCGACAACAGCAACCTTGGGAAGGTGCTGCGGCTGCGGAAAGCACTCTACAGACTTCGCCAAGTCCCTTTGTTAGACATGTGTATGTGTATGTAGCGTGATAGGGCCCAGGTGTGTATCACGCCTGGGCCATGGTCGCCTCTAGGGTCCAGCCGGCCCTAGGCGCCACCCCCTTTGATTAGGATAGGCAGGTAATCCCTTGATTGGTATATTCTACAAACCTCTCCAAGGCCCTGCCTATATATGTGTAACATATCCTTCATCCTAATCAATCATATTTTCCACGCTTACATGGTATCAAGAGACCGGATTGATCCGCCGGCTCTACTTCCACTGCCCTAGCGCGCCGTACCCGCGCCGCCGTTTCGGCGAGCCGCCCCTACGCCGCTAGTCACCATGGTCAGCCCCTCTGACCTCACTGGCGATCCTGCAGCCGAGCGCCAGCGTCAGGAGGACGCTCGCCTCGCCCAGGAGGAACGCGACCGCCAGGCCAAGGTGGATCGCGATGCCGCCCTTCTCCGCACCGCCGAAGCCGAGAAGGAGGCCACTGATGCGGCCAAGATCCGCGACGATGCTGCCGCCAAGGTGCGCGATGCTCTTGCACGTGCCGCCCGCGAGCGCGCCGCCGCCGATCCAAACCCTACCTGCGCCGGGGGCGCCGGCGCCGCCGGCGATGGCGACAACGGCTCCCAGGTTGGCGGTGGTGCTGAGGTACCGTTCAACCTCCCCCACGCCATGCTGCAGCAGGAGGCTGCCGCGATCCTCAACCTCCACGCCCAGGCCGTCGCCGTCCAGAGCATCCGGAGTCTCATCCCCGTTGTTCTCGACGTCAACTCCGGCACCTACTCCCACTGGCGTGAGCAATTTCTCCTCACCCTCGGGAAGTACTCGCTCCAGCCGCACGTCCTCCTCGATGCGCCGACCCTCCAATATCCCGATTGGGATCGCATGGACTGCGTCGTGCGCACTTGGCTCTACGGCACCCTCTCCTCTGACCTCGTCGACCTTGTCATGGCGTGCGGCACTCACGGCGCCACCGCGCGCTCCACATGGCGCGCCGTCGAGGCACAGTTCCTAGGGAACAAGTAGACTCGCGCCCTCCAGCTCGATGCTCGCTTCCGGACGTTCGTCCAAGGCGACCTCTCCATCACCGAGTACTGCAAGCACTTCAAGAAGATGGCCAATGACCTTGCTGATCTCGAGGAAGTCGTTGAAGATCGCACGCTCGTCCTCAACGTCCTCCGCGGCCTCAACGAGAAGTACGTCTCCATCGGCCGTCATCTCCGTCGCACCCGCCCGTTCCCCACCTTTCCCCAAGTGGTCGAGGATCTCGGCCTTGAGGAAATCATCCTGGCGGAACATGCAGTCGCCGCCCCCTCCACGGCGTTGGTCGCCGGGACCTCTGTTTCCCAGCAGCGACCGCCGGCGCCTACTCAGCAGCATTCTTCCTCCCGTTCCAGCTCCGGGGGCGGCAAGAACAGCAGCGGCGGCAACTCTAGCGGCGGCGGCGACAAGGGCGGCAAGGGCGGCGGCCGCGGCAAGCGTGGCAAGGGCACCAGCAAGGGCGGCGCCAACTCCTCCGCCTCCACCGGCGGCGGTGGCAGCTCCGGACAGCGCACATCCTCCCAGCCCCCTCCCGCCCACGCTTACACCCTCGAGCCTGGAACGCCAAGCTTGACACACTCTACTGCAACTTGGGTTTCAGAGAAGCTGCTGTGAACATGGCATGTACACGCGCGGCAATGACAGCAAGCAGAGACTGGTGGTGGGAGTCTACGTCGATGATCCCCTCATCACCGGCGCGACACCAGGCCTCATCAACAAGTTCAAGCAGGAGATGCTGAGCAAGTTCAAAATGAACGATCTGGGACTATTGTCCTACTACCTGGGCATCGAGATGCTCCAGGACACGGACGACAACAAGCTTGGGCAAAAGGCGTACGCGCGCAAGCTGCTGGAGCGTGGAGGCATGGCGGGCTGCAATTCGTCGCAGACTCCAATGGAGGTGCGCCTGAAGCTGAAGAAGGTGAGCTCGAGGCCTCAAGTCGACGCCACCATGTACCGAAGTCTCGTCGGGAGTCTCAGGTATCTAGTGCACACCAGGCCTGATCTCACATTCGCAGTTGGATATGTGAGCCACTTCATGGAAGATCCCTGGGAAGATCTCTTGAAGCGGTGAAGAGAATCCTGAGGTACATCGCCGGCACAACAGAGTACGACATCATCTACACTAAGCAGGGGTCAACCCGACCTCAACTGATCGGCTACAGCAACAGTGACATGGCGGGCGACATCGACGACCGCAAGAGCACCACGGGGGTGCTGTTCTTCTTCGGCTCAAGTGTGATCACCTGGCACTCAGCTAAGCAGAAGGTGGTGGCCCTCACGTCCTGTGAAGCTGAATACGTAGCTGAGGCATCCGCAGCCTATCAAGCAACCTGGTTGGTGAGACTTCTGGGTGACATCATCGGCTCGGAGGTCCTCACTCCAGAGCTGAACATCGACAACAAATCCGCCATCTCCCTGGCCAAGAACCCCGTCGGCCACGATCCAAGTAAGCACATCGAAGTAAAATTTCATTATATTCATGAGTGCGTGGATGGGAAGAAGCTCAAGGTTCAGTTCATCGGAACTCAAGAGCAGCTAGCAGATATACTGACAAAGCCACTCGGACGCGTCAAGTTCCTGGAATTGTGCGAGAAGATTGGAGTTGTTAGAGTTAGTGTTTAGCGAGCACAAGATTTAGGGGGTGATCTGTTGAATAAACTTGTACTCGTCTTTCGGTTATCGTTGCAGTGAGTGTGCACACGAGCTCAGGGCCTGTCCGAGTCATGCGCGTCCCGCCCACCGGCATGGCGACATGCACGGCGTGCACATATGGAGTCGTGGTCCAGGTAGTGCGGATCATAGCGTGTTTGTAGGGCGGCTTAACCGCCAAGTAGCTTTCCTTTATATTCTGCAATACAAACCCGAAAAGCTGCTCTGTTCTTCGCAGCACACATCCTGAGTGTTCTAAGTGTTCGCGTGCGTTCAGTGTTTGATCTCCCTGTGCCTTGCATTGGAGATTCGAGCCAACATTGCTCACACTGAAATTTTGAAAATTTATCTTCTGCAATATGGGCCCGTGGCAGTGTGTGTCTTTTGGAATTCAATTAAGCTAACACTTGAAAACTTTGACATATCATCGGAAAAAATAAAAGAAAACAAAACTTTGACATATATTCATTTGTGACCTGGGAATTCAATGCATATGAGAAGCCTTATTGCCTTTTAACTCACGCATGTTAATGATGCTGTCTGTTGAAGCTATTAATTGTCTTCTGCAAACTGATTAAATTTAGCTGCACTGCTGAGCCAAAAATCAGAGATTGATCTGGTAACCTTATTTGCTTTACAATATATTCTTCGCCATAATTGAAAGTTCTCGATTTTTCTATATACGCACATCAGAGATTGCCAAAGTATTCTTTTTTGTGCAACTCCATATGGAAATGTCCTAAGGCTTAGGAAATATTGCCAGGAAACATTTGTTCAGTGAACTAGAAAAGAAATTAATGTAGTGAAGTACTTGGTATTGTGTGAAAAGGATTTGGTATTGTACATGAATAATCCATATTTCATGTCCATAAAAAAGCCTTATTTTTGATGATTCATGATTGTTTTTCTGCACGAAGGTACCAAATGGATTCGATAGATACCTATAGTGTACACTCTTATCGCTGATTAAAACTGAGTTGTGAAAAGGTGTGTGACTGACGTGGGATGGGAACTTAATTGCTATAACTGAAACCCTGGGTCTTCTTAATAATCTTTATCTTTACTCTGCTTGAGCCAAGTATATAGCTCATGGAATGGTAACTCAATAACCCAAAGTTGAACATCTGTTTGATCGGCAAAAAAAAAATAATAATAATAAAGAAAAAGAGTTAAACATCTGTTACAGAAGGCAAACCCACTGCTTTGCTCACCTACAATACATTTCAAAGTTCTTCAATATGCTAAATGAAATTCTTCCATTTCTATTCTCAGATGGTTCATATCTTTGTAAAAGCTTGGTTGTTGATAAGAAATCCGACTTTTTTTTTTCCAACAAAGAAAAGATGTTGGCTGCTGTATTATCACATTACGTATTAAATGATCTTGAAAATAATAGCATGATTGGATGTGTTTTCTTATATATGAAAGTGCTTTTTTACATTCTTAGACAGGGTCTGTTTCTCAATATGTCGTTGTTCTCTTTACTTGAATACAACTTGCAGTTAACCTTCTCGAGCCTTACTGTGGCCTTTTTAGCTAAATGGGTGAAATACGTGTGAACCTGCCAGTTATACATGCTTACCTCTGAATTATCCTCAAGTAATTTGTGTCGGGGAATATTCCGGCAGTAAACTTATACGGCCCCTAACGAGACAAGAACTTGATGGTGCAACACAGAACACACGAGGATTTTAGACAGGTTCGGGCCCTCTCTTTGAGAGTAATAACCCTACGTCCTGTATGTCTTGTATTGCCGATAATTGTAGATGTTGTGAGTTGTGTTTCCGATTGTTCGGGGGGGGGGGGGGGGGGGGGGTTGTCCCCGCTCCTCCTTATATATCCGGTCCTTATATATCCGGGGGAACAGGGTTACATGCATGAGTCCTAGTCGGTTACAACTCGTAGCCTAGTCGGTTACATGCTTTTTACAGATAGGAAATCTATCTCTCTGTTTCCATCACGAAACAGAGTCCTACTCGGTCAGTCTTTGGACTTTCCTTGAGCATCAAGCGCAATATCTCGGTCAATCAGCTCGCCTTGGTTTTCTTGGCGATCTTCTAGAATCTTCTGGTACCCCACATCGGTCTGGTCCCACTCTGTGGGCCTTTCCGACCGGTCGTATGTACCATATCTTCACAGCCCGATCCATCGCGCTACGAATACCCATAGGGTAAGTCCTCGACAGCAGCCCCCGAGTAATTTTTGATTTTGTATCAGAATTTGTTCATCTGACTGCTTCATGTTGGACTGATCCTGGTGCTAAATGAAAAAGAACTCTTCTTCTTCAAGTGGGTATACACGCCACTTCCAGTTTGTTTGCCATCTGACTTCCTTGGTTTTGAAAAGCCAAAAAATTGGTCTTTTGATTTCTGGTGCACCTAATAGGTGTGGAAAAATTTCCAATTTTCCTTAACCAATCTTTTCCGACCGATTAAACTGAACTCCAACCGCTTCTGGTCGCTAAATACTTCTGAAAATATGAGTTCACCGGTCAGGTGCACCTAATAGGTATAGCCCCCGACTCTTGTATCATTTGAGTTCTCACAAATAATGCAAGAGTCTTTTTCGAAGGGTCTCTGCTTACTTTCCATATTTCCGACCGATTTTCGGTCACTGATATTATTCCTCTTAACATGACTGCTAAGAACCAAATTTTAGACCGATTACGGTCACTAATTATCAAATATCCCGATGGTTTCCATCAAGGATGATTCCGCCAGTCGTTTCGACCGGTCACCAATCTGACCAGACTTTGTCTGACCAAAAATTACTCTTATATGACCGAATGATTAACACCCAGGGCCTGAGTAATATTTTTCCTGATAATCAATCTGCCTAGACCGGTGTTTCACCAATCCAACTGATCATCAACCAGGCTTTCTTTCCAAACAGTTTTTGTTCGGATGCCAAATTTCAGACGCCCAAATGATTCACATTTGAGGTCAGACCAACAAGCCCCCAAGCATTGCTGCGAGGATCAGGCTCTGTTTCTCTCTGCTTTCGCAGAGACGGATACTTTTCCTTCTTTAACCCTTTGGGCCAAAGAAACTAAATATTTGACCGTTGTAGCACAGTAAATGGGCCTGGTACACGGCCCATTGATTCCAGCCCCCGAGCACAGCTCAGGGTCATATTAAAGGAGTCCAACGGCTGACCTAGGTCACACTCCTTCCCAAATCCGCCGCGCCTAGAGCGTCCGTCAGGTCGGTCGGAACCGCGCCGGCAGCGGTCGGGGCCGCATCTGAGACGGTCTGCACCTTAGGTTTGACCGATGGCTTGTCCATGATGTGCAGAAACACATCAGTCGGAGCGTCCGTCAGGTCGGTCGGAGCCGCGCCGGCAGCGGTCGGGGCCGCATCTGAGACGGTCTGCACCTTAGGTTTGACCGATGGCTTGTCCATGATGTGTAGAAACACATCAGTCGGAGCGTCCGTCAGGTCGGACGGAGCTGCGCCAGTAGCGGTCGAAGTCGCGCTGGCAGCGGTCAGAGTCGCGCCGGCAGTGGTCGAAGTCGCACCAGCGGCGGTCGGGGCCGCAGCTGAGACGGGCGCTCTGACCCCTGGTAGTTAGGCCTGTAAAAACAATGTAGGGCATAGTAGTGAAGCTGATGCAAAAAACTTGTAATATATGTTTGCTGTTACTGCTTGTATAAAATTTGTTTCAAATTCATTCATGTTTCGACCGGTCTTGAGATGAGTTTGGTCGGTCTAGCGTAGTTTTGTCTTAGCTTTTTTCGCGCATGAAGCAGCGTTCAGTGACAAGACTTACTATGTCAAACTTCCTTTACCCCTTAAACCGGTCGAACAGCTTATTCTGCCCAATTCCGACTGGTTTATTCTCTTAGATTAGCATCGATGGTCAACCTGAAGACGTTTTCGACCGATGGCATGACCACTGGCAACTCTGGCTCTGGGTTTAGCTTACGGCGTCAGCCTGTTGAATGAGGTCTAGCTTTTCATGGAGTGTTTACCAGTTTTGGGACACAAGATTTTGGTGACTACTAACCATAGCAGCCCCCTGGCTCGGGTACTTAAAGCATAAAGTAAGAAGCCGAGGCAAACAGTTATGTAAGACGACCGAAAACGATATATTTCACTGATCATACTGGTCATCATGCATACATAACTAAAAGATGTGATTAAAAAACTTAGGTATAGAAGTGACTTAGCTAGTCGATATTCCAGGAGTTGGGGATGTCCTCTTTATCCTCTATGACTGTCGATAGGCGCCCGGCCAATAAACGGAGCGCGCCAATCAGTACCAATCACCATAAGTTGGAGGTCTTTGAGCATGATCACCGGTCGGAGCCTCCATCGTGGCGGTCCAAGCTGCACCTATGACAGTCGAAGCCGCACCTGGGACGGTCTGCTCCTTGGACTTAACCGATGGCGTTCGTCGTGGCGGTCGTTGCTGTGGCCGATGAACAGTTAGGCGAACAGCCGGTCTGAGCGGCAGCGGCGCTCAAATCGAAGTTGACAACCGATGAAGATGGTTGAAGGCGACGTAATCAGTCGATGAATAATTAGGCAGCTGCATTTAGCTCAGGACAGTCGGTCTGAGTGGCAGCGGCGCTCAAATCGAAGTTGACGACCGATGAAGACGATTGAAGGTAACATAATCGGCCGATGAATAATTAGGCAGCCGCGCTTAACTCAGGACAGTTGGTCTGAGTGGCAGCGGCGCTCAAATCGAAGTTGACAACCGATGAAGACGATTGAAGGCAACGTAATCGGTCGATGAGGTGGTCACGACGGTCGTTGCAGCGGTCGCGCGGGGGTGCGACGACGGCGATCGACGAGGTTGTCGCGGCGGTCGTCGTGGTGGTCGCACGGGTGTGCGGCGACGGCGGTCGACGAAGTGGTCGTGGTGGTCGTCACGGCGGTCGCGCGGGGGTGTGACGGCGGCGGTCGACGAGGTGGTTACGGCGGTTGCGACGACGGCGGTCGACGAGGTCTTCGCGGCGGTCGCGCGGGGGTGCGGCGACGGTGGTCGACGAAGTGGTCGTGGCGGTCGTCGCGGCGGTCGCGCGGGGGTGCAACGACGGCGGTCGATGAGTTGGTCACGGCGGTCGTCGCGACGGTCACGCGGGGGCGTGGCCACGACGGTCGACGAGGTTGTCGCGGCGGTCGTCGCGACGGTCGCGCGGGGGTGCGATGACGGCGGTCGACGAAGTTGATTGAAGAAGCCATCAAGCTCGATGGAGGAACTCGTCGGGAGCCCCTACCTGGCGTGCCAACTGTCGGGGAATATTCCGGCAGTAAACTTATACGGCCCCTAACGAGACGAGAACTTGATGGTGCAACACAGAACACACAAGGATTTTAGACAGGTTCGGGCCCTCTCTTTGAGAGTAATAACCCTACGTCCTGTATGTCTTGTATTGCCGATGATTGTAGATGTTGTGAGTTGTGTTTCCGATTGTTTTGGGTGGGTCCCTGCTCCTCCTTATATATCCAGGGGAATAGGGTTACATGCATGAGTCCTAGTCGGTTACAACTCATAGCCTAGTCGGTTACATGCTTTTTACAGATAGGAAATCTATCTCTCTGTTTCCATAACGAAACAGAGTCCTACTCGGTCAGTCTTCGGACATTCCTTGAGCATCAAGCGCAATATCTCGGTCAATCAGCTCGCCTTGGTTTTCTTGGCGATCTTCTAGAATCTTCTGGTACCCCACATCGGTCTGGTCCCACTCTGTGGGCCTTTCCGACCGGTTGTATGTACCATATCTTCACAGCCCGATCCATCGCGCTACGGATACCCATAGGGTAAGTCCTCGACAATTTGTATATTTATTCACCATATGCTTCATGCTGTTCATTCAGTGTTTGGTTACTTCAGTTTTTTTTTTTTAACGCAAAAAGATGGGAGAGTTCCCCACAGGTCAACGTGTGGACGAGGAGAAAAGAAGGAAGTAATCAAGACAGAGGTTAGAGATTTTGCTCGAGATCCTCTGGTATTCTATGCAAGTGAAACAAGAAGTTCTTGATTACTGCAAAGTTCCAGGTGCCCTGTGTTTCAAGTGAAAATGGGTATCTTGATTTTCATATGTATAAGGCTCCAGGTATTAGCAGTCGAGCATTAAAAATGTGGAGATTTCCTTCTCTCTCTTTTTTTGAGTGTGTAATGTTAGTTTCCTCCATGAATCTCAAGTTTCAGCTAAACTTCTTAATAGCGTTCTCATCGTTGTACATTAAATGTGCCTGATTGTTCCATCTATTTTAGGTAAGAGGAAAAAAAAGAAAAGATTGTATGATGTGGATTTCCTGCTTCGAAACAGTTTTTATGTACATGTCATTTTTGCTCTTCAGTGAAACTGTCAAGTATGACCAGAGGATTGTTGTCTTCGCGCTGTGGAACGTTTGAAGCATTGTACGTACGATCAGGTACCATTACCACATCGTGTGCTGGAATATTTTCCAGCTGCTTTGCCTGTAGAAATGCGATATAAATTAAAAACCTGTATTGCATTATATTTTATTGCATATTATTTATCATGTATGTGACCATACATGTATTTAGCAGCCAATCAGTATCAATGTGATTTGCATCATTTTATTGAAACAGAAATTTCAGCAACCAGTGCAAAGCTCAAAGAGAAACTCAGGAAATAATGCTTGAAGGGTGCTTGTTCAAGGGTGTCGATCCAGCTGATAAAATATATGTTCTTTTTTCTTCAGACCTTTTAGTTATTCCAGTTCCATCTTATCTCGGTGTTGCGGTTTCCTCGCCTGTCTTTTTCAATGATATTTTTTTTGCATACGGCGCGCAAGGGCGCGCCGCCTTCCACTAGTACTAAATTGAGCTAAAACTTGAAAGTAAGAACTAAGTAATTAGTGCTGTTTTCGCAAATCGAGCCAGCCTACCCCTTGTAGCCTTTGCATGCTAGGAGTCGGCTGTAGTTGGCCTTTTGATGGGTAAGATTTGCTGAGTATTAGTTGCTCAAGGTTTGGCTAAATATATTTTTGTGCAGGTAATATTTAAGCTTCCGCTGACGCGTCTGGTGGAGGCTACCAGTGGGAGGGTCAGCTGTTTAAGGGTTGGACCATCCACTGGGAGCCAGAGGAGTGATCTGCTTTAGGTCCACATCACAGGGCTTTGATGTGCGACCATGTATCGTAGAGTGGTAGTTGATGTTGTAGGATGAAGGCTTCCGCTGTGCTACTCGAGTTTTTAGTCTATTTGGACTTAATATAATTACTTGAAGATTTAAATTTGTACTTTTATGTGAGGTACTATATGTGTCTGTTCATCAGTACGTCTGACTCGATCCTGTGAAAAGTGGTAACGCTTCAGCTGGCATCAGAGCTGTGTTGGGGATAGTACAACACATAAAAGCCTATTTTCGAAAAGCTAACCACGTTGCCAATGAGGAACAAAAAGCCCATATAAGGATGTTAGCAGTATTCCGGTGGCAATAGGAGTTGGTTGTTTTTATGATTGTTTTATTTTGTCATGTATGGTTCTACCACGACGCACCGACGATCAGGTAAGATGGTGATCAGGTAAGTCATATATGGGAGGCATGGGTCGTTGACCGCATGGCCATTTTGTTATTTTTGGCAGAGGCATGTGGTTGTTGACCGCATGGCCGTTTAGTTGTTTTGGTGAGGCATGTGATCGTTGATCGCATGATCGTTTGATTGTTTGTGGATTTTCTGCAGGTACACTGACTTCGATGCGTCTGTGTAGATGCGTTTGCTTGAGTGCGAATTAGTTGCCACTGCTGTTTACGGTCTACTATACTGGGCAATCTTTTTGTTTTGTGAGGACGTATAGGTCGAGCATGCATGCATCATGTTAAAAGACTCCAACAAATTCCAGTTCACATGAAGGTCTTACTAACGAAGTAACTTTAAAAATCTACAACTCCTAGATCGCTGAGCCAAATTTGATGAACAAATACAATTTGGAAAGCTTACAACTTGAACTTTAAGTTTTCTTCAGACGTCACCATGAGTTTCTGTTCCAAAACCATCCAAAAATGTCGACAAAAATCAACCCTATTTCTGCCGCCATCTGGTCCAGAATCTGCCTGTCAACTTCAAAATTCGATATCTCCTGTTCTGCCGATCCGTTTGGGCCGCATGAGTACTTGCTGAAAGATATTGAAGTTGTCTACAACTTTGGTTCGATGTTTTCTCATTTGATGCCCCAGAGGTGCCAGATTTCATTTTTGTGACTGCTTGCAGTCGGGACTAATTGTAGTCTGTTGCTTGTGAAGATCGTCGATCCTTTGTCCTTGTTCGGATGGTTGTTGTAGCCTCTCGCTACGACCGTACAGCCGTCCTTTACCATGTTATATTCTTGTTAGCATGGTTATTCTTTTCAGAAGAAGTTGTGACGTTTTTCCTCATTTTCTCCACAGATGGCCGATCTGGACGACTACCCATACGCTCATATCGGGGAGGACGGCCGGCTGCACACGGACGGCCAGCACCACCCAGGCTTTCCCACGCTGCTCTAGGCAGCGCTACAGCGGTTTGGCTACACCGACCCTCTGCAGTACAGTGGACGCACCTACCGGGAGTTCGGGCTCACCCGTTGCTCCATGTGGGTAGACGTTCCCCAGCACCCGCAGAGACCAGAGTGGAGGCCCTGGAGACTTCAGACTCTGGGCACAGACTTTGGAGACTCTTTGAGCCGGCTAGCTCTTCAGGCACTGGTGACGTTCTCGTCCGAGTTGTATGGCATTCTCGTCACCACCGACAGCAGCATATTGACGAGCTGGATGGCACCCTGCTCACTTTGCTCCCTCTCCACGCACAGTGCCACCCCCCGTACTTGAGACATCTCGAGTTGGCTGACAGCAACAGCCTACCGCACATCGAGACGCAACTTCCTTTCATGGCCCAGTACCTGTCCGAGTTGTACGGCGTTCTCGTCACCACCGACAAGGCAGATGAGAAGCTGTGGTTGCGTTTGGAGGAGCTGTCTGATATAGTGGATGTCCGAGACACCAGAGTAGACCAGTTGGAGCACGCTCTGGCTGTGACTACCGCCCAGTGCAATGAGCGCACCGCACAGCTCAGTGAGTGCACCTATCAACTTGCGGGTACCCAGGCCCACTGTTGACTTGTCTTACACCACACCAAGAATGGTGCAATGGCAGAAAGGCCCAAAGGTATTAACTTACGTTTACAGAAGGATTTCGCAAGCTCACGGAAAATACCGTTGTAGCACTTCACCCGGAAGTATTCCAAGGTATCGTTATTTATTTTATCCCAATGGAACGATGTGTTTATTCTACTTTAGTCTAATTCGTCCAAGGACAACACAAGAGCGATGAGAAGCGGGTAGAAAGGATTACTAAGGTTTGGCTATCTGGGCATAACTAAGCTCACGGTCGCTTTACCGATGGAGGCACGGGCTACCTTCTGTTACACAGACTGGCCCCGCCAAGAGCCTAAAGTGCACCCGAACGTGGAGGTATGCTATAGACGATAGGGCTATCACTACCTACCGCCACCCTCTCTCCGTGGAGTACACCATAATCAACAGCAACGTTCAACCCAGACACCACGTCTAAGTTTACTAATTACTATCTTACACCTCGAACGTGCAGTGAAAGGCACCCTAATGAGATTAGAGCACTTGAACCCACAAGTAAATAAACAGTGAAACTTACTTAACCCAGAGTAGCATAGCCAATAATAACTGCGTGGTTGGCGCGAAGTCAACCACGTAGAGA
Source organism: Urochloa ruziziensis (assembly GCA_015476505.1). Lineage (NCBI taxonomy): Eukaryota > Viridiplantae > Streptophyta > Magnoliopsida > Poales > Poaceae > Urochloa > Urochloa ruziziensis. The sequence goes on from WEIB01000097.1 coordinate 417,221, forward strand.
GATGTAGCGGTGGAGGTTCGTTCCGGCAGAACCGGGACGTCCTTCCTTTACAAGGGAGGAGGTGGCCCACAAGAGGACTCCTCCTTGCTCTACCCTCACTCTCTCCCTATTCTAGTAAAGCTCTAGGCCTTGGAGTGGAGCCCTCCTCTTCTCTTTGGCTCTCTTGGTGTGTGTTGGAGAGGGGGGTGTTCCCCTCCTTTTATAGCCCAGGAAGGCGGTGGGAACAGGCGGGAAACACTTGGCGCGCATCACCACTGACCTAAGGAGGGCGGGAACCTTCTTTCCGCCAAAATGGGGGCCAGTTGGGGCCTTCCCCAGTTCGGCCGAACCCCCAGTTCAGCCGAACTGGGGGAGGTGCCTTCGGTCTCCTGCTTTGGCAGGTGGCCTCCCTGATTGCTCCTCTTTGATCCCCCGAGGTGCTTTGGAATATTCTCGTGGATTTTCCTGGCTTTTTGGTTTATTCTTCTTTTATTTATTACGGATATTCTGGGAATCTTCTGGAGTATCTTTTATCCTTGAATTAGTGAGGGTTTTCCTGCAAATTCTCCTGCAAGCATAATTTACCAACACTCGTGGAAATGGTTAATAATAAGGTCCTACCCCTATGGTTGATGTTGATAATTTGGCAATTTATGCAGGAGGTTGACAGGTAAATTTAGCACTTAAGAGCCGTCAACAAGCTCCCCCACACTAGGTCCTTTGCTCATCCTCGAGTGAAGGCACGGGAACAAAGTGTATGATCAATCTAGCATGTGAGCTGTTCCATGTCAACCCTTGCACTTGTGAACTCTGTGGTAAGTGGCTACCATGCAATCTTGGATAATGGGGAATGGAATAGTCATGATTCAGGTTACCTGTATCTCTTCCTGAGGAACGCTTGGGTTTCCGCAAAATATTTTTAAGACAAGGCTCAGCTTTTTACTCCTCGATTTTATTCTCTCGGATCACTCAAGTATGTGTGTGGTTCCTCACCATAGGCATGTTCATTGTGCCTCAAATCATCTATTGACATCGGAATTTTGACCGCTGGACCCATGGGTCGTCGACTTAGTGCGGAAGGGAAAACCCACGGTGAGCCGAGCAAGGTGTCCAGCCCGGAGACAGCATGGCAGGCCCAGCGCAGCAGGGGCGGTATGGAAACACGGCTCGGGAAGGAAAGGATATTAAAAAAAGGAAGAAAATCTTCGTCCATGGAAGTTGGATCCCGGAACAGTGCCGAGTCGGTTTGGATTGTATCGATAGTTTAGATCTTTTTGCTTTTTCAAATAAGGGAGTTCTCCTAGTCGGTTTTAGATTCGCAACGGTTCTAATAGGGATAGATTTTCACCCTGGGTATAAATATAAACCCCAGTGACCCTTGTAAAACAACAACACACAATCAATACAACTTCGGCTCATCGCCAAATTACAATTCCTGACGAGTTCTTCGTCTCATCGACCGGGCTCTCGGGGCCCTGGCCGATAGGCCTGGTTTTCGTCAAAGCAAGTATGTTGATCTGATTACGTTTGACTTGTCCGTAGTTAGATTTATGTATTTGCTAGTTATCCGGTAATTAGAGCTAGGTTTGGTCATTACGGCGCGTTTCGACCGGATTGAGGCAGTTTGACCTAGTCCTGTTTCTTGATAGAATCGGTTTGACCTAGTCCCGTTTCCGTTGATGTGGTCAATTCGCAATGTTTTGAACTACCTAGGGCTAATTACTCGAGTCACGATTAAGATGCTTGGACGATTAGATCTGCTCTTAGCGACTGGGTGGTCAGTTTGACTTGTCCTGTCTACTTCGCCTAGTTTGACTCATCCTAGGTGAAACAATGGCTAAGAGTTGGATTTAACCTGCTAAGTATCTGGGACTGGCTGTGGCCGATTACACCTGTACCTGTTGGTCGTGTGGATCAGTTTCACTTGTCCTGTTCTGCCTCGTTTAGTTGACGTGTCCTAGGCGAAGCGATCGGCAGATTACGGGTATAATTAGCTGCTTCTGGTTTAATCGTTCTTCCGAGGTTTTTAGCCGGTTGGTTATCACATTCTTAGCTTCTAATCCTGTTTTAAGTGCTTATTTGCCTATCTTGTGATTAGATCTAGAACCTTTTTATCGTGCAGACGTCGCTTTATTAAGTTTATCTCTTATACGTCTGTTTTATCCCAAATCGGCCAGTGCATGCTCTGTTTACCCTTATCGGCCGATTTGGTTACTGTTTTACCTCGAATCGGCCGGTATATGCTTTGTTTATCCTTATCGTCCGATTTGACTACTGTTCACATGTTTTCCTTGCAGCATTCAATACAACAAGCCGTACTGATTCTAGTCATCGGCCGATAGCTTTACTGCTTTATTTATTTTATTACTATCGGCCGGGGCTACGGATCGGCTTGTCTGGGGAAGGCGACCCAGGAATTTTACGTTTGCAATCCTTTGTCATTTTGCAGGAAAAGCGACTGGCACGCCTGGCAACAATTCACCGTGGTACTGCTTGGAGCCACAGAGTTCCCAGTCCTAGTGTGGTGCATCGGCAGAAAGTCAATTTTTGCCGTCAACATCATCCTACTTCTGAAAAGTCTTATTTGGAGCTTGGTAGGATATAGCGTGCAAATTTATGTCTCATATGTCGCAAAGGCAAAAGAGTTGATCCATAGAGAAAACACATCATAACAATCATGATCAAGAGTGCAATGTGTTGTGGATGGTGGATGGTGAGAATGGAAATTTTCATATTTTTCTTTTCTCCTCCTTCCTATTTATTGGTGGCATGGCTAGGTGCTACCTCTTTTTTTTTTCTTCTCATGCTTCTTGGCATGAGCATATCTCTCTCTCTCTTTTTTTTCATTTTTTCTTGTTCACCTCTCTTTCATCTTTCTTTCTTTTCCTCTCTTTCTTTCTTCTTTTTTTTCTCAATCCTTTATTATTTTCTAGCCATGCCCTTTTTCATCTCATGGAAGGGGAGTATTATTGTGGCGGATGTATGGAGTGGATGGAATGGATGATAACTTTATTGTGGTGGATGCATGGAGTGGAATGGATGCTATCTCTCAGTGTAAGAGTAGCATACGAACGTGTACGTGGTCTTGATCATGAAATCATGAAAAGCTTCTCATTGGGTCACACAATTTTGGAAAAGCTCAACAAGAACATAAATAGCATATATTTGAGTGAGGCTTTCTAGAGATAAATGTTTATGGCCTTGGTAGGAAATTATATCAAATGAGGAGTATAGCTAGTAGCCAAGTTTTAGAATTTTATAAAATTCTCCAAGCGTCACACAAGTTGATCTAGGTTTCCATCATCAAACCATATCGCACTCGCCAATTATTTAGAGAGCATGTTTGTCCTATGAATATATTGTCACAAGTATCAAGTGTATGACTAGGAACAACAAACATGCAAGATGGTCAAAGGCGGTTTTAAGTTTTTATTCGTTTAAGCACAGTTGAGGAATTTATCTTTTAGTATGCATCATGACAGAACATTTCCTCAAACCCTCAAAACAGGGTAGAACAGGGATGAGAGGGTGCAAACCAGCGCGCAGGAAGATGTGGGGCCCCAGGGGGCACAGGACAGGTTCGGCCGAACCTGGGGTTCGGTCGACCTGTGTCTCACCCCCCTGGTGCTTTGTTTTGTCCTGTTGTCCTCTGTTGCGGTGGTTTCCCCGTTGGTGGGGTGCCTCAGGTGTTTGATCACGAAAATTTTACGAGGCTCCCCCACACTTGCGTTTTCCCTAGGTTAATTTATTGGACAAAAATACAAGAGCAAAGATAACACAAATGGCTCTACAGGTACTAGCACCGGGGAGCCTTAGCTTTATTTATGATAATGATATAGGCGCATTATTTGGGTGGAATAAAACTTTGAATGAAGTCAAGCGCCAAAAATCACTTTGATATTTTATTTAATATAGATGTTTCATTTAATTAAACCTTCTATAAGTAACAATGATGCATTATATATTATTTTTTTTGATAAGGTAAGATACAAGAACTTACATCACCTATCAACCGAGATAAAGTTTGGCGTGAATGGAACATCTTGCATGATACTTACAGACCTCCCCCACACTTGGATTATTGTGTCGCTAAACACCACGGTCCAAGTGTGCAGTGTCGGAGCTTCCTTCAATGTGTGTTCCATCACCAAAGGTACCAAGGTATCTTGTTGACATAGTCCTCTTGTTCCCAGGCATCGCATGACCATCGTGCTTTTTGATCTTCATCTGAAATGGTTAGTGACCAAAAATACCTGAAGGTAGGCATATCCTGAAAACATGTTATTGCAGATTTTATATCATATCATATATATATATATATATATATATATATTATTTGTTTTTTTATTTAGAAGGGATTATATATATATATTTATTTATATTTAACTTTAAGGATGTCCGGGTCATTTCCCGGTAGTGCTTTGTTTATATGGTCTTAAGCTTGACCGTGGAGACTTTCAAGATGTAGCTAGCATCGGCAATGCAGTCCCCAACCTCATTGCCAATTGTCCATGTGCCTGCAGGTTAGTGCAACAAGGTGCAACAACGAGATTTGCAATATTTATGATAAACATAAGCATCAACAACCATCATTAGAAAGAATTTGCATATCAAAGTTGTAATGCGATTGTAGGTCTCGTAGGTGCTTTTGGCACAAAGAGTAGCAATCTCCGGAGGTTTATCAAATGAGCATGTATTGGGTGTTTGGTCAAGAAAGAAGCTCTCATGCTCTTGTATAGAAATTGTTTCGTCCACCAGAGTTGATGTCTCATCAGATTCCATGGCCCAAGAGTTACTCTCATGAAGTGTGTCAACGACGGTCAGGAGTGGTTCTTGCTCACTATGAAGAACATAGTGATGGCCATAGGGATCGGGCTCAAGATATGGTGATGAAAGTGGTTCAGTTTCGCACAGATGAAAAGTTACTGCCGAATCACCCTCGTCTTTGTTGGAAAACATCTTGTCCTCCCATAGAGCATGCATGAGCGATGGATACGAGGGAATAGATGTATTAAGCCTGTTAGGTTCAGGACGAGGCATCACCACGGAGTCTTTTGAGCTAGAGGAAACGGTGGCGTTAAGCTTTCCATGGTGGGTTTCACGGGAAGCAACCTTAGGGAGGGTTTCTTCCGGCATTCCCACCATAGAAGATGTTTTGGGTGTGGAAGGTGGAGTGATATGGGTTGGTTTGGAATAAGGTCGCGGATCACTACACCATTCCTCACCTGGATGGCAGTTTTGTTGTTTGGCCACCATGGGATTTTCTCTGCTTAGGAGAGGATCAGGCGGAGACGGAGTCACTGGCTTCTTTGGCCATAGGTATTTCGAGGTGTTACCAAAATCCTTGAATTCAATTGGCAACTTGAACTCAAAATTTTGAATTCTTTTCTCCTCTTGAATCTCCTCTTTATCTTCATCTTGAGGCAGAGGTTGATTTGAGGTGTTTCCATAGTATTCACGATAATCTTCCTCAAATATGAAAGGGAATTCTGAAGATTGGAATTCTTTTCCCTTTCGTGGTTCGGAAGCAGGTTCAAAGGTCGAATCATAGGATGTGGATGGCATGGGTTTGGATTCGGCTTTTGAATTCCTACTAATTGACTCACTATTTTGGAGGTGTTGGCTTGTACTACCAACAAAAGAGGTATTTTTTAGGACTCGGTCTAGTATTTCCCTTCCCTCAGTCGGAGTATTATGTGAAAACGACTCTCCAGCGGTGGCGTCAAGATTTATGGCGGATTTCCTATCTAGACCCAAGCAAAAGTGTTGTAACAACACATGATCGGGTATCGATAAGTTTGGGCCGGATTGAGTTAGCATGCTAAACCGTGCCCATGCTGCGCCTATGGATTCCTTCTCACATTGTCGAAAGTTAATGATTTCTTTTCGTAAGGAGGCAATACGAGAAATTGGGAAGAACGCGAGGCAAAACTTGTCTCGAAGATCATCCCACTTTCTGTTTATGCTCCGAACGTTGAGATTGTACCATTGTTTTGCTCTCTCCTTGAGGGAGAAAGGAAACAACTTCCACTTTAAAGTCCCTTGCGTCATGCCCGGAATAACTAAACATGAGCACAATTGCTCGAACTCTCGCAAATGCTCGTATGGATTTTCATCATCTCACCCAGAGAAGGATGCTTCCTGAACCATGGCTATAAAGCCAGGGCGGAGTTCATAGCCAGATGCAAGAATTGGTTCCATAGATGGCGTTGGCTCAAAGAACGCGCCCTTTGGAGCGGACCGGTTAATGATTGATAATTGGTCCATACAATTTTTTTGGTATTTTTGAAATAAAGAAAAATAAAAGGGATACAATACGAGGACGAATTAGGTTCGGTAGAACAAACAACAACCGTTCTCTGGCAATGGCACCAGAAATGCTTGTTGACTTTTCTTACACCACACCAAGAATGGTGCAATGGCAGAAAGGCCCAAAGGTATTAACTTACGTTTACAGAAGGATTCCGCAAGCGCACGGAAAATACTGTTGTAGCACTTCACCCGGGAGTATTCCAAGGTATCGTTGTTTATTTTATCCCAAGGGAACGATGTGTTTATTCTACTTTAGTCTAATTCATCCAAGGACAACACAAGAGCGATGAGAAGCGGGTAGAAAGGATTACTAAGGTTTGGCTATCTGGGAATAACTAAGCTCACGGTCGCTTTACTGATGGAGGCATGGGCTACCTTCTGTTACATAGACCGGCCCCACCAAGAGCCTAAAGTGCACCCGAACGTGGAGGTATGCTACAGACGATAGGGCTGTCACTACCAACCGCCACCCTCTCTCCGTGGAGTACACGATAATCAACGGCAGTGTTTAACCCATACACCACGTCTAAGGTTACTAATTACTACCTTACACCTCAAACGTGCAGTGAAAGGCACCCTAATGAGATTAGAGCAATTGAACCCACAAGTAAATAAACAGTGAAACTTACTTAACCCAGAGTAGCGTAGCCAATAATAACCGCGTGGATGGCGTGAAGTCAACCACGTAGAGGGATGTAGCGGTGGAGGTTCGTTCCGGCAGAACCGGGACGTCCTTCCTTTACAATATAGGAGGTGGTCCACAAAAGGACTCCTCCTTGCTCTACCCTCACTCTCTCCCTATTCTAGTAAGGCTCTAGGCCTTGGAGTGGAGCCCTCCTCTTCTCTTTGTCTCTCTTGGTGTGTGTTGGAGAGGGGGCTGTTCCCCTCCTTTTATAGCCCAGGAAGGCGGTGGAAACAGGCGGGAAACACTTGGCGCACATCACTACCGACCTAAGGAGGGCGGGAACCTTCTTCCCGCCAAAATGGGGCCAGTTGGGACCTTCCCCAGTTCGGCCGAACCCCCAGTTTGGCCGAACTGGGGGAGGTGCCTTCGGTCTCCTGCTTTGGCAGGTGGCCTCCCTGATTGCTCCTCTTTGATCCCCCGAGGTGCTTTGGAATATTCTCGGGGATTTTCCTAGCTTTTTGGTTTATTCTTCTTTTCTTTATTCTGAATATTCTGGGAATCTTCTGGAGTATCTTTTATCCTTGAATTAGTGAGGGTTTTCCTGCAAATTCTCCTGCAAGCATAATTTACCAACACTCGTGGAAATGGTTAGTAATAAGGTCCTACCCCTATGGTTGGTGTTGATAATTTGGCCATTTATGCAGGAGGTTGACGGGTAAATTTAGCACTTAAGAGCCGTCAACACCCACGTTGAGGTATTTGAAGACCAGCTGGAGGCCGCCAACCACTAGATCGTGGTCTTTCAGGTGCATCTGAATGAGGCAGCTAATGAGCAGATGGACGAAGCAGCGGATGTTGAGCAGATGGACTACTACGTGTCAGAGTTGGTCACCGATGAGATTGCTCTCCACACTGAGTCAGAGCCTGAGGACGTGGACACAGCTTCCTACTGTGGCAGTACAGCAGGCTTGCGTCCCCGCGCTGATCAGGATTACCCCACGGTTATCCTGGTTTCACCTGCGGATTGGCCCTCCCCTCAGGCCAGGCTGAGAGCTAGGGGAGAGACACCAGATCAGGTAATGCACTACCGGACCCCTCTTGGTGGGAACACTTGAGACGCTGCAGTCACTTCGAGCAGATCCATCGGCATCATGTCGTTAGAAGTGTCGCTGTTGTAGTGGGGCTAGTGCTGCAGTACCGTAGTTAGGCGGCACGACCTCTTGTGTTTGTGTTGTAACTACTTGTTGAAGTCCTGTATGACTCTATTTTAATTCAATGGATGGATCTGTTATGTTTAATCTTGGCTCAATTGTTTCTTTTTACCTTCCTGTTTTTACCTTTCTGCCATGTGAATGATTTTGGATCAAGGAGCTAATAATGTTGTTTACTTGGCAGAATGCCGCCGCTTCGACCCCCGCCACTGCCCTCACTAGCGGATGTTCTTGCAGCACAGACTGAGCTGCTGAGGACCCTTGCGGAGAGTGTCACCCGCGAGTGAGGTCGAGCCCATGGTCAGAAGCAGGGCTGTACCAATGGCGACTTCTTGGCCTCCCACCCGCCCATCTTCTCTGGGGAGAAAGATCCGCTGGAAGCGAATAACTGGCTGCGCACCATTGAGTCCAAGTTCGAGCCCCTTCCAGCCTGCACAGAGGTGCAGAAGATGCTGTTCGCAGCACAACAGCTACAGGGGTCAGCTGGAGGATGGTGGGCAACCCACCTTGCCACCCTTCCAGCCGGTCAGCAGGTGCCATGGGCACAGTTCCGGGATGCTTTCTGTTCCTTCCACATCCTGTCAGGCATCATGTAGAGGAAGCTCAGGGAGTTTCTGGATCTCAAGCAGGGAGGCAGGAGTGTGTTTGACTACGCTCAGGTGTTCAACCACCTGGCGCAGTAGGTTCCTGATCAGGTGGACACAGCTGCCAAGAGGAAGGCTTGCTTCATGAGGGGACTGTCCACTTGTTGACACCGGAATTTTGACCGATGGGTCCACAAGTCATCGGCTATGTGTGGAGGAGGAGCAAACAGCGAAGCCAATAAGAGGTGATAAATCAGGATGTCTGCATGCGGGTCTGCTTAGCAGGGGTAGTACGGAGGTTCGGCGCGGGAAGAAAGGGAGGATAAAAAGGGGAGGAAAATCCTCGTCCAAAGGAATTGGATCCCGGAACAGTGCCGAATCAGGTTGGACTCTATCGGACAGTTTAGGATATTTTGTACCTTGTTTTAGGAAGTTTTCTAGTCGGTTTAGATTTGCAACCGAATTGTAATGGGAAAAGATTTCTCACCATGGGGTATAAATATAAACCCAGGTGCCTCTGTAAACATATCCAACAATCAATACAACTTTTGGTGCATCGCCAAAATTTACTCTCGACGAGTTTCTTCGTCAATCGACCGGCGCTCTTGGGGCCCTGGCCGATCGGCTTTGTTTTTCGTCAAGGCAAGCATGTTTATCTAATTATGATACAAGAGAGCAATAAGAGATAGATAAACGTTCCCTCCCTAGGATCTAGATTCATATGAATATGCATCTACTACACAAATTATATTGCCTTCACTAGCATCACAGCGGTTATGCGGTCGCTCGGCCTTTGCCCGCCTGCATACTGTCAGTACACAAGGGTAATCAGCACCTCGCTAACACATCTATATCAAAGCATCCGTAGAGTTAAGCTAATCACCACGGTCACCACAAACTCTACTGAGAACATGTGTTGTACAAGAGATCGCGCTCACAAATGTAGACGAAGCATTGCAAAGACATAGACCGTGAACCATTGATAGGCATAATGTGCATGAAGAGATTACATATCACTGATCCAATTGGTCCTAGAGATGAACAGAGGCATTACCCCATCATCTTATAGAGATTGAAGCATAGAGGGGTGATGGAGACTCTGAGGAATGTCGGCACCGAAGAGGACGGCGAGAGAGGAGAGGAACCCCTCCTAGGCCGGCGCCCAAGAGGCCCTCGACTTGAGGCTTCCTTGATCTCCTTGCCCTTCCGCCGGTATTCGTCGTCGTGGTGATCTTCTCTAGTCTCTATTCCTCATCTTGTGGTGTATGGATCTGAACGGTGTGTCTCCCCCTTGCTAAGGGCGCCTAGGGGCTATTTATATACTCCTTGGAGGGCCTTGGATCGTGCTCCACCTTGCCATCCACGAAATCCTTGCTTAGAAGTTAAGCAAACTAGATTTTCATAAGATCTATCTCATCCAGATTTTCCTGTTTCGGACTTCTTACGTCCAGCAGAGCGTGCGTGTCGCACTATATTATCCCACACTAGGGTGCTCGTAGTAGGGGTTTACATGCAAGGTGGGAGATGAGAAGACTCCAAGTCCGTAAACGATGAGATGGTGAGCGTAGTGACTGAGTGTTCGGGTGTGCGAGAGTTCAGTATGGTTGTTCCTTTCAGAAGCATATACAAGCAAGTCAAATAGATGCAATGTTGGTCAACTGTTGCACCCTAATTTGTATACCGCAAGTTCACGGTGTCCAGTTGTAGCTTTTCCCATTAGTGTATTCCATGGTTTATATCAAATCCACAGATACCAGTAGGTATTAAGCAACTAATTAAGCGTGTAAGCACCAGAACTACTCCCATACAGAAGGGGGACTGATTTTGGTGGAAGGAAGGAGCGTTGCCGATCGGCACCAGTGGCTATGCCGATCGGCACCGAGACAAGTGTGGTGTCGAGAAGATAACTAATACAGCTGAGTTGTAGCCATATTCTACTAGTCACGATTCATCTGGATATATGATATTAGATAAAACCAATCTTGGCAGCCAATGGTTTTTACCTTGTTGTGTTGCCCCTGTCACTGGATGGTATATTAAGTCCCATAATAACCTACTTCCTGCCTATGCATGTAATTCACAACCGGGATCGTCTCCGGGATGGCCCAACCACAGTCCTAAAACTGGCCAGCTGTCCTGATCCAAGCAAGGTTGACGTGGTTGGCGCATTGTGAATCTCCAAAATCCTAACCTCTACACGCATAGAAGCTCGTACCCATAATAATGTAGTTTCCAAGTGCTAGGACTATCACCATGATTACTCCTATGCTCTATCTACTTAGCCACGAACTAAACAATCGGAATCAGTACATACACATCATGAGAAACGGTAGCACACGCCAAGAACCAATCATCAATTATAAATTATCATGTTCGATACAATGGTCGTAAGATACATCACCATCGAGATGGCCAACCTTGATGTATGTAGTCGAACTCCACAGCCTAGAATCATTGTTCCCTTGGGTAGAACCCAAAGCCACGGCTGGATCACTTCCTTGGACTTGATCTAGCAACTAAATGGATACGCACGGGGGGTGCTTGCCCCGCGGCTCACAACTAACGTATCTGTTGTCCCTCTGCGGCATCGTCCGACTACCCTAGGGTTTACAAGTATTTATATCATCTGGAGACTTGCCCTAGTCCGAGGCTTGACTAGGTGGCGGGGTGCCGATCGGCACAGAGTCGGTGCCGATCGGCACAAGCCGTATCTTGCACTAACTCTTCCCAAGTGGGTTCCTTCCATCTAGAAGTATTCTTTTGTCTGCCTTGTGGGGTTATTCCTTCCGAGATAAGGGTCCTTATGACAAGTGGACCTTGATCTTGTATTCTCTTGGTGGTGCCAGTCGGCACCAGGGCATTTGGTCCTGGTTCGACTCCTTCTTGGTCCATTCCTCCATAGTGTCTCCATTTCACCAGATTTCACATCATAATACGGAGAAAACACTATATGCAAATATTCAAGGATTAGCTCCTAAAATGACAAATTTATGCTCCACAACAAGGTATTATTGGCATATAAAGTGGGTACTTTTACGATACTAACAACTCCCCCATACTTAAACCTTTGCTCGTCCCGAGTGAAGTTAAGAGTGAAAATCAGCATTACTCTAAGTAATCAATCATGAAAAGTAATTCAAACCTTGAGCATAAATCTGGGCTTAAGTATAGTGAAGTTCAATTAAGTTTATTCAGCAAACAACTCATCTTATGGGCATGATCATCAGGAGGAAATTTTATAATGCAAGTATTATTAGTGTTCAACCAATACTGAAACCTTCCCCCTTATGTGAATAACCAAAAGAATTCTTATGAGCAAAGCATCCTTTAAATCAAATGATCAAGACATCTCTCATCTTCCATGCACTCTGCCTATCATTCTAATTGAATAAGTTTGCAAGTAATTGGCAAAAATATGAGTGGCTAGGAAAGGTATAAAAAGGATCAACTAATCAAATAGCCTATTGTAAAGCTAAGAAATAACTCTTATTGGAATTACTGAGATGTCAAAAAGGCCATTAGAAATTTAAACTTTAAGACGGGAAACTCACACATTTAGAATTGTGGTCATGTACAAGGGCAGTGTAATCTTTGAGAAAAGGTAAAGTCAGAGATCAGATTGTACATGATTGGAATAATTTTGACTGAATTTCAAAGGAATGTGAGGAATACTCTCTCCCCCACACTTAAACTTTTGCTCGTCCCTGAGCAAAATATTCTCTCTTATCTCCACTTCTTTTTTTCTTTTTTCTCTTTTGTTTTCTTTCTTCTTTTTTCTTCCTTTTCTTCGTCCAAAAATTTTCATATATATTTTTAATTTATTTGGAGAATTTTCTGAATCTCTAATAATTTCTAATAATTTATTTGGCACAGCACATGTGCCGATCGGCATACTGTGCTTCTCTCCTTTTATCTCCCAGTTCTTTGATTAATTAATCAGCCAAAATGTAAATAGGATGTGGTCAAGGAATGGTATATCAGCAAAGATTTTTGGTTTCATGTAGGAGCTCTTAGCCGGATTGTGCATAATTCAAATGCGGCAATTTTGCATAGCTTAAGTAACTAGATGGCTAGAAATCAACGCAATACACAAATGAAATGGACAGCTTCTAAGTCTCATACCAAAAGAATAACTTATTAACCAAACTCATCTACTTATCATAGTTTCTAAACAATAAGGGTTCATATGAGAAACATCATTTGTAGGTGAGGCCGTGGTAGGTGTAATCAAAAGAAATAAAGGAAAATCAATTGCTCATAAGGTAAAAAATCTTATTTTACAATAAATAGGTACTAAGTATTCCAATATCGATTTGAACAACTCTAACTTGCCATGCATTTCTTATTTCCTTCTCTCTAAATTTTTACACCATAAGTAAATTGTTGCTGAATTATTTTCATGTTAAGCCCAAATTTCCGCTTAAGTAATCATTATTCCTTCTTCAAGATTATCAAAGTAATATCCATCATTTTTTGAAATAGGGCATAAACATCACCACTATATTCATTATTGAAGCTCTAAACATGGTGATGACTTACAACCCAAACTTGAACTAAAACTCACTCAAACTCGAATTAAACTAAACAAACCCAATACATGGTTTCCCGCATCACACACATAACAAATAAATGAAAAAGATTGCTGAAATAAAAGGAAAACAAACCGGGAAACCGATACAAGCAGTGCCCAAAGCATGACACTACACCACGGGGAAATCATCATCCCCTCCTGCGCCTTGGCGGCACCCATACTCCTTGGCATTGTAGTTGAAGCCGAAGATCCTTTCCGCAAGAAGGTCGACGTCATCGCAGAGCTGAGCCGTGTTGTTGCACATCTCATCAAGCGTGTTCTCCACGCGATCGATGTAGCCATAGTTCCTCTCGATGCCGCGGTAGATGGGCACAAGATTGACCCCTGGAGGCCCAGCTCGTGGCATATAGGGGCCCCCCGGTCTTGCATGGGGTACTGGCTTGGGTGCATGAAGCATGGGGGAATGCCCCCCCCCCCCCCCCCGGGCCGGTCGGCATGGCATGGGTGCCGACTGGCATCTGCAGATGACTGGGACTGCTGGGACTCTCCTTGGTCCCATGGCGACACTGGAGTACCGTTGCGCTTCACCTTCTTGCCGCGCTTGTCACAGCCCATCCTGTTGCGCTCGCGGAGCTCCTTCTCAAGCCAATTAGGCTTGTCCACGATGAAGAGGCCGAACTCGGTGCAAGGGAGCTTAATGCTTGTGCCACAGACGAAGTAACCCTTCTTCTCACTCCCGGTCACCGTGGTGCCTCGGGTGAGACTCTCGCCGATGAGGGCGTTGTCGATACAGTAGTCCTCGTTCTACTGGATGTCGGGGTTGGCCTTGAAGATGATGGCCTGCAGGTAGCCCCCAAAGGTTACATGGCCCCTGGTTGACCTCACCTGTGGAACCACCCCTTCATCATGTGATGGAGGGGGTTGCACTTGAGAGGACTGGTGATGGCGTGGTAGAGCCAGGCGATGTCCTTGTCGGAGACACGTATGTCGGTGATGCGCCCTGTGGTTTTGTCACACTCGGTTTTAAGGCCAAAACCGAATGCTCATCTGTATGTGTGCCCAGTATCAAGTTTCACACATATAGGACAAAAGCAAGGCAACAGTATAGCCAGTGTCATAATTATATCATAGAAATCGTACCTTTATTACATAGTATGAATAAGGATTGTCTCAAAGGACTAAACAAACAGCAAAAAACACCCAAACACCATAGGCAGTCGACCGGGGGAAGCACGCCTAGTAAATCTCTCCTTCGGTGAAGTACTCCAGGCCTTCTCCATCTTCTGAGCAGCATTTCATAACATCGTGGGGGAATAGCAAGTGTCAGTACATATCGTACTCCACAAGTGTGGGAAATAAAGGACATGCCGGCTTAAATGAAGAAAGGCTGACATAAAGGTTAAATTGCGGAAAAGCAAGCTACACCTAAAACCATCATAAAAGCACCTACATTACTATAGTGTGGATCCCAACCCAGAAAGGCATCTCAGCTCCATGCTCCTCTACAGGTCAAACCACCTGTATAGCACCACAGGACACACCTCCTGTCCAGCACCACAGGACACGCCTCCTGTCAAACACTACAGGACACCCCTCCTGTAGCAGCCATGGGTCAAACCATCCAACCAAGAACCCTGCTAATCGTGTGAAAGGGCCATGCTGCTCTTAACTGTGAGCACGGTTGTCATGACAGTTTATGCTCTGCAGAGGTTGCACAACTTTACCCACAGATCGTCATTCCCATAGAGCCATCTCAGTTCCAAGGTAGGTGACCGGGGTCTCACTACAAGGTATTCCATAATGCTTCCCAGCCTGCACTTCTCCTGCAAAGGTTCCACCGCTGTAGGAACACACCTTCAAAACAGAAGCCCCCTCTTGCGCCATGGTTAGGAAGCTATTCCAGGAGCACACCCTCCTGGTTGCTGGAGCCTTCTATCACCTGAGTCCAGGATGTTGTTCTTGGAGCACACCCTCCTAGTTGCCGGAGCCATCCTTTCCCCTTGCCAAAAGTGATCCATGCAGACTGAGAGAACGCTACTTACTAACCAGGCCGTACCCATATAGGCCCTGTGCTTTGTGCTGTTATCATGGTTACACGTTCCATGAACCGGTCCTTAGGATCCCAAGCAGCTACTACCACCATCCCAACTGTGCAAACCGTGCACATGCGCATACCCACCATCATCAAACCAACCTCCTGCTTGGATCCTCCTAAGCTCCATGCTGCTAAAAGGATTACCATTCCCATGAATTAAATGAAAGTGAACCATTAGTCAAATTATTAGCAAGTTATCATCACCCATTCCAAGACAAGCAGGGCTAAGCATGACCTACCCATCACCACACAGCTACCACCATAACCCGACGACAAGGATAATTAAGGAACAGGATAAATGACACATAGGATTCAAATTAAACGCAAATGCATAACTAAACTAGAGGGAGAAAGCAATAGGTTCAATGTGCATCAAGGACCCTTGCTTCAATAGAGGTGCTGCTGCTCAGAGTCTTCAATGTCTTGATTCTTCCTCTTGACAGTCCTCAATAGGCACATTCTCAATTTAACGTACATCGGAAAAGCACACATACATCAAACAGTATCAAACACCTATGAAAACAGTACTAAAGGATTCTACTCATCGCTACAATCGCGTGAGCGCAAGAATCGCTGAAAAAGGAGCTATAAGCAAAAAGTTATAAAGGTTTTAAAAACTAGGGGTTTATGTGAAAAAACTACTATTTCAGAATATTAAACAAATAAATAGAATTATGAAAATAGAAAACATTTATATTGAAATAAAAAGACTTCTAGATTTTATTACAAAAAAGTGAAATAAATAAATAAATAAAAGTTTTTATTTCAGAATAAACATGAAAGATAAATTTTATTTTATTCCATAAAGATTTATATGCTTTTTATAAATCAGAAAGGGTTTTTAATTCAATCCATGCTGAATGTGTAAACCGAAGCTGACGTGTCTGTTGACTGGGACAAAATTGGGCCACGTGGCGTGCTATCATTGGCCAAAATCGGAAGGAAGCGGTGATGGCCGGAGTTGGCTGCCGGCGATGAAGATGACGGTGGCGCCATTGCCGGTGATGGCCGGAGCTCGGCCAACTTGGGTTCCGGGCCACGGATTGGGATGCGAAGAGGACCAGGAGAGAGAGGATGGAGGGGATCCTCACCACGAGGTCGCGCGGGCAGGAATAAGACCGGGAGAGGGACTTCGACGACGAGGGGCGGCGGCGGGTCTTCGGCGTCGACGTACGGCGTCGTCGAGCGTCCAAAATCGATGGAGAAGGGCATCCAAGGGGTGGTAGTGCGCTTCGGTCCTCGGCGTTGCATCGGGAGGGGCTGGGGCGGCAGCGTCATGCTCCTCCGTGAGCTCAGGGCGGTGCCTCCGATGGCATCGGCGGCGGCACGTCGCTGGCGAGACACGGGAGGCGGTGGGGTGGGGGAAAAGGCGGCGCGAGAGGCAGGGGTCCCCTTTTATAGGGCGCAACGCCCTAGGGATGGCTCCCACGCCGAAGCGAGAAATGCGGTGGTGGCCCACGGCGCTAGGGTTCGGCATGGGTGCGGTGGCGAGCTGGCGGGGGCTGTGCGGGGGAGCGGGCCGCGGGGGGAAGATGAGCCGCGTGGGGAGGGAGGGGAGAATGAAGCCCGCCCAGGAAAGAGAGAAAAAGGGGAAAAGGGAAAAAGAAGGTTGGGCTGAAGAGACTGGGCCCAAGAGGCTAGCTGCGGTTTTTTTTCTCCTTTTCTATTTCTATTTTATTCCCATTCTATTTTGTACTCTAAACTAGATCGATTTCTACTCATTTTTTATACATTTTTCACATAAATAAAATCCTAATGCAATCTACCCAGCATGAATGCAACAAAACAATTATTTATATAACCTATATTCATTAATTTAATTTAGAAAATAGCTCTTTTGCCTAAGAAATTAAATAGGACCTTTTGTAAATCTAAAAAAATTTAATCTATTTGAAAAAGTTTTAAAATTTAGTGAAATTTTCCTTCACATTCCAAAACTGAAATTTTGGGATGTGACAGGTTTTTGCCGCGATCCATCAGTGGAGGATGGCGATGATGGGGTTGGCGATGTTCCCGCGGGAGCGAGTCTTCTCCTCGGAGATGCGCACCCAAAAGGCGTCGGTCACCTCCGAGCTTGGATTGCCGTGGATGGGCGCGTCCACCTCGAAGCCGAAGAACTCGGCGATGTCGTCGATGTAGATGGCGTAGTCGATTCACGCACACGGAAGTGGGAGATCTCTGTGCTGTCCTCGTCCTTGTCGATGCGCATGGAGACGGCGCACTCGAGGACATCATTGGTGTAGAACGCGTTGCTGGTGTAGAGGAGGGTTCTCCACCCTAGGTTGTCGCTGCACTACTGGAGGTCATCCCAAAACCCGATCTTGCCAAGAAATTCTTGGTCAAGATCGAAGCTTTAGGCAAGCCTCCCCTTGACGTTGTTGTAGATGGCCACCTCCTTGGCGCTCCGCAAATGGAAGCCCTCATCGATGGCCTTCGGGTTGAAGACGGGCGGTGGCACCCCTCCTCCCGCCACGGATGATCCAGTGGCGGCCACTGCGGTCGCACTCCTTGTGCGCAGTCGGTGAGGTGGTTGGTCCACCTCCATGGTGTTGTCACGGCGCCGGAAGACGAACGAGTCCGTTGAGGAGATGGAGAGGTTGGCAGAGGAAGCACGACGGCATGAGTTGTTGCTCCAGTTGTCGGAGCCTCCGTCACTACCGCCTCCGGGATTGGAGCTTGATCCGCTGCCTTAGCAGTGAGATCCGGAGCGGGAGAAATTGAAGGATCGATTCGGCGACCAGAGAAGGGGGAGTGAATGAGAGCCGATAAAAATTTCTTCCAACAAATCCGGCTTTCCCCCAATTTCACTCCAAGGCCTCACAACACAATCTTGCCAAGATCACGTAGCAACTGAGATGCTACTGACCCTAGGAACAAGATCAAAGCAGCGGAAATCAAATCAAACAGCTCGAAGTGGAAAACCACAAATCTGCAGCAGTTCTGCACAGGGGCGGTTAAACCGCCATGGAGGGGCGGTTAAACCGGGATGCAGGGGAGGTTAAACCGCCTTTGCCTGTAGCCTCAAGAAAAACTGAACCCGAGAGTCAACTCTTCAAAACAACTTCCCGATCTCCCGATTCACACAACGGATTGATGCCAAAGTCTGGGGATGAACTGAATACCTCATGGGCATCCTCTAGCTCAAAGATCAAGCCCCGAAACGCTCTCAATCATGAGGAATCGCGGATCTACCACCATGAACACCTCAACCCGAGTTCATCCAAAAACCCCAAAATCCAAGCCAAATCTCGCGGCTTGTGAGGGCAAATCACCAAGAAAATAGCCTCCACGGACTCATGTGTGAATCCCCAAGCAAACACACAAAGAAACGGTCTCAAACACGAGGAATCGAAAATCCAAGAAAGGGGCTAGAAAGAGCCACGGGATGAACACCAAAACAACACAAGAGAGGATGAGAGAACTCCAAACCTTCCATACATAACGTGGAATGATTCTTTACAAAGAGGCTAGCAAACCTCCCTCATCCGACCCACTTGTAGATCTAGATTTGAAGCACTAGCTAGCCTATGGAAAACTAGAGAGAAAGAACAAAGAAAGAGTTCAAGTGCTAAAAGAAAATAGATGGCTGACTAGATAGATGACTCCCACCAGCCCTAGGGGGTCTAATATATAGTCCAAGTGGTGGAGTCCTAAAGACTAAACTACCCCTAAGAGATACACACCCCTCGGGGGCAAATTTGGAAACTTTGCGAATATTCTTCCGGCTGGGACAGCATCCACCGCGACCTTGCTTTCCTCCGACGCAAGCTCCGCGATCACACCGCGTGTCCTCCGGATCGAAGCTCCTCGATGTGCCTGGCTCCCTTCTCTAGGAGGGGCGGTTAAACCGCCATGCCAGGCCGGTTAAACCGCACCTGCCCAGGCCTGACTTCTCCACGTCGAGTCCTCGCCCTTGGTTTTGAGGCCCAAACCAAGGAAAACCATCCTCCTGATGATTTTGTGGCCAAATCACCAAACCCCGCGTACAAGCTTCGGTTGTTAGCCGCTACCTTGCACCGGCTTCGCGTCCATGTACGAGCTTCAGTTGTGAGCCGCTACCTCGCACTGGATCCACGCTGCCTTGCTCGTTCTTGCCACCATGTGAACCGCACTTGATCCATCTGGCCACCGGGTCCCTCGAACCAAGCCTACTTGTCTCTCCACTCCTCGGAGGCCACTCTGGCTAAGACCTTTCGCACTTGTTCTTCACCTGCACCAATGCAATCAAGCCGCATTCTACACCTGCAATACTTGAGCCAAGGCAAACGTCAGTCCACACCACATTGTCAATCACTCATCACACCGAGAAGCGACCATCCACTTGGTCCTCGGACACTCCTGGTCCTCAGAACTTCTCTCCGATCGCCCCCACGAACTTCTTCATCATGGCCTTGCAAAACAGAAGCACGTCGCGAGAAATGTGGGAAGAATGGGAAGGTGGAGTGCACACTGTGATCCTGGCGAGAATGGGGGGCGCCACCTCCACTTTTATAGCTGAGCATGGCGTCCAAGGGAAGGAACCGCTGGTTCGGTTCAAATTCCCCCGGTGCCGATCGGCACGGCATGAGTGCCGATCGGCTCAACTCAAATTCGTGCGGATTCACATGTGCGAACCTCTATGCCGTGCGCCTTTTCCGTGTTGACTCATGCCCTTCTGTGCTATTGGTCGGGAGACCAAGGGACAGGCTCTGGTGCTTCTGTGCCGATTAGCATGATATCTGTGCCGATCCGCATTGACTGCCCTGCAGTCTGTGCCTTTCCCCCTCTGCTCCCGGCAGTTTCGCGGGATTCTCTGCCCCTTTCTCTTCCCCAAGGGCGTGGATGTGCAGGTCTGCTGACCCTGGCCCGACAGTGCCGGTCGGCACGGCAGGTGTGCCAATCGGCACCTATGCCCCTTTTTCAGCCTTTTGCTTCTCATACTCTTTTTCTGATCGAATGCAGGCTTTTACTGTTTCATCAGTGTACTTTGTACTTCAGGGAATCCAGGTGTACTATTTTTCTATCTCTTCTGCTTATGCCGATCGGCACCACCAATATGCCGATCGGCATGACTGTATTTTTGCTCATTTTCATCCTTTTTGTTGATGCTTTTTTATGGTCAACACACGAGAAATGCTAGATCGCGCGAGTCGCGAACGGATTGATTTGCCGCGGGATGACAGGAGGTTCAGACCACCTATACAGGAAGTCGGACGCCCGTAGCTAGTGCCGCGACATTGATCGTTCGGAGGATAACTACCACACTTACGTGATGGCGGACGGCTAGGTTTACAAGCAAACCCGCAAAGAGATACACAATGCCTTACGTGACGAAGAACGGACTAGTTTACAAGCAAACTAGCAAAGACCGTCGAAGCTCTCGCCCAGGAGGGACCCCGTCAGGGCGTGGACGTCGCCGGCATGCCCTAGGAGTCTAGGACGTCATCTCTGGTCATAGAGATCAGAGGACGAACAGCATGGTTGAGGTTTGGAGAAGTAGGGTTGAGGTTTGGTAGATTCGATTGGGTTGGATGATTCTGCCTCAATCGGCCGTGACCCTCTGTATATAAAGGGTGGGGAGGTTGTACCCCGGTAGGACTCTTCCGGAACTAGATTTAGGAAATTCGGAACCGATTCTGTTTAGATTTTCGGTTTTCCTTCCATATTTTGTATCTTTCCCATATTCCTTCCTTCGGAGCTCTTTCTTGACAAGGAAGACAAAATCAGACCAAACTACGACTCTTCCGAGCGATTCTCCGATCCGCTCGACCCTTCGGGGCAAGGAGTCAAGTGCCTCGCACACTTCTCCTTCTCGCCCGACCCCTCAGCAGGGGTCGAGAGCGCCTGGGCTCCGATCCGCCCGACCCTCTGGAACCCGGGGTCGGACTGGGGTCGCCCCCGGGTAGTTGTTGTAATTGCTACTTCTGTACACTTCTTTCTATGCCGCCAGAGTCCCTGTCCTCCTTTTTAAAATAAGTAAACAATAACAAAAAAACCTTACGCCAACTCTGCCTCACAGCCCTTTGCTGGTTAACATAAGATCGTTAGTCGGATGTACGTATACTTCTATCATCTGAAACAGGGGCAGTTGTGAACAAACGTTCCTGTTTTGGCCACTTGTTATGTACATATAATGTTCAATGGGATCTTCAGGGCTTTCTACCTTGGTTGCGACTGTATGCAGATCCTGAGAAAGAGATTGAGAGCCCATGTATGTTCTCTCGAGCAAGAAGTAGTAATCGAAAAGGAACAGTAAAATTAAGTCAAGGACTTTGTGCATGGGCAGTACGATATTTTTCAAGAAACATACGAAATCCAATGTGTTGTCACATGCGTAATTCAATGATACTGTCCCAAAATTTCTGTACCGCTCTTATAAATATAAATAGCAGCTTTTCTTTTTTTTCAGTTAACTAGGGGCACACAGTTTGTACAAAATGGGAGATAGACACCACTTCATTAGGGCAGAGGTCAATGTAATTTTCTGGCTCAACTGTTGGAACCAGTTGGTTCTCTTTTTGCATTGGAACAGACTTTCTCCTCAAATAAGTAAAAAATGACAAAATCTCTCAAACCAGACTACAGTTCAACTGAAGATGAGCTTCTACCTTGTCTAGAACTACCGCTGCACAACCGATCATCAACAACGTAGGTTGCATTCACTCCCATCATCCATGAACCTACTGATATATCTGCATTGACGTGCTGCAAGATAGTGTTGTATTCAGATAAATGCAAACATGATGCTAAGCCTGGATGGCATAAATAAACCACCAGAAATTGACCATTATATGACTATTTTGCTAAGCTTCTGGCAATATGTTAGCCAGGTAATGGCACCCAGATTTGATGAAGTGTCTTCAAATAAATTAGATACAAAAAGTATACAGTCAAAAAGAAAAATAATTGTTCAAGAATGATGAACTGTGTGCAATCATGTTGAATTGCCGACGTTCCATGAATTCAAAAGCTTAGGGAATGATGAACGTGTCACTGCTTTTACGAATTTGGACAATGTTGCTCAAAATGATTTAACGAGACAAAAACAGGTAGATGTTTTTGTAGCGAGCCAAATTCTTTGAAAGAATAAACAAAGAACCAGAAGCATGGGGAAAATACCGGTCTCATGGGAATTACAATTAGTGAAAACATAAATCAAAAGTGAGAGAGAACATATAACGAAGAAGAAGCATACATTGCTCTCCAAGTATGCATATAGCTTGAGAGCTAGCCTGTAGAGCTACGTACGAGACAAACTGATGCATAAACAAATATAAAAGGATTGCTCATTAATAGTTAGTTTGCATGATATCAAAATAATAAATGTAAAAACATTTAGATAAATGCAAGAGAGTCGTCGTTCTAACCTCCTTGTGGACCACGTGCGAACAACTCATTCAGCCGTACCATTAAAGTCAAAGATAAGGCCACAGATGAAACCTCTCCACGGTCCGTGAAGGCCTAAGGCCCGAATTACTCTGGTAAAAGCCAATGCACCGGTCAGGTCCCATAGCGATAAAGGCCCAAGTTATACATGCCCTTTTGTATCATCCAAAGAGTAACAAAGTTTAATAATGATCTAGTTCTTTTTCTTACAAATTAGCATTGAGAAAAATATAAATATATTTTTTTTCAAAAGATGCATATATAAGATAATCGAAAAATCATTTTAATTCAGAACTAGAATGACCATTGATTTTTCTTGCATGCCTGGACCAAGACCCCTTTTAGCTACTGGCGGACAATCTGCAGGTATGTTCATTAAGAGGTCACATGCAGGGCTTGATGAAAGCCTTGTCGACATCCAGCAATGTAGTATATGCATTATTGGTGGACCTATTTCATGATGCCTCATCTTTGATTTCATTGCCAGGCTGGGTTGAGTTTGTTGGCATGCCCAACATGAGAACACGCTGGATGAACCACTACTTTAGGCCACTTGAGCATCAATCAATACTACAGACTAGATCTTCACAGACGCGGCATCTCAGATGGGGAAACAGACCCATCTGTAAACCTGGTATCTCAAATGGCCTCATGAAGAACAGTCTCTGGTAATTTGCGCCGTCAAATTAAGGACCTAAGGGCAACATATCTCAGACAGGGTATAACTAGCCCCGTCTGAGATAATCGAGGCCTAATATCTCAGATGGGGTATAACTAGCCTCAATGCTTTTTGGCTGCTCGTGTTTAGACGCAAGACCATGGGACCCATTAATCATCTGCTGGAGGGGAGCAGATAGACGCATTTAACTCAAAACATGTGGGCAGACAATGCCCACTACTTCGACGGGACGCGCACGCGCCTGACAACAAACCGTACCAGAATAGTAACAGGACATGTTGCAAAGGACGTGCCGGATTGACGTCTCACGTGATGGCTCCATAGTAACGAAGACTTTGGAGGCACGACTCGGTGCAACGCACTCATTCCTACCGACAGTTGGCACGCCAAGTAGGGGACCTCAGCGCGGTGAGATAGGTCCCAGGTTCGTTCGTGTGCCTCGGCGACTTGGACCTCATCGTGACCCGCACGAGCGGGCTGGAGCAGTTGCCTCCACTCAGTGGCTTCGTCTCGACGACCGTAACACCGCCGTCCCGACAACCGCGGAGTTTGTAGGGATGGCAGAGTACGACTCCGACTCCGACGACCTCCTCGACGACGACTCCGAGATGGGAAGTCACCATCCCTCTCGCAAGTGCTTTGTGCTCGAGCCGGCGGACGGCAACCTCACCAAGCGCAGCGATGAGGAGGGAGACGAGAGAGGGGAGAATGATCCCCATCCGCATGACGATGGCGCCGCTGCACAAGCCGGTGCGTTGTTGGCGCACCGCATGAGGCCGCGCCACCGGTCGTCGCCCCGGTGGCTCGCCCAGCGGTTGCAGCTCGAGCAGCTACGTCAGACCCTCCACGTCAGGAGGACCCACATCTCGAGGAGCTGGCTCGAGCGAGAGATCATGCGGCGGCAAGCCCCCAGTGGACGCGCGCGGGCCATGGCACGCAGAGTTCAATGTCAAATCGTTGGGGACCACGCCAATGCATACCAACGCTTCCCTCGCGCCTGCCAAAATATTGGCGTGATGACAGCTTTGGTTCGTGGCCCTTCGCCTCCCGCAAACAACGCCGAGCAAAAGGCTCGACGGGAGCTCCACGAGCTTCCCGATCTCATAGTGGAGCTGCAAGCGCAGAGCTCACTGTCTTGGCGACATGAGCTCAGCGGCCTCTGTCGTCCATCAGCGGAGCAAAATGCTCCTGAGGCTTCCGTGCATCAACCGCCATGCGGTGGAGGGGGCGCTAACGTGGTAGAGGGATCGAACAACGTGTTGGACCAATCCGCGATGCGTGCGTGATCTTGAATGCACATCAACAGGAGCGGGAACACGGCCGACGGCGCGGAGCTGACGACCGCGGCTATCTTTCCCGGCGCGGCGGACGCTATGACTCGTCTAGGATCATAGCCCGAGTCCACCGCCCTCGAGGCCGCAAGCCTTTGGGCGCCACATTCTTCATGCACCGATACCGCAACGGTACTGCACGCCGACCAATGTGGTCAAGTACTCCGGGGAATCGAACCCCGTGCTCTGGTTGGAGGACTACCGGCTCGCATGTCAGGCCGGTGGTGCGGACAATGACTCGTTCATCATCCGCAACCTCCCGCTCTACCTCGCCGACTCTGCGAGAGCATGGCTCGAGCATCTCCCTTGTGGGTCCATCCAAGACTGGTCGGATCTCAAGGAGGTGTTCGTCAGCAACTTCCAAGGCACTTACACACGCCCTGGGAACCCATGAGACCTCAGGAACTGTCGGCAGAAGGCCAGCGAGTCCCTGCGGGACTATATTCGGTGTTTCTCTCGGCAGTGCAATGAGCTTCCGAACATCGCTGATGCTGACATGGTCAGCGCATTCTTTGCCGAGACCACGAACAAGCACCTAGTCCACAAGCTGGGGTGCAAGTGCCCTCGCATGACCATGGAGCTGCTGGACATTGCCACCGACCACGCATTTGGCGAGGACGCGGTGGGGGCGATCTTCGACCGGGCACCAGGCAAGAACAAGAGGGAGGAAGGAGCTAGTGCCGACACCTCCACACAGCCCGACAAGAAGAAGAAGAAGAAGAAGAAGGGCGACCGACCCTGTCACGAGACCAACCTCGTGGCAGCGGCCGACTGCGGCAAGGGCAAGAAAGCTGCAAACGAGCCGACCCCCGACTTCTTCGAGAAGATGCTTGAGGGGCCACGCCAGAACCACGCGTACCCCATCAAGAACACATACAAGGACTGCAGGCAGATGAAGAAATTCTTGGCCGACGGTTCCAGGAATTAGGAGTCGAAGGGTTCCGCTGCCAAGGATGACGGCGCCGTCAAGGATGAAGATGACTATTTCCCCACACGAGACCGACTGTGTCATGATCTTTGGCGGGCCGGATGCTTGCGCACCTAAGAGCAGGAAGAAGCTGAAGCGCCGAGAGGTGTACTCGGCCGAGCCGACGACCACCACTTTTCTTAAGTGGTCCGACTCCGCCGTCACTTTCGACGGTCCGATTGGGACGCTATTCGCTCGTCGTCGACCCTATCATTGGCACGAAGTGGCTCACCAAAGTCCTCATGGACGGAGGCAGTGGCCTCAACATCTTGTACGTGTAGTGGCGGTTTGGCCCGCCCGTGGCAACAGGCCAATTTGGCCTATGGCTACAGTGGTGTTCTTTTGTAGTGCACGTACCTATTCAACGACAATGCCACCAGCGCGCCTCCGGATCGCCACCAGCGACAACGCTGACAGCATGCTTCCGAATCGTGGCATTTCAGCCTTGACCTGACGATGCCTTGAACTACGATCACCTCCGGATCGCTGAGTTGCAGGGAACATTACGGGCAGCTATATATCACCGCAACCATCACGGTCGCTGTCGTTGAAAGATGATGCTGAATTAGGAAAGGCGACGTCGGGGGTGTGATGAGAGGCGAATATGATCGGCGACGACGATTGATGAGGACATGACTCCTTCGGATACAACCAAAGCTCCTCCTGTTTACATGCAAATTGCAAGCACTAGACTTCATACGCGACAATTGAATTTACGAATGAGCTTGTTCCTTGTGAAATCTATATCTAATTTTGAGAATATATTGCTACCTAGGAACCATGGAGATGATGATGAGATGATTAGAGAGGGAGTCCCACATCAACGGTGATCACGTCTCGCCTCCCGATTGACTCCTGCTGCTAGACGAAGATGATCAGCGAGAAGAATTCAGCGGCAGAGATGATCGGTGCCAAAGATGATCATGTGTTAGCTGACGACGATCGACGTCACGCGAACGACTACGTCACGGGTAAATGGGGAAATCAATAAACAGGAAAGCTATTCCATGCATAAAATGATAAATTCAATCGAACATAATCAGGTGGGTACGCGTTGGGGGGGGGGGGGTAGATAGAAAGTTTGGTGAGAAAACATCGCACCATATCCTCTACTTTGCATAGGTTGCGTAACTCAACGTTACGTCCTGGTAACGCATCAGCAAGGCTCCATGTTATTCGGTGTTAAGGCTAGGCGATCAACGGTTAGATGGTGGACCCAATTAGATCAACCGTTGATTAGGAGATGTGTAGATAAGTTGTTGGTGATGGATGATTTGCAGCAACTCGTGCTTTATTTGTGTAGATTACCCTCAATTTGATGAAAGAATGGCCATTAGTATTGAATTTTTTAGATCAGATCTACACCATCGGATAAAACTAATGGCCATTAGGTTCGAGAAATTGATGGTCATTATTTTGGACAATAAAACTGCTCATCTTTACAATGAAGGTCGTGTTTGGATACAGTTAGCTTTCACGAAACCAATGATCTGAGGGAGGATAGTTTCTTGCTTTTTTAGAAACTGGTTAATAGTTGTCGCATAAAGCCTGTTAGAAATTGGACTGTTTGTTTGGATCCAACGTAGCTTTTAAAAGCAGGTTTCCTAAAAATTGAGTGGATCCAAATAGGGCCTAAATTGCACTTTTTTTTTGTGATTATACAGTACAACTCAGACACTCACAACGCACGCACACTCACCCCTATGAACGCACATACGCAAACCCTACCCCTATGAGCATCTTCGAAGACTGAGCCGGCAAATCCTCGAGATTGACGAAGTCACCACTGGCGCCTCGCTGTCGACGCCACGTCGCCTATCGCTGAAAGCACAAAGCCGTTAAATCCTAGAAAATTCGCTCCCACGGGAAGTCGAACCCAGGACCTGAGAGGTGCTACTCGGATGCCTTAACCACTTGGCCAAGACCCCTTTCATGCCTAAATTGCACTTGGTGTTTTCGTTCAGCAAGATTTTCGTCAGTCTGTTTTTCTGATCGTTTTCCCCTCTATAACATATTATGCACCACTGCCATTGAACCGTTCATTCTTCTCGACCGACGAACAACATGTTTGGATACAACGCACGCACACTCACCCCTATGAACGCACATACGCAAACCCTACTTCTATGGGCATCTTCGAAGACTGAGCTGGCAAATCCCCGAGATTGACGAAGTCACCACTGGCGCCTCGCTGTCGATGGCCATGTCGCCTACCGCTGAAAGCACGACGCTGTTAAATCCTAATAAATTTGCTACCACGGGGAATCGAACCCAGGACCTGAGGGTTGAGGCTCTTATAACTACTTGGCTATAGACCCTTTCGCCGATTGCTGGATAGTTAATAGGCTAAAGCCACAGGAGGTCCTCCCCCCGTAGGTCTTGTTTTTTGTTCTTGCTTGGGCATTTTCATATTTCAATTTTTTTGGTCACTGCCATCTTGGAATGCTGATTTGATGAAACATATTTATTCAAAAATTTCTGAAGGTGTTTATGGTACATGATTCAATGAAGAAGGCACTAATTTGGATATTTCTGCAAATGACATAGATTTTCATACGGTTTGTACCATATTAGGCGTGCATCTTAATAAACAAAATGTCTATGAATCGATGTTTCTTTTGTGATACTCCGTAGAAACGCAGGGTAGTTTGCCAGTGATAGGTAATAGATAAGATTTATTCTTATCACTTTCTTTTAACGTACCGTCGTTTGTTGGTTGTGTTGTTGATTTAATGGGTATCCATTTGTGGTGAATTTTGTACTAGGCAGATTTCCTGGTGCATTACAACATTTTTAGATCCGTCTATGCCGCTTCGTGACCAAGAGAGAATTATTCAACCAAAAGATTTATTAAATTTTCATCAAAAGCGAAACACATCCAGACAATTTCAAAAACGACCTCACTGGAGAATGGTGACACAAATTGTTCTTGGACTTATGTTCATCATTCGGTGGGTAATCCAGCATCCTTCTCCACACCGCAGAAAACCTTGAGTGGCTCAGGTAACATCCACCCTTCAGCAGAGTGCCGGAACTTGCTGTAGTCGTCGTTGGTGCAGGGATGGTACAACAGAGGGTGGTCATCATCGACGAGCTCATCCATCGCACTAAGAAGGACGCCGTCCTTCCCATGGAAGCCGAACAGCATGGAGAGGCGCTCACGGTTGCTGGGCGACCTCACACGGTGGAAGCCCGCAGGGACCCTTCCGTTAGTAATGACCTGTGATGGTGGTGTCAGAATTGAAGACGCACACGCACTCAGCAAAGAGGGAAGGAGAGCGTTGATGTTACCGTGTACAGCTCGCCGGCCAAGAAGGTGAACGTGCCCCGCCCAGGCGGCACGGGTAGCCAGCTCCCATCCTTCGTCTTCACCTCGAGGCCCTCCACCTCGTGCTGGGTAATTGTGGTGAGCAGGCTGTGGTCACGGTGCGCCCCCATGGACATGCTGGTCACCGTGTCCGGCGGGATTCCGTAGCTCGACAACCGGATGGCGTAGACGAGCGAGGCCCAGTGCGCATCGATGTGCTCCTCCTGAATCCCGAGGCCCTCAAGGATCATCTTCTCCACCGTTTGCACCAGTGGAAGCATGTTCTTGGACACCGACACAATCGTGTCGCTGCACATGGACACCACGACAGAGTTATATCATGCGACGTGAAATGGATGTACCTCGACTGAGAGAATTACCAGAAGTCAGGGTTTCCCTGTGGCCACAGGAGGTCGGCGAACTCGCGGACGCGGCCCGCGTCGTCGGGGGAGTCGTAGATACCCATGCTCTCAAAGTTCAAGCCGGGCATGTTGGACATGTAGCCTTTGAAGGGCTCCAATCTGTTGACGGTCCGCTGCTTGGCCTCCACTGGGAGCGCAAAGATCTCCGGCACGGCGCGGCTGAACAGGGCCTCCCAGAGCTCTAGGTCGAGAGCATCGTGCGTGACCACGACATAGCCGTGCGCCACCATGGAGGCAGTCACCGCGTCACGGGCTTTGACCCACCCTGGGCCTCCATGCTCCAGTCCACGGAGGTCGACCGGGGCGATCTCCATCAATCCCTGCAGCTATGAGCTACTAGGGGGAGTATACGGGGATACGGTGGTGCTGTGGGTTGCTGGGCTGGCTTTATAAGCCAAGGGCAATGGTGGTCGTGGTGAGAGGGCTCCAGGAGCGGGATCTGCTGGGATCTCCAATACTGAGTTCAATCATGGAAAAAATTACATTTGTTTCATGGAGATGGAAAAAATTACACTACCTCGCTCCTTAATAAATCATAGGAACATGTATTACTTCTGACAATGACATAAATGATGACAAATATAGCGGTGCGCAATGCCATGGGTATTAGAGATATAACTCGTACATAATTGTTTTCTTAATTCAGATTTTTACGCTGCTGACTAATTGAATCAATCTGGAAGATTTATACAACGACGACTACACCGCGGCGGGTAGTCATCTACCCACGTCTATCCCAACGTGTGAGGGCGTCTCGTGGAGGAGTGGGGGGCACATTGCAGAGAGAAGAATCGTGAAAGCAGATGGTGTCGAGCAGTGGCTTAATTTTGGGAGGCGCATTAACCGTATCTGCCATAATTTTTGGGATGTAGTGCTGAAGATCCCTTAATAAACATTACCTATCCCTTGGTCAATCCAATTTTTTGCTACTCTCGATCCAGTATCTCCTCAGTCCCACTCCCACCTAATTTGGGAATTGATTTCCTTGTCTAGCAGCACTGGTCCCACCTCTAACTGTGGAGGCTGCAGGTGCATCCACACGCATACATTCAGATGATTTATCCTATATACGAGAAAATTAAAAATGCCTCCAGGAAACATTTTTTTTAAATAATCCAAAAATCATTTCATTATTTTTTCAACAAATTGTATGTAGTCAGTGATACATACTATGTGTGTGCAATATCTCAATTCAAAATAATTTTTTATTTTAGGCTACACACAATTGACAAAAGTGTCTATAAGTGAAGTGAACAATACAAATCAAATAAATATGGTGCGGTACCCCTTCTCGTTCCTCCGCCTTTCCCCTTGTGAGTCGCTCCCAGACCCCAACTCTTTCCATCGGCACTCCATCAGCACAATAATCCGCTGCTTGTGCCGGTCCTTCTTCTCGTGGAGGCTGACGGTAAAGAAATACGTCCACAAGTCGAAGTGGTGCTCAATCCCCAGAAGCATGCTGTCGGCCAGCCAGAAGGTGAGGTCCAAATATAGTGGGCAAATATCTACAGGCTATGTTAGGTCCAAATATCGTATGACGTGAAATATAACAGGCCCACTTGCAGCTGGCACATAGGTCCAATTATTATTAGATGGCACGATACTCATTAAGAATGTGGTGCCCTATACTCATTAGACGTTGTCATCTACCAAAACTTGGTCCCTGTATTGATGGTATCTAATTATTTGGGTCGAGCAGCAGCTCAATTCAACATCAACTACCCATCATGTATTTCTGTCGGACCCCTCCATGATTTGTGTCCAATTGACCTAATTATATGTCAGTTCAATCGCTACTCCATGGATTTGTTTTCTCAAATTGGGAGTTACCCACATAGAAGAAATGCATACGGCCTCTTTATTTCATTTATTTAACATAGACGGCAAATCGCTTTATAACTAACCAGCATACAAGCCACTCGTATAAAAGTGTTGGATTCAGAGGAACCCAACGGAACTCATCAGACCCTCGCTAATTTACTCTTTAATTTGGATCATTAGTGAAAGATCACAACATAATTAGTAGAGCTGACCCCATGATATTTT
Organism: Urochloa ruziziensis; assembly: GCA_015476505.1. Taxonomy (NCBI): domain Eukaryota; kingdom Viridiplantae; phylum Streptophyta; class Magnoliopsida; order Poales; family Poaceae; genus Urochloa; species Urochloa ruziziensis. Next base: position 448,675 of record WEIB01000097.1, read on the forward strand.
CCTTGAGCTTCGCCCCTAGCGACGATGATCAAGCCTGTATCCACGACCCAGCATCAGTTTTGCAGTAAGCTGATGCAGGCTCGGATGGTGTGCTGAACTGATGCTAGGTAACAACCGTCTCCAAGATATGAACGAGGGAGTGCCCGGTCAAATTGAGTTAGCATCGAGGTCGACCCTGAAGCTGCACGTGAAAGATTTACAGCGTTAATAAACCAAGGCCATCTAGCATTCTAGTGTGTCACCGAACCACTCAGCTTGCGGCCAGATCCAGCATATGCATGTGGCCTTATGAATGCCTGCATGCATGCTGTCGGCTGGCCAGCACGTGAGGTCCAAATATAATTCGCTAATATCTACTTGCCGCTCCAAATCTGGTGGCACGTATGTCCAATTATTATTAGATGGCACGATACTCCATATGGATGTCGTGACTCATTAGACGTTGTCGTCTACCAAACATTGGTCCTTGTAATAGATGGCATCAAATGAATTGGGCCTATGGCTGCAGCTACAAATGATTTTACTTTGGATAATAACTAATGATAAGGCACCGGAGACAGGCCTTGGATAAGCACTGGTGTTTCTTTCCCCTAGTGTCCAGGGTAATCTCCAGAAATTGGGGATCCCGGTGCGCAAAGAAAAATAGGGCCAAATTTTCCAAACAATAAAGTGGTACTGATATAACTAAATAGATTATAATGCTACCAGAGTAAATGGAGCAGTCCAACAACAAAATTTCATCGAGATCTTTGTCGGATTCGGGTCCATGGAGGGCATGGTCACTACTACAGAAACCCCTATCACAGCCGGTTCGCAACCCCCATCACAGCCGGTTTTGGGGGGCGGCTGAGATAAAGCGGCTGTGATAGTCCCCACTATCACAGCCGGTTTTCAAAAACCGGCTGTGATGGGGGGACTATCACAGCCGGTTTTTGTCTAGAACCGGCTGTGATAGTGGGGTGATCACAGCCGGTTTTTTTCTAGAACCGGCTGTGATGGGGGATATCACAGCCGGTTCTAGGCTATGGCCGGCTGTGATAGGCCCCCTATCACAGCCGGCCATAGCCTAGAACCGGCTGTGATCTTTTTTTTTCATTTTTCATATAGCAAATATATTTCGCATATATATCAAATATTCCATAAATATCAATCACATATTCAGAACCCACATATAAAGCACGATGCATCCAAATATAACATTTCAACGAAACCATCTGGACGTTATTACATTAAGTTCATACACATCAAGTTCAATACATGCATATCAAGTTCCGCTACGCTACGAGTGCATGTCACATATATTACAAGTTCCATCTAGTCTCACGGCTTCATAATGTTGTATTCTCCATCTTCGGCTATAACATGTTCGAGAATGAACCCGGCAAGCTGTTCTGAAAGTGCAATTATCTCGGTCGCAATCATCGCGGACGCACCAACCTCGGCTTCCTGTAACATGAGTGAGAGCGAAGCAAGCACATGAGTAGTGAAGTAAGAACATGAGTTAGTGAATCAAAAATGCATTAACATATATGGCTAAAACTATTGAGAAAGTAAAAGACGATACGAACCCTAGTTAGGTTCACATAAAGCGGTAAACCCCCACAAACCTGTCTCTCTAGAGCGCTAAAGTCGTCACCAGTGTAGCAGTGGATGTAGTGCATGACATAGTACCCGCAGTGATTGTTTCCCATCGGCTGCTTTTTAATCCACTTTGTAGATGATACAGTGAATTTATCTGTGACGAAGGGTCTATGCAACCCTTTGTTTTCCTTTTTCTTGCAATACATTTTGAAAGCCCTACAGGACATTTTCGGAGTGAATGTGATCAGGCAGATGCAATCAATTTTGATCCAAAAGAGTGATTTGTCTATACTTACTTGTTTAGTACTTGAATGAGTGGATTGATCATATGAAGAGGCCTATCTTTTGAGTCATAAACCTTGATGGAACTTTGAAGAATGCAAATATCCAAGAGAACATAATGGCCGCTGTAAACCAAAGGGTGAAACATGATCATTTTTGCCGCGTAACTAACAACGGTTAGATAAAGGAGAGATGAAATGTAACTAGGAAAACACTTACAGGAAGTTGTACGGTAGAAGTATGCTTTCCTTCATTTTAAGAAGGCAAAAAGCATTGTACAAATAATGCATGGTATCAACATTTGCAAAATTCTTCTCATTTACTGCAACAGGGTCCAAGAAGGCTATGTCTTTAATCCCACGCTCTTTTAACAAGTGGGACTCCATCCTAAAAAAGATCTAGTTGTAAAATGCATTGTGTTGAGCAAAAGAAGTGAACAGAATGTACATCAGAAGAGAATACTTACAAGCACCACAGGAAGAGGATGTTGACGTCGAGAGCATCTTGCTGGTACAACTCAAATAGAGACTTGTATTCGAGGTACCTGTCGTGACGAGGACTGCCTTCAATTATTTGGCCAAAGAATTCCTTTGGGTACCTCACTCCAAAGTAAATGCCGGATTGACGTTTGTACCAATCATGCAAATTCCTCATCTTCATCGGTAGGCCAGGCAATTCTTCTGGGCGAACTAGGTCTTTCCCGTGCTCAAACGTCCAAGCTAATTTTGTTGGAGCAGTGACAAGGTAACCATCTTCCTTCGCTATATTGTCCAAGTCTTCCTCAGTCATGCCACCTTCCATGCAAAATCGAGCTTTAATTGATTTCTCCTGATCAAGGTTATCTTGGTGCTTCAGCTTGCTAAATTCCAACATTGACTTCTTAGCAGTGATTCGCTCAAAGTCTGTCTTTGGCGGTTTGTTATTCCCCGTTTGCTTAACCGAGCACAACTTGTGAAAGTGCTCAACCGCCTGTCTGCCTACCGTCGGATCGTCCTTATCAGGGAGGAGGGATGTTATGCTTCCACTCACCGCTTTTTTCTTCTCTTTTAGCGGATACGGGCTTGAGTTGCATGCTCGCCGCTTCTGCGATGATCTGGTCCTCACCGGACTTTCAGTGAATGCACTTAGCAAGGACCTCGTAGCCGGCCTGCGAGGAGGAGTTGGTTCCCTTGGGGGGGTTTCTTTCCTTGGAGGTGGACTTGGTTTATTTCGAGGCGGACTCTGATCTATTTGAGGGCTAGGCTGACTTGGTACCCTCTCCGGTGGAAACGTGTTCTCGTCTGACGACCCTTCCGAATCAGAATCAGTAAAGGATATGTAGCACTTCCGCCACGCCACAAAGCATCCAAGGTTATCCTTGAGCTTAACCTTGTCATCCTGCCCTGCAATTTCCAACTCAACTACGCCGTATTTCTTCTTCACAAGTGCGTCAAGTGTCACTCTTGCAAAACCGGTCGGCAGTTCTCGACAATGCAAAACCTCTTTCTCTCGGGTAGGCTGAGCTAGACCTATGGCCACCTTGGTCTTGATAAACCCCGACATCACATATAGCTTACAAGCCTTTGGTTCAGTGATCTCATCCACCGGGAATCTGTTATTGGGGTCTTCTACGGGGGGATGTGCATTACTCCCGCAACTGCTTCGAGGCAGCACAACTGGGCTAGCGAGAATGTCGCAGCCATCTTGAGCTGCAACAAGAGGACGCTGGCTCTGGCTTTGCTCAAGCAACTCTCCACGAATCTCCTCGCGAATCGTCTCACGCAACTTTGCTTGAGAAGCATCCATTTCATCACGAACTTTCTGCATAAGATCTTCAACTACTGCTTCTCGCTGTGCTTTCGACCTTGATCGACTTCTGTACGAGTCAGAATATTCGGCGAAGCCAAGCTGCCACGGAACTAGCCCCATTCCTCGTACGCGGCCAGGATGCTCTTTGGTTCCCAAGGCTCGGCTCAGCACGTCATTCTCCCTATCTGGAACAAAAGCACCTGAGGAAACCTCCTCACGTACTTCTTGGATCCGTTTCACCAGATGTTTGGCACGTTCATCTTTGCTCACAAGCTTTCCATCAGGACCGTGACTACTCCCATGGGAGAGAGCAAATATCAAAGAACGCATCTCCCATCCTACGGTCTCGGGCACGACACCATTCTTTTCCATCTCTTGAAACTCTGCGTCCCATTGCGGTAACTTGCGCACGATCCCACGAGTTCCCAAGTTATGAGGGAGGGGGTTACTCAGTGCATTTTCAGTGTTCCGCTGACTCATTTCTTTGGCCTTAGTGCTACTCTTGTATGCAAGAAAGTCAGCCCAGTAAGCCCTTTGGCTTGGGTATTGATCCCAGTCTGGCTCGGTTCCCGCCTTGACATGCTTATATAGTATACACCTAAATTGCTTAAATCTCTCACCCATTGTCTTCAAGACCTTTTTCTTCGCTATTTCCCGCGCCGAGTCACTTGGGAAGATAAAGCTCTCCAACAACTTCTCCCAACATAACTCCTTGATCTGGTCCGGCACTGTGAGGTTCGGATCCTCCTTTCCGTTCCAGCTCTGATATTTTATCGGAACATTATCCCTCACTATATTTCCGATGGCCGTTTTGTAAGGCCCCTGGACCGTAATAGGATCTACTGGCTCTCCGGATGCATCGACCGCGTTTATTACAGTTCGCCCTTGAGGCATCTTGCTTCGGCCTCGCTTGCCCTTAGGTTTTTCTGATGTTTCGGTCACCTCTGACCTGTTTCCAACATGCTCCTACGTGCAGAGATCAAAACTAATGAGATCAATTTGTCACCAAACTAATTTAGGCTGCAGGTGTGTGCAAACGAACTACCTCCTCAGCACCAAAGTCTAGGTTGAGGTACGCGGAAGGGCTTCCTTCGTGGTTAGCACCATCATCTCCGCCATCCTGGTGAGCACCAGCATTCTCCGCTTCATTCGCGTCTTGTTTCCCAAAACGGGCTCTCAACCGTGTGAAATGACGCATTTTCCTTACATAAAGTGAATAAAAACTAAGATTCTTATTTATAAACTATCCCCTGTATATATTAACCATTTTAGGAGCTTAATTAAAATTGTCCAAACCAAGATACGATATGATGTCCAAACCAAGTTCTAGTTAAGTCAATGCTTAAATACGAAAAGTGATGCTTAAATCAATAGCTCAGAACAGATAATTTTATTTTTCTGACGTGTCTAGTGATGGGTTACCGTCTTAGCGACAACCTTTTATATTTGTCCTCGATCTTTGACTGATAAAAAAGGACAAAAAGGTAAGATAACTACGTTAGTTTATTCATCTAAGGAGTTTTGTCGATTTTTATTTGTTATTTTCTTTTATGATAAGATCGCTGATCACTATTAGAAAAAACAATGTAAGATAATAGCAAATGGATTTGATTTCATGCATGATTGCCTAAGGATCAATTTCTGCCATCACCAACAAACACCTTGAAAATGGAAGCATGTGGACCAATGAGAGCACAACGAGTAGGCACTATATAGCATATAGTAAAAAAACATGGACTAAACCAGTAATTAACTTGAATGGATGAGCACCAAACAAGTGATAGGAACTAGTGAAGTGACTGGTTAGTGGCATCATCGAGACGTCGATGGTTGGTCATCCAAAAGTACATGTCGGCATTTTATCGAACACCTTCAGTGCAAGGGGGGAGGGGGTGGATCCGGAGCACACCTGGGTCGCGGGGGCGCCGGGGTCGGGGTCGCCGGGGGCGTGGTGGAGCGCGGGGGCGCCGGGGGCGTGGTGGAGCGCGGGGGCGCCGGGGTCGGGGTCGCGGCGTCGGGGGGCGCGCGGCGTCGGGGGCGCTCGGGGGCGCGCGGCGTCGGGGGCGGCGGCGTCGGGGGCGCGCGGCGTCGCGTCGGGGGCGCTCGGGGGCACGCGGCGTCGGGGCGCGCGGCGTCGGGGAGCGCGGCGTCGGGGGCGGCGGCGTCGGGGCGCGCGGCGTCGCGGCGGGGGCGCTCGGGGGCGCGCGGCGTCGGGGGCGGCGGCGTCGGGGAGCGCGGCGTCGGGGGCGCGCGGCGTCGCGGCGGGGGCGCTCGGGGGCGCGCGGCGTCGGGGGCGGCGGCGCGACGACGGGGACGGCGAGCAGAGCGTGGATGAAAATTTGGAACGGGCGGGCGCGCGGCACGGGCTATTTAGAAAGGCATCACAACCGGTTTTAAAGAAAAACCGGTTGTGATGCTCAGCATCACAGCCGGTTTTTCTTTTAAAACCGGTTGTGATGCTCAACATCACAACCGGTTTTTGTTTAAAACCGGTTGTGATGGTGGCATCACAGCCGGTTTTAAACAAAAACCGTTTGTGATATATTTTTCCATTTTAACAGCCGAAAAATCATTTAATTCATAGAAAATAGAATAAGTCTCGAAAAAATTTGAGACTCCTGCACTAGGCTAAACTTAGTGTATATCACATATTAAAAATATGTATACTGTATGAACAATTTCAAAAATGTTTGAGTGTGTGCGAAATACACATTGGAATAACGAGACACGTCTTTTGCTTTAGTAACGGTCGCTAGTTTTGATGTAGTGCAAAAATTTGAATCTCTAATTTCAAATCTTACATCATACACTTTATTCAAATCTTACATCATACACAATCACAGCCGGTTTTAAACAAAAACCGTTTGTGATATATTTTTCCATTTTAACAGCCGAAAAATCATTTAATTCATAGAAAATAGAATAAGTCTCGAAAAAATTTGAGACTCCTGCACTAGGCTAAACTTAGTGTATATCACATATTAAAAATATGTATACTGTATGAACAATTTCAAAAATGTTTGAGTGTGTGCGAAATACACATTGGAATAACGAGACACGTCTTTTGCTTTAGTAACGGTCGCTAGTTTTGATGTAGTGCAAAAATCTTACATCATACACAATCCAAGTCTTACACAATCACGCACATTATTAAATTATTACAAAACCATAACACAATATCACAACCGGTTTTCTTACAATATCACACTGATAGCACAACACGCATTAATAAGTCCTTACAACACCATAATACAGTAGTCTATCTACCCCTGCACGCCACAAACCCTCATGAGATAAGTAGAATAGTTTACATCAATAATGTTTATATTAAGATAACGATCCACATAATCTAGTGCATATATTAATGCACTATCCTTTGCCTTATAATTCGCATCCAATGTCTCACCATATATTGTCATCGAAGGGACTTCTGGTGAAGTCAAGGTTACAAATGCTTGAAAACCACCATTTACTCGATAAGAATGTGGCGGTATGAATGAGTAACCCAACTGTGGTAGGATGTGATGCAACACTTCTCTCAGACCATTCTCTGTGTGCAGGAATCCATTATACAAGTCATCCTATACGTTAAACATATAAAATTAAGAGTTAAATTTGACATTTTAGTAAAAAATTAAGGAAAAAATAACATATGCATCAGAGTTAACTTACGTATTCCGATTCATAAGCAGGGGAAATCCTTTTAGGCATCTGTGTCACGTCTGTCTCATTCATCTCTAGTGCTTTGAGCTTGAAGAAACTGTAGTCCGGAAAGTAATGTCTTGTATGACTTTGCACTTGTACCAGGGCTTTTCTCACAGCATCACGTGCGGCAACAAATTCTTGATGGTAGGGTCCAGAATGCACGTGGAAAATAACATTTTCACTAGGATTTGGGTCGCGCAAAGCACTGGCTTGGATTGAAAGAGAAACAGTATATCTCCCACGATTTATACCACTTCTCTCTCTTATCACCATAGGACAAGAGCCACTTATGTTAGTTACTACAGTTTTGAACCATTCAAGTGCATTAATCGCCTGATTTCAAAATTAGTTAAGAATCAATACGATAACATAATAATCATATAATTTAATCATAAAAAAATTACATTATACCAGTCTTACCAAATCCCTACGGATTTCAGGCACAATCGGAATGAACCCTTCAAATACCGGTCCTGGAGGGTTTGGTGGTGGTGCAGTGAGACCTCCCGAAAACATAGCTGGGTGCGGCGGATACAGTCTACCACGACTTGATCTTGCACGCTGTCTCGGCATTATATATATTTTCCTATTTAACGGAAGAAAACATTTAGCTATAGTTCTATATATGATATATAGCAACTTAAATACCTGAGCTTTGCACTCGTATCGAAAGAAAACTACGTACAACAATACAAATGAAAAAAAACACAAGAGAGAAGATGTATATGTATACCTAAGCTTTGTTTGTCGACCGGGTGACGGTGGTGCTCGCGAGCAGGCAGCAGAGAGCGATCGAGAGAGCTAGCAGAGCAAACGAGCGAGAGAGCGAGCCAACGAGCGAGAGAGCTAGCAGAGCGAGAGAGCGAGAGAATGAGCTCGGGCGTGAGCTTGCGAGCAGACACAAGCAATAAGTACTGGGCGGTTTTGCCTCGGGCTGTGTGCCACATCACAGCCGGTTTTTAGTAAAAACCGGCTGTGAAAACACTCTTCACAGCCGGTTTTTATTAAAAACCGGCTGTGAACACTGTCATCACAGCCGGTTTTTAATAAAAACCGGCTGTGAAGAGTGTTTTCACAGCCGGTTTTTAATAAAAACCGGTTGTGATGAATATTAGAAATATTTTATAATATTTTGCGCACAATAAAATTAAAGCAAAAGGCATGGAAAATTAGTGCAATTAACTCTAAATACTTAAACAATAGTAGTGCAATTATCTCTAAATATATAAATAAAGTATAAGTAGTGCAATTAACTCTTAAATACCAAAATAAGGTAAAAGTACTGCAATTAACTCTAATTATTACATAACTATGCATTATTCAACTAACGATGACGGCCTCGTCATGATCACGTCGGACGTAAGCTGGCTCATCATCTTTCTCTTCAAACACAGGTAGATCGACATCAGGCCCGAGAGGAGGCATGTCGTTGAAGTCGTTCCCTTCTTCCTCGGTTGTGTCTTCAACACCGACGATCTTCCTTTTTCCTTGAAGAACAACGTGTTTTCCATCATTAGCGAGGTCCTTTGCATAGAAGACTTGCACTACATCTTTCGCCCAAACGAATGGTTCGTCTCTGTAGCCTGTCTTCTTAAGATCGACGACAGTCATACCATACTTGTCCTCGAAGACTGCCACTTGATTCACCCACTTGCACCGGAAAAGAGGTATCTTTAAGTTGGGCCCGTAATCTAGCTCCCAGATCTCTTCAATGGTCCCGTAGTATGTCTGCAAGTGTTGATTGTTGTCATAAGCATCGATACGAACACCACTGTTCTGGTTGACACTTTTTTCATCTTGCTTTGTTGTGTAGAATGAGTACGCATTTATGTCATATCCTTGAAATTTTGTCAACGTACTTGATGGTCCCATAACCAACAAATCTAGCTCACGAGAACCAGTTGTACCAACAGTTAATTTCAATCTTAACCAGTCACCAAAGCATTCTCTATGTTTTTTCATGATCCACTTTTGTTGTTTGGCTCTGTTCTGGTTCTGTAGCTCTCGCATATGCATTTCAATATATGGCGAAACTACAGATGCTTGCTGTAGAACAGTGTAATGTGCTTGCGTGAAAGCATCAAGGTCATCGATCCTGCTCGAATGACGGCCGATCGTCCCCCTCCCAACCAGCCTTCCCTCGTGGCGTGATAAAGGCACACCGACTCTTGGCAGATCCAAATAGTATGTGCAGAACTCAATTGCCTCCTCAGTCTCCCAACCATTTGCCATGCTAGCCTCCGGTCTGAATCTGTTTCTAACATACTTCCTAAGCACACTGTTTAACCTCTCGAAAGGAAACATGTTATGCAGGAACATTGGACCAATTGATTTTATCTGAGCAACAAGGTGAATAAGCAGATGCTCTGACATGTCAAAAAATGTCGGTGGAAAATGCATCTCGAGCCTGTTTATAGTATGGATTAGGTCTTCTTGAAGCTTGTCTAGCGTTGTTGGATCTATGACTTTGTGTGATATAGCATTGAAGAAAGAGCACAACTTTATGAGGGGATCCCTCACCTTCGGTGGCAGCACACCCCTTAACGCAACAGGGAGAAGTTGTGTCATGATAACGTGGCAGTCATGGGCCTTCATGCAACTCATGTTGAATTTTGACTCCTGTATGTTGACCAGCCTCCTGATGTTGGCCGAGTATCCGGTGGGCACTTTCAACTCATGAAAGAATTTACAGATCTTCTTTTTCTCGTCTTTAGTCACTGTCCATGAAGCAACTGGAAGCTTCTTTTTCCCATCAGGCTGTATGATAGGATGTAGTTCAGGCCTGACACCCCATTCTTGTAGGTCTTGACGGACTTCCTGTGAGTCCTTTCCCTTTTTTTTCATGGCCATTAATGTTCCAAGGGTGCTCTCAGTCACATTTTTAGTTAGATGCATGCCATCGAGTGCGTGGCGAATAGTAAGGAATTCCCAATATTGAAGTCTAAAGAATATAGACTTCTTTTTCCATAAAGCGCCTGCTGGTGCGGGTACACTTCCTTTTCCCTTTCCAAATACCACATCAAGTTTGCTGACTATTTTAAAGATCTCGTGTCCATCGCGATAACTCGGAGCCGAGCGCTCCTCGGTTGTCCCATCAAATGATTTCTTGTTCCGCCGATATGGGTGATCTCTGCGAAGGAACCTACGATGGCCCATGTAGACCATCTTCTTGCTATTATTTAACCATCTAGCGTCGGTCTCGTCGACGCAAACCACACAACCATTATAGCCCTTTGTAGCCTGGCCAGATACAGTACCAAGGCCGGGGAGGTCCGTGATTGTTACGAATAACAATGCTTTCAACTTGAAGTGTTCTCTCTTGTACTCATTCCAAACATTGACACCATGGTCCCACAAAGTCACAAGATCATCCACCAGTGGCTCCAGGTACACATCGATTTCATTTAATGGCTGCTTTGGCCCTTCGATCAGCAAAGGCATCATAATATACGTCCGCTTCATACAAAGCCAAGGCGGAAGGTTGTATATGCAAAGAGTGACAGGCCAGGTGCTATGTTTGCTGCTAACCATGTTGAAAGGATTCATACCATCAGTACTCAATCCGAACCTTACGTTCCTTATTTCACTGGCAAATTTCTTCTTGAAATGATAATTGATAGCCCTCCACTGTGAACCGTCAGCCGGATGTCTAAGCTTTCCATCATTCAGACGCTCTTCTTCATGCCAACGCATAAGCTTTGCTGTCTTTGGGTTTGCAAATAAACGCTTCAATCGAGGAATCACGGGAAAGTACCAGACGACTTTGGCGGGTGGTCTTTTATTTCGATCACATGTCATATGTATAGCTGATACAGACTTGTACCTAGAAGCTTCACACACTGGGCATGCATCTAATTCTTTATAGTCACCACGATATAAGATGCAATCATTTGGGCATGCATGTATTTTTTGTACTTCTAGCCCAATCGGACATATCATTTGCTTTGCCTGGTATGTGTTCTTCGGCAATCCATTAGGGCTGGGAAGCATCTTCTCCAGAATATTCAGCAAATTGTCAAAGCCCGTGTCTGACACACCATTTGTTGCCTTCATCTCCAGTAGCAAGAGGTCAGCTTCAAGTTTCGACATGCTACAACCACTGTACAACGGAGTCTTTGCATCCTTTCTCATCTGCTCGAGCTTTTTCAGATTCTTTGCATCCAAGCATTCTGGCTCCGCATCACGTATCATCTGGTCAAGACCATCAACCACATCATCCGCAGCTAATGTCTCGGCGAAGGTTTCACCGCTGTTTTCCATATATGTTTGTTCGACCGATTCTGGCTCATTTTCAAGTTCCACTGCCTGTGTGGCCTGATGGTGTACTGTTTCCCTAATCTTCTCTCGGGTAGTTTGCTGCGTGGTTTCATTCTCACCTTCCTCACCATGCTTATTCCAAATCTTGTAGTTTGGCACGAACCCCCTAGACAACAAATGATACCGGATCTGCTCGACGTTACGAAACTGTTTCTGGTTTTTGCAGTCATAGCATGGACAATACACATATCCATCACTCATGTTGATGTAAGCCTTCGCAACCTTCACAAATGAATCAACGCCGTTGATATATATGACATCTCTTTTGGCCGCTGGCCTGTACATCCAGCCTCGATCGTTGTCCATCTAAAATTCATGCCAAATTTCAAAATCTAGTGGATGAAACATGCTCAAATTTGAAATGGTTGCTAGTTACCCACCTCAAATTAAGTTGATGGAGTGATTCTTCAAAGAAATCCCAATTTGTACATTGAAGGTTGGCAACAAATCCCCTCTAAAATGGAACAAGAGAGCCCCTCCATCAAATTCATGCCAAAATTAAAAATCTAGTGGATGAAACATGCTCAAATTTGAAATGGTTGCTAGTTACCCATCTCAAATTAAGTTGATGGAGTGATTCTTCAAAGAAATCCCACTTTCTACATTGAAATTTGACAAGAAATCCCCTCTAAAATGGAACAAGAGAGCCCCTACATCAAATTCATGCCAATTTTTAAAATCTAGTGGATGAAACATGCTCAAATTTGAAATGGTTGCTAGTTACCCACCTCAAATTAAGTTGATGGAGTGATTCTTCCTTTCTACATTGAAATTTGACAACAAATCCCCTCTAAAATGGCACAAAAGCCCCTCCATCAAATTCTTGCCAAAATTCAAAATCTAGTGGATGAAACATGCTCAAAATTGAAATGGTTGCTAGTTACCCACCTCAAAATAAGTTGATGGAGTGATTCTTCAAACAAATCACACTTTTCCCATTGCAATTTGCCAATAAATGCTCTCTAAAATGGAACAAGAGAGCCCCTACATCAAATTCATGCCAAAATTCAAAATATAGTGGATGAAACATGCTCAAAATTGAAATGGTTGCGAGTTACCCACCTCAAAATAAGTTGATGGAGTGATTCTTCAAAAAAACCCAACCTTTAGAGAGCAATTTGGTGAAAATGGAGAGCAAAAAGGGTTGAGAGAGGAGTGGGCGTCGGGTTCAGAAGAAGAGGAGGGGAGGGAAAGAGGGTTTTGTACTGTACAGACACATCACAACCGGTTTGAATTACAAACCGGCTGTGAAAGTGGGCATCACAGCCGGTTTGTAAGAAAAACCGGCTGTGATGCGCCGGCCGACTATCACAGCCGGTTTGTGATAAAAACCGGCTGTGATAGTGAGCATCACAGCCGGTTCTGGTGTCAGCTTGCCCCACCTAACTAAAAACCGGCTGTGATGCCCTATCACAGACGGTTTTCAAAAAACCGGCTGTGATAGCCCATTTGTGATAGTGGTTTGTGTAGTAGTGGGTCTCCCGGAAAAATTTTCCCGGTACGAAACTCTAAATATAGGCTTAAGATTAAGTGGCAAAATAAACTGGCTTTGAGAAGGAATGGCTCAAAAGTACACAAATAATAGATCAAAGAACATGTGCACAATATATGAGAAGAGTCAAATTAATGGGTGCACTTGTATACTCATCAATACAATTACCCAATGGGGCAAAAAGCCGAAATTTGATAGTACTGCTTGGAGTTGTAGTGTTTTCTTATGGCTTGGATGCACTCGATGCAGAGGTCCTGACTTCTGCCCTGGTCCTGACTGTTTGATCTTTCCACTTGTAGAAGGCCTAACCGCTGGGCATTGTTTGACAATAGTACGAACTATTATAGTGGTACATCTTTGTTTAACAGGGAGGGGAAAATAATACTCTGCTACCAAATCACAAGTTGCGCATTTCTCTAGTTTTTAAAAAAGGAAACGGCCAAGCATCTCCAAAATAACTAATTATTATATTTTTGGGCAATAGTTTCAAAACCAGCATTTTGGAAACGACTATTCAGTGTTAATTATAAGAAAAATAGTAATTTAGTCATGAATAAATAACAGCAGAAACAACTTGAATTTTGGATTTATGAGAAAGTGAATAAATACGTTTGATAGTACAAAAGAATGAAAGAAGGTCAAGCAGTGTAATCTTTTGTGCATGCCTTTTCAAATTCTGAGAGAGCAACATCATCTTGAATTTATGACGAAAAAGCTGGTTGTCATAAAAAGATGTCATTAACGAGCATTCTTGTTATGTGTATAGTTCAGTGTGTGTAGACTGTAGGCACAGTCAATTAAAAAGACCGGAGCACAACTAAAGAATTCATATAAGATATTGTCCATACAGAGAATAAAGTTGGACATATTTTCATAATAATATTTGACAACCATTCTAAAAATTCCTTTGTTTCTAACTTATAGGCAAGTTCATGAAAGATATGTTACTAAAATATTTTAGTGTTTTTGACTACAAGCCCGTGCGAGTGCAATCGCACGGGTTGATGTCTAGTTACCCTTAAGTAGGATTTGGTGGTCGTTCATCCCACCAAATGATGTTCACGCAATCAGCTCAATTCGTCATGTTCACATGATCAGCTCAATTCAAAATCAACTACACATCATGTCTTCCCATCGGACACTTCCATGATTTATGTCCTATTGACCTAAGAACAGGTGAATCCAATTGCTACTCCATAGATTGAAGATGCATGCGGCCTCTTTATTTCATTTATTTAACACAGACTGGCAAATTACTTTACATCAAACCAACATACAAGCCGAAGCTCATATAAAAGAGTTGAGTTCAGAGGAACCCAACAGAACTCATCAAACCCTCACTAATTTACTCTTTAACTTCGATCGTCAGTGAAAGATCACAACATAATTAGTAGAGCTGACCCAATGATATTCTTCTCAAGCATCGCCCCTGGCAACGATGATGAAGTCCCGTTTGTTAGCGCCACTGGTAACATCCACAACACAGCACCAGTTTTGCATTCGGCTGATGCAGGCTTGGACGGTGTTCTGTACCGATGCTAAGGAACGGCCATCTCCACGATATGAGCGGGGGAGTGCCCGGTCGAAATCGAGTATCCGTAGTAGTGTCAAGGTCGACCGTGAGGCTGCACGTGATGGATTTACAGCGTTAATAAACCAAGGCCATCTAGTGTGCCACCAAACCATGCAGCTTGCGGGCAGATCCAGCATATGCATGTGGCCTTGTGAATGCTTGCATGCATGCTGTCGGCCAGGCAGAAGGTGAGGTCCAAATATAGTGGGCAAATATCTACAGGCTATGTTAGGTCCAAATATCGTATGACGTGAAATATAACAGGCCCACTTGCAGCTGGCACATAGGTCCAATTATTATTAGATGGCACGATACTCATTAAGAATGTGGTGCCCTATACTTATTAGACGTTGTCATCTACCAAACATTGGTCCCTGTATTGATGGTATCTAATTAATTGAGCCGAGCTGCAGCTCAATTCAACATCAACTACCCATCATGTCTTTCCATCGGACCCCTCCATGATTTGTGTCCGATTGACCTAATTACAAGTCAGTCCAATCGCTACTCCATGGATCCTTTTTCCCAAATTGGGAGTTACAGAACTCATCAAACCCTCACTAATTTACTCTTTAACTTCGATCGTCAGTGAAAGATCACAGCATAATTAGTAGAGCTGACCCAATGATATTCTTCTCAAGCATCGCCCCTGGCGACGATGATGAAGTCCCGGTTGTTAGTGCCACTGGTAACATCCACAACACAGCACCCGTTTTGCATTTGGCTGATGCAGGCTTGGACGGTGTTCTGTACCAATGCAAAGGAACGGCCATCTCCACGATATGAGCGGGGGAGTGCCCGGTCGAAATCGAGTATGCGTAGTAGTGTCAAGGTCGACCGTGGGGCTGCACGTGACGGATTTACAGCGTTAATAAACCAAGGCCATCTAGTGTGCCACCAAACCATGCAGCTTGCGGGCAGATCCAGCATATGCATGTGGCCTTGTGAATGCTTGCATGCATGCTGTCGGCCAGCCAGAAGGTGAGGTCCAAATATAGTGGGCAAATATCTACAGGTTATGTTAGGTCCAAATATCGTATGACGTGAAATATAACAGGCCCACTTGCATTTCCAAATCTGCTGGCACATAGGTCCAATTATTATTAGATGGCACGATACTCATTAAGAACGTGGTGCCCTATACTCATTAGACGTTGTCATCTACCAAACATTGGTCCTTGTATTGATGGTATCTAATTATTTGGGCCGAGCAGCAGCTCAATTCAACATCAACTACCCATCATGTATTTCCGTCGGACCCCTCCATGATTTGTGTCCGATTGACCTAATTATATGTCAGTCCAATCGCTACTCCATGGCTTTCTTTTCTCAAATTGGGAGTTACCCACATAGAAGAAATGCATACGGCCTCTTTATTTCATTTATTTAACATAGACGGGCAAATTGCTTTATAACTAACCAGCATACAAGCCACTCATATAAAAGTGTTGGATTCAGAGGAACCCAACGGAACTCATCAAACCCTCGCTAATTTACTCTTTAATTTGGATCGTTAGTGAAAGATCACAACATACTTAGTAGAGCTGACCCCATGATATTTTCCTTGAGCTTCGCCCCTGGCGACGATGATCAAACTTGCATCCACGACCCAGCATCAGTTTTGCAGTAAGCTGACGCAGGCTTGGACGGTGTGCTGAACTGATGCTAGGTAACAACCGTCTCCAAGATATGAGCGAGGGAGTGCCCGGTCAAATTGAGTTAGCGTCGAGGTCGACCCTGAAGCTGCATGGGAAAGATTTACAGCGCTAATAAACCAAGGCCATGTAGCATTCTAGTGTGTCACCGAACCACTCAGCTTGTGGCCAGATCCAGCATATGCATGTGGCCTTATGAATGCCTGCATGCATGCTGTCGGCAGGCCAGCAGGTGAGGTCCAAATATAATTCGCAAATATCTACTTGCCGCTCCAAATCTGGTGGCACATAGGTCCAATTATTATTAGATGGCACGATACTCGATAAGGATGTCGTGACTCATTGGACGTTGTCGTCTACCAAACATTGGTCCCTGTAATAGATGGCATCAAATGAATTGGGCCTAGTTGCATCTACAAATGATTTTGCTTTGGATAATAACTAATGATAAGGCACCGGAGAAAGACCTTGGATAAGCATTGGTGTTTGTTTCCCCTAGTGTCCAGGGTAGTCTCCAGAAATTGGGGATCCTGGTGCGCAAAGAAAAATAGGGCCAAATTTTTCAAACAATAAAGTGGTACTGATATAGCTAAATAAATTATAATGCTACCAGAGTAAATGTAGCAGTCAAACAACAAAATTTCATCGAGATCTTTGTCGGATTCGGGTCCATGGAGGGCATGGTCTCCCGGAAAAATTTTCCTGGTACGAAACTCTAAATATATATAGGCTTAAGATTAAGTGGCAAAATAAACTGGCTTTGAGAAGGAATGGCTCAAAGGTACACAAATAATGGATCAAAGAACATGTACACAATATATGAGAAGAGTGAAATTAATGGGTGCACTTGTATACTCATCAATACAATTACCCAATGGGGTAAAAAGCCTAAATTTGATAGTACTGCTTGGAGTTGTAGTGTTTTCTTATGGCTTGGATGCACTCGATGCCGAGGTCCTGACTTCTGCCCTGGTCCTGACTGTTTGATCTTTCCACTTGTAGAAGGCCTAACCGCTGGGCATTGTTTGACAATAGTACGAACTATTATAGTGGTACATCTTTGTTTAACAGGGAGGGGAAAATAATATTCTGCTACCAAAACACAAGTTGCGCGTTACTCTAGTTTTAAAAAAGGAAACGGCCAAGCATCTCCAAAAGAACTAATTATTATATTTTTGGGCAATAGTTTCAAAACCAGCATTTAGGAAATGACTATTCAGTGTTAATTATAGGAAAAATAGTAATTTAGTCATGAATAAATAACAGCAGAAACAACATGAATTTTGGATTTATGAGAAGGTGAATAAGTACGTTTGATAGTACAAAGGAATGAAACAAAGTCAAACAGTGTAATCTTTTATGCATGCCTTTTCAAATTCTGAGAGAGCAACATCATCTTGAATTTATTTCTCTATAATATAAGAAATTTCTTCAATTTTTTACAAGGCATTTGTTCGGACCCACCTCCCTTGGACATTAACAGTCATGGGCCGCTGCCAGCAAATTGGTTATTCTAGTTGGGCAGGACAAAGAGCGGGCTGAGCTGCTAGCACATGGCCTAGGAAAAAAAATTAATTGCAGAACGTCCGCAAAGACGGTCCGTGCGGACCCAGCTTCGATGGCTGCCGCGTGGAGATCGGATGGATGCTGGACGTGCTCGGATGGCATTGTTCCCAGACATGAATCAGCTCGGCTCGAAGGCGCTGCCATGCGAGCCGAAGAAAGCCGAGGGGAAAGAAACAATACCATGGCCACAACAAATCCACAATCCTCCACATCTAAATCGGCGCTCCATCAACGGCAGCGACGCCCTCCTCGCATGGTCGGTGTCCATGACGTGGGTTTCGTCCTTCCCTAGCAGCAATCCATGACGCAGGCCATTCCTCTCCAAGACGATATGATGCGCCTCCTGGTCGTGGGCAACAATTAATGGTTGGCGCTTCCTCTAGCCACCGGCTGCGACGGAGGATGCTTGCCTCCTCCGACCGTGATTGTCCGTCTTTTTCGTCCGTAGCCAGCGACGATGCGAGCTCCCTCCGCTCCTGGCCATAATAGCCTTCTAATGAGAAGAAATCTTGCAAGGAGGAGGTGAAGCTGAACATAATCTGCCTTGTATGCAACGTCTTGATGAGGATTGTGAGCATCTTTTCGTTAAGCTCAAGGGGGCCAGCGAATGTTCGAAACATATGAATCTGGAACATGTTAGAATGAAGCTTCAGTCTTGTGTGCACGGAAGTACTGACGGGGAATTGGAGCAAGATGTGCAGAGTAGAGTCTTTATTTGGCTCTTGTTTTGGTGCTGGGCTATGCCCAGGCTATAAGCTTGCTCGGGTTGTTGTCTCTGTTTTCCTCCACCGTCTTGTAACACGGTTTAGGTGAGGCATTCTTATCCTTTTAAGTTTCCACACTGGTTTTGCAGCCGTAGGCTTTAGATAACCTTCATATGAAATTTCAATCTGTGTGATGCAAACCTCGTGTAATAGTCGTGCCTCTTGAAGTCTTGCTGACCAATGAATTTGCAGCTGGGAAGAAGCTGAGGATGACAGGCTTGTCTTCTTTCCTACCACTCGAACTCTCAAAGGATACCCTATCCATCTCCGGCGGCGACCAGATTCTAGTTTCTGACCTCATGTTAGTTTCCGGTTACTGCCGTCGTCTTCGAAGCAAGACTAAGCATAGACAAAGGAAGAGTAGTTGGAGCGTTGTTTCTCCCCCTCCTTTCATTTTCCTTGTATCTGTAACTTGACAGTGCGCAACAGCAGTCAGCACACTCGTGTTGCTTGTGAAATGCACCTACACTGCTACGGCCACTGGTTACAGAGATAACATTTTGTCCTGTATCATATTTAGCTATAATTTAGGATCCATACTAGCTAGTTGCTGTTTATATCGCTGTCTCGGAGTTATGCAATGCAGTACTACTGGCAGGGGGTAGTGTTATTTCAGCTGTGGTAGAGAAAGATCGCATGGCTTGTCCTAGTGAACAGAGCAATGTTCTGCGTGATGCATCCATCGGCAAAGATGTTCCTTCCTAACTGCAGACTTTGAATAGCATGCTGCATCTGCATGCGTAAACATGCCTACAGTTAGCAATCATAAACAAAAAAAAACAGCTTATGCGTTGTCTGAACCTACTGTACCCCATGCTCGTTGCTCACTTGAACCGCCACAATCATCATTCATGCGAGGCTGCCAAAGCAACCTGGGATCTCTTGCACGGGCGCTCGCTCTCTCATCTGCCCCCATCACCGGCGTACGTGCGGTAAGACGATCCCAGCCAGATCTTGAAACGAAACGCATGGGGGCCGTGCGCGGTGCCTGTTAGGCTGTCGCGGTCGAGAAAGGGAAAGCACTGTGCTGTCGGAGCAATCATACGCGATGGCGATGCGATCGATCATCCGCTCCGCCATGTTCTTCGTCAGCTGATGGGCCTGCTTTCGATTAGGTGATGATGATGCTTCGTGAAGGCACATTCAAATGCAAAGCTTTTAGATTCAGAGTCCTGTGTGGTGTGGAGAGGCCTTCTAGATTATTTTCATTTATTTCACTGTAGCTTATCTAAGATCAAGTGTCCATCAACAGTACGTATAGTACTACTGCAACACGAACAGAAAGAGAACAGAACAGCAAATTAAAATCCTTTTGCCGGCACTGATGTACTGAAATCCTTGCCTTATGATGAGGCCATGTTTGTAAAAGGTAATGTGTAACTATTTCCTGAATCATGGGAGGAGCAGGATCATACTACAAGAAGCTAAGAAAATGGTGTGTCGGCAAAGGACGGTGGAGCCAAACAATGCTACCTCTTTTTTTTCCCCCTATATTCTTTTTAGGATATTTTCTTAGGTCTTACTAATTTTTAATCGCTTGAAAGTTAAGGGCATTTTTAAGCAACGGCCACAACTATTCGATGTAGATAAGTTGATCCAACATATGAATATCCAAGCACCATCAGAAGGACAAGATGTCGACTCGAAGTTCCTTTACTTTCAAGCGCTAGAAAGAAGTAAAAATATGAATTTCGTTAGGTAAGTAGGTATTGGGTACCTGTGTGTGGAAGAAGCATGGTTGCACCGTATTGCAGGGATGGAATGATGTGCACTGTTTGGTGATGTTCATCCAGACGACATGGGCATATAGCCTCCATAAACAGTCTAGCTATAGTTGATGGATCACATAACATGCACATTCATGAAGGACCCCGAGGCTAGTGAGGTGATGCAAGCCTTATTGTGTCCCATCAGGCATCAGACGGAGCAGGGTGTCTTCTCAAGTCTAAGTACAACAAGGACCAACTCACGATGACACTTAATTCGAAAGAACACGGAGGGACGATATGGGGCATCTCGTTGGAAAGATTGTTTCTCGGGTGATTCCTCTTCCAACTTGTATAAGAGGAATGTGATGCATAGGGAAGAGGAAGAAGAGAAGAAAAAGGAAGAATGGA
Source organism: Urochloa ruziziensis (assembly GCA_015476505.1). Taxonomy (NCBI): domain Eukaryota; kingdom Viridiplantae; phylum Streptophyta; class Magnoliopsida; order Poales; family Poaceae; genus Urochloa; species Urochloa ruziziensis. Next base: position 469,515 of record WEIB01000097.1, read on the forward strand.
GGCGACTGTACGCCATGTACATGCGTGAACAACCTGGCGGATTTGATCTGAGCCACCTGCAACCAATCGTGCTAGACCTCCAGGCCTCCATGGATGCTTTGGCTCGTGGTCAGGGCACGACATCCTCCATGCCGCAATTCGCCATGCAGCAGGCACAACAAACACTGCAGCAATAATGTGTATTTGTGATGTATGTAATAACGGACAGACTATGTATTTGCATCGTACATAATGGACCTCCTCTATTTGTTTCTTGTGAAAACGCGTCTCCAAAGAGGCGTCTTTGGAGGCGCGGATTTACGCGTCTCCAATGACTTCACATCACAGACGCGAATTTGGAGACCAGAAAAAACGTGTCTCCTATGTGGGTTGAGAAGCGTCCCTAAATGTCTTTTTTTTTTTTTACATAGTGACGTACACGTACGTCCACAGGCCTCAGCCGTTACCACGTCACCCGCGCTTGCGCTGCGTTGTAGTAGCATTGCAAGGCCCCATAAATTTGCGTATACATGTATAAAAATATTGTGAGCAGTAGAAATTGTAATACATGAGATCATACTGCAGCTAAATATTTGCACTAGATCAAGATATTGTAGCCTCACCACATCAAAGATGGCGATGCACCTGCACATTTCTATTTCTTCTTCCTAGCCGTTGTTCTATCTTTTACAAGCCGGTTTTTTTTTTTTTTGCTCTAGAGTCCCTGTCCTCCTTTTTAAAATAATTAAACAATAACAAAAAAAAAACCCTTTGCTGGTTAACATAAGATCGTTCGTCGGAGGTACCTATACTTCTATCATCTGAAACAGGGGCAGTTGTGAACAAACGTTCCTGTTTTGGCCACTTGTTATGTACATATAATGTTCAATGGGATCTTCAGGGCTTTCTACCTTGGTTGCGACTGTATGCAGATCCTGAGAAAGAGATTGAGAGCCCATGTATGTTCTCTCGAGCAAGAAGTCACATGCGAAATCCAATGTGTTGTCACATGCGTAATTCAATGATACTGTCCCAAAATTTCTGTACCGCTCGTATAAATATAAATAGCAGCTTTTCTTTTTTTTTTTAGTTAACTAGGGGCACCACTTCATTAGGGCAGAGGTCAATGTAATTTTCTGGCTCAACTGTTGGAACCAGTTGTTTCTCTTTTTGCATTGGAACAGACTTTCTCCTCAAATTAGTAAAAAAATGACAAAATCCCTCAAACCAGATTACAGTTTCAACTGAAGATGAGCTTCTACCTTGTCTAGAACTACCGCTGCACAACCCATCATCAACAACGTAGGTTGCATTCACTCCCATCATCCATGAACCTACTGATATATCATCATGGGCATAGCTCTGCATTGACGCGCTGCAAGATAGTGTTGTATTCAGATAAATGCAAACATGATGCTAAGCTTGGATGGCATAAATAAACCACCAGAAATTGACAATTATATGACTATTTTGCTAAGCTTCTGGCAATATGTTAGCCAGGTAATGGCATCCAGATTTGATGAAGTGTCTTTAAATAAATTAGATACAAAAAGTATACAGTCAAAAAGAAAAATAATTGTTCAAGAATGATGAACTGTGTGCAATCATGTTGAATTGCAGACGTTCCATGAATTCAAAAGCTTAGGGAATGATGAACGTGTCACTGCTTTTACGAATTTGGACAATGTTGCTGAAAATGATTTAACGAGACAAAACAGGTAGATGTACAAAAATTACCTATTTATGTTTATGTAGCGAGCCAAATTCTTTGAAAGAATAAACAAAGAACCAGAAGCATGGGGAAAATACCGGTCTCATGGGAATTACAATTAGTGAAAACATAAATCAAAAGTGAGAGAGAACATATAACGAAGAGGAAGCATACATTGCTCTCCAAGTATGCATATAGCTTGAGAGCTAGCCTGTAGAGCTACGTACAAGACAAACTGAAGCATAAACAAATATAAAAGGATTGCTCATTAAAAGTTAGTTTGCATGATATCAAAATAATAAATGTAAAAACATTTAGATTAATGTCAGAGAGTCGTGGTTCTAACCTCCTCGTGGACCATGTGCGAACAACTCATGCAGCCATACCATTAAAGTCAAATATAAGGCCACAGATGAAACCTCTCCGCGGTCCGTGAAGGGCTAAGGCCCGAATTAACGATTTACACTGGTAAAAGCCAATGCACTGGTCAGGTCCCATAGCGATAAAGGCCCAAGTTATACATGCCCTTTTGTATCATCCAAAGAGTAACAAAGTTTAATAATGATCTAGTTCTTTTTCTTACAAATTAGCATTGAGAAAAACGTAAATATATTTTTCTTCAAAAGATGCATATGTAAGATAATCGAAAAATCATTTTAATTCAGAACTAGAATGACCATTGATTTTTCTTGCATGCCTGGACCAAGTCCCCTTTTAGCTACTGGCGGACAATCGGCAGGTATGTTCATCGTGACCCGCACGAGCGGGCTGGAGCGGTTGCCTCCACTTAGTGGCTTCGTCTCGACGACCGCAACACCGCCGTCCCGACGAACGCGGAGTTCGTAGGGATGGCAGAATACGACTCCGACTCCAACGACCTCCTCAACGACGACTCCGAGACGGGAAGTCACCATCCCTCTCGGAAGTGCTTTGTGCTCGAGCCAGCGGAGGGCAACCTCACCGAGCCCAGCGATGAGGAGGGAGACGAGAGAGGGGAGAATGATCCCCATCCACATGATGATGGCGCCGCCGCACAAGCTAGTGCGCTGTTGGCACACCGCGTGAGGCCGTGCCACCGGTCGTCGCCCCGGTGGCTCGCCCAGCGGTTGCAGTTCGAGCAGCTACGTCAGACCCTCTGCGGCAGGAGGACCCACCTCTCGAGGAGCTGCTCGCGCAGCAGCCTACCCTTGCAGAGGAGGAACAAAGACTCAAGCTCAAGCATGAAAGGCTCGAGCGAGAGATCATGCGGCGGCGAGCCCCCGGTGGACGCGCGCGGGCCATGGCACACGGCGTTCAATGCCAAATCGTAGGGGATCACGCCAATGCATACCCACGCTTCCCTCGCGCCTACCAAAATATTGGCGTGGCGGCAGCTTTGGTTCGTGGCCTTCCGCCTCCCGCAAACAACGCCGAGCTGGAGGCTCGACGGGAGCTCCACGAGCTTCCCGATCTCACAGCGGAGTTGCAAGCGCAGAGTTCACTGTCTTGGCGACATGAGCTCAGCGGCCTTCGTCGTCCATCGGTGGAGCAAAATGCTCCCGAGGCTTCCATGTATCAACCGCCACGTGGTGGAGGGGCCGCTAGCGCGGTGGAGGGATGTTGACGCCAATTAACGACACCTTTTATGCGTCAATAGCACATCATTTAGAGCATAATAATCATTGAATTAGACTGTTAATCCTTGATATATGCTATATATTTGTATATTCGTTGTTCTGGAGCTTTGTTGCAGATATACAGGAAAATGACGATTATATGGATAATATGGTGGACTTGAACTCCAGGAGCATCAATGTAGCAAGAAGGCCCAGTGCCGGTCGGCACCGTGGGGCTCCCCGAGATAGAAGAGCTGGCCCCATTCTCCGATTCATCTAGAAGGAAGTTTACAATACGATCTTTGGAAGGATTCGTCACGAAGAGATAAAAGGAAATTTAAAGATCCCAAACTTAGAAGATAAAGACTTTACTTTGGAAGGATGTGAGAAGGGGCCCACATGGAAGCTACAGAAGGTCTCGGAACCGACTTAGAGAGGAGATCGCACGAGATACGACTTGTGCCGATCGGCACGGCCTGTGTGCCGATCAGCACGTACCCGATACCGACTCTGTTTCGAGTTCCCAGACTATAAATACTCCTTGTAACTCTAGAGGCGAGAGGAGGAGGTGACATAACAGATCTCGTAAGTTTAGAGCCATCGGGGCTTCGCCCCTACACTTCATGATCTCTAGTTGCTAGGATTAGTTAGCTAATTCTAGCCAAGTCCACAATCGCAAGATTGTAGGCTTGGAGTTTCAAGAACCACTTGTGTCTTGAGATGATCCTTCAAGGTAGGCTTACTAGATGGTGATGTATCTTGCACTATGTATCAAGTTGATTATCTATGTTGATGAATGGTCTTTGCTATTGTTTACCGGGATTTTATGGTCTTACATATGCTTATTCCAATTGCTTAGTGACGACTAAGTATTAGATGTTGTCTTAATTGTGGTGGCAATAAGAGGTGAGATTCAATCTCTCACTATCTCCATCGTGGTTAAGATGGCATCCAGATCTTGTATGCGCCATATTTGCATATGTTCCTATTCATGCATGGTAGAAGGCATACGTAGAGTAAGAAGTGGTACACGATTAAGGCAACTGGTCATGACAGGGCTTGTCGGAAAGGTGCCGCTATCTTATTGTTGACGACGCTTAAGTACCACTTTTGCCCGTCAATTATACTCACAAATAAAGGAGAACATGGCATTTACCTCACATATACTTGTTATGAATAATGTAGTTTCACATGTACTTGGATATAGTAGCATGCAGATGTTTTTATACAGGAAAAGAGTGAAAACCCAACCTCAATCCGAGAAACACAACTCCGACCAATGAGGGCTCGCCAACGAGGCAACCCACGGATTGAATGGCCCACAAACAGTCCAGAACCGACTTAACTCGGGGCCGCGCAAGCTGACACGTGACGAGAGCCCACAGAGCAGCCACCTGGAGAAAACACACTGCAGGGCGAGCCAGAGCCAGGTCGGCCGACCCGGGGGGTCGGCCGACCCAGTCTGGCCGCCTCCCGCGGGATCCTTCCACGTGGTCCTTTCCCGTGGTGCCTGCAAGGCGGTGGTGGCGACGTGCGGGGATTTTCTGGAGGCTTTACCGCCATTGGGAGGCTATAAAAGGAGGGGTTCACTCCACTTCACACACACACACCACAAGATAGAATTGAGCATCAAGTCCAAGTGTAGAAGTGCTGCCTCCTTAGTGCTTAGAGCATAGGAAGAGAGTGAGTGGCATAGCCTAGAAGAGTCCCAGAGCTCGGAGCATCTTCCCCGAGTTGTACATCGGAGGAAGTGCCCAGGTCCAGAAGTCTTCCCCAGGCTTGTACCTCCGCGAGTGCTGAGTAGCGGTCCTGGAGGGAGTGCCGGAGCCGTCGGTACCCCTACTGAACCTCTGCCCGTGTGTACAACTACTATATCAAGTAAGCACTTGTGATTGCCTATGTATATTGCATCTCTAGACTAAAGTTAGTATCTTACTCTAATTGCTTACGGGATCATTGCTTTAGTTATATCTATATCTATATATTTATATACTAGAGTACCTTAGTCTTGGACCCTAGATTAAGGTAGTAATCAATATCGTAGACGTGGTGTCTAGGATAGAGGTTACCCTTGTTTGCCGCGTGCCCCACGGTTAGCTGAGGTAGGCTACAGGTAGTGACAGCCCTGTAAGTTCCAGTATCCCTCCACGTTCGGGTTCGTCGTAGAGCTGTTGGCCGGAGGAACCTAGGCTTTAGGTTTAAGCCGGTGCCCGAAGTAAGCAAGTTAGAATAGATTTATCTTTATCTAGAATCCAGTTATCATAGGAATCCTCTCAGCCTTCTACCCACATATATCTTAGTGTCCTTGGTCAGCCTAGAATAGACGGATAACCCACACCATTCCTTTGGGATAAACAAATAACGATACTCAGGAATACTCCCGGGTGAAGTGCTACAGCTGTATCGTAAGAAATACCAACACTTATCGATCTTCAGTTCTCAATATCTTTATAAATCCGTTTGTGATGCATATTAATTATACTTTCTGGTTACGATCTCGACTAGTAGACTCTGGCTAACTTACCAATGTTATTCCCGCCGTTATTAATTTCTCTGCAACCTGTTCCCCTGCAAACTGATCTGGTCCCGGTCGGCACTCTGGTGCGCCGATCGGCACAGCACCCAAAAACCCCTGCTCTGATCTGACTTTACTGACTTAGTTTAGTTTACATTCTGTACTGTTCGTAGCAGTAATTCTATAAGCCTTTTACAGATATTTTGCCTAGTTAGCTACTTGTCTCTGTGGATTCAATACCTTGGAATACTCTGAGGGAATAGTTAAAATGTACACCGTCCACTTGCGGTATATAAGTTCGGTGCGTTACATACGACCAACAAGGCTTTTTCTGGCGCCGTTGTCGGGGAATCGTGTTCGAACTAGGCGTTATTTGAAGTTTTAGTGCTTAATATTTTGCTTGTTTTCTTTTTCTTTCTTTATCCGTGTGTTCATGTTAAGTTCTACTAAACAGGTATGGACGACGCTAAGTCTCGCAAACCTCCTAATTACCTTGATGATCCAGAGATTCTTATTCGGTAGGGAAATGCAGAAAAGAGGAGATCTGAGGAGGGAGATCAAGTCATTAGTCCAAGATCTTTGTTCACCGAAGAAGAGGAAGAGATGGCAGCTCCTCAACCGCAGCCATCCATTGCAAGCCGCATGAAGCCAGTGCTCACCAATGTCGTCAAGACAGAGTTTGCAAATCAAGCAACCCCGTTCCAGCTGGAGAAGTTCATGGGAATAGTTGCATAACAGCCATTCACTGGTTCTGAAGATACTAATGGGCATTTGCAACATTTTTTGGAGATTTGCAGCACATTCAAGATAAATGGTATTGAAGAAAAGCAAGTCATGGTTCGCTTGTTTCCACTTTCTCTTATTGGGCGTCCCAAGCAGTGGTACAATGGATTAGCAAATGCTATTAAGATTGATTGGGATAGCCTAGCTGCTAAATTTCTCGCTAAGTATTTTCCCCCCGGTAAGACCCAAGCTCTCAAGAATAAAATACTTGGATTTACTCAGAAGGTTGATGAGAGTGTGGGAGAAGCTTGGGAAAGATTGATTGAGAGGTTCTACACTAGTTTAAATTCTACATCCCGTCAGCATTTGGATGCATCGTCTGGAGGATCACTAATGGACAAGAATCCCGCTGAGGCTGAAGAGTTGATAAAGAAAATTTGGCAGAATCAGTCTTGGAGTAGCGAAAGCGGGGAGGAAAAGAGAAGCTTGCAACCATCCACTGGAAAGATTAAGTCTGTGCTTGAAGTAGGATATGAGGATTTGCTAATGGACAAGCTCGATGCCTTGATGAGGAAGTTGGACAAAAATGATCACTATTAGTGGCCGTTAAGTACCATTTTCGGCCACCAACTATCCAACAAATGCAGGGTAAGTACCATCAAGTTCAAGTAGATTTTGTTTATTCTAATAAAGTTCCACGAGTTTTGGTGAAGTTGTGAAATGCAGGAAAATATATCAAAACAGGGCAAAAGTTCAACAAATTCTAGAAGACGGAGATGGGCAAGCCCAAGGGGAACTTCCCCGGCCAAGCCTCGGGCCAACCCTGGCTAGAGGAAGGCCGGTCGGCCACACCTAGGCCGGCCAGCCTGGGCACGGCTCCAACCCGGGGAGCCCTCCTCCCCAGGCCTTCTCCACTTCGCGTACATCAAGCCCAAGTCAAAGAACTTCATCCAAAACGGCGAAGGAACCCTGTGGGATATCAATATCCCGGGCTACACGCACGAGGTATGAATACAGCGAAATACAGGATCCAAATAGCGAAGGAGTACCATCGCCCGCGAAGGGCCCACGAACAACAAGCCCAAACCTCTCCATGGGGCCCACGATGACCTAGCCCCCACGACGCCAGAAAGGCTACAGCTACCCCGACACGAAGGGCCCACAAATAGTGAGCCCATGGGCCGTCTGCAGGAGGCATCGCCGCCTCGGCCTGCTAAACCTATGGAGGCGGGGTCGGCACGCCCGACCCCATCTCCGTCCCGCTCGACCCTTCGAGGGGTCGGCTTCCACATAAGCCACCAAGGCTTTGACCCGCTACGACCGAGGAAGAGGAGTCGGAACTCCCGACTCCGCCTCAGTCTCGCCCGACCCCTCAAGGGTCGGCATGCCAAGGGTCGGCGCCGAGGACAGCCACCGTCCCGCCCGACCCCTGAGTCGGACGAAGCGGCGGGCCCACGCCACCTTGATTCCGCCCACGACTGCGCTTCCGTTACAGGGTGGCACCCCGCCTTGAAGGTGGACGCAATCAATCCAGGCGAAACGCTCCAACGGCCGGCAGAATCAAGACCCGACCACGAACGTCCCTCCATTCAACACATTAACGCCCTAATTACTACCGATTAAGAGTGTTAATCAACCCCTGTAACGTCTCCTTCCCTTGTTCTATAAAAGGGGAGGTGGCGCCCGAGACAGAGGACCCCCGGGACCCGATTCGATTCCACGCATACACGCTCTCGAACTCACGCATTCCCGAATTCACGCTCACACTCACCCATAGACTTGAGGCACCCCCTCTCTCTCTCACAATCCCTGTACTCTCCCCGGTACTTGGTACACATAACACGATCCGCCCCAGACTGGACGTAGGGACATTCAGCCCGAACCAGTATAAAAATCCACGTCCTTGTGTACCCCATCAGAAGCTCTAGACGCGCTATGATATACTAGTCGGTTTACGAAACACTGACAGTTGGCACGCCAGGAAGGGGAACTGTGCGTCTACCTCGACTCAATCATCAAGCTTCTGATGGCCAACTTTAATGCCACCTGGGCTCCTGGCACAATCTTGTGCTTGGGACCCATCGATTCGTCGTCACCATCGACGGCAACACCGAGTGGATCCGCCCCGCGCCGACCACCGACAACGACCGCCTGGATGAGGCGATCCAGGGGCTGGTCGACAGCGTTCCACGTGACTGTGAGGTAAACATTGAATTACTTCGCAGCCGCCTTCGCCAGCTCATGAGGCCCCAACCATGCCAACGTCATGTGGAGCTAGCGCTCGGTTCGCTGGCCCATATGGCTGCTCTGCTCTCGGAGGTAGGTCCCAACTCCCTCGAGGTGCTAGGCGACCTCATACAACGGCGGCCCGCGCTGCCAACAGTTGAGGATCCTCCGACAGAGAGAGGGTCCCCGACTCCAACAATCACCACCGTCTCCGGTGGCAACACCGAGTCGGCTCATCCCTGGCCACTCGCGATCAACTACGACCTCGAAGTCATCACCACCGACCCATCCCAGGAATGCTCGGTACCGCCTACCGACGTGCTCTTGAACCTTCAAGAAGCAGTCCGAACGCTGATCGATAGCACCCCGGATGGCTACAAGGTCGATGGTGAGTTACTTCGTCATCATCTCTACCGCTTCCTGGGACCTCTCCCGCAACCACAGGATATGCGGTCTGCTACCACCGACGTCATCGACATGATGGCAGAACTTCGGAAGGAAACTTCCACCCCCGAATCATCGCTGGGCGACTTGCTTTGACCCACACACCCATTCGACTTGCGCAACTCTACGCAGACCTTTGGAAGAATGACCTCCACATCCGCCGCCCCTTCTCCGTCGGGCGGCGGGTTCATGGGCGTCATGGAACATGAGCGCGAGACCATCCAGTTCGATGACTCGGATGATTCGCTCTCAAGCGAAGGGAGTATTCACCCCGTCCGCGAGTGCCTCATGGCCAAGACCCCAGACGGTCATGTCGGAGAGGCATCTGACGACTCAAATCCCCAAGATTTTCCAGTCAATAGAGCAAACGGCGTCCAGCCGCCGCGAGTTCCGCCAAGGGCGAACGGCGTCCCCCATCCGGCTGCAAACCAGCATGCTCGGGCATCGAACGCCCGGCAGCAAGTCAGCAGCAGCCACCGAAGGGCGCCCGACTTGCCCAGAGCTAGCCAGAATGTTGCCGCCGTAGTGGTACTGTTCGAAACACTCCCGGAGCCCGACACTCCGGAAGGACGACGCGCACATCAGCGAGTGCGCGAGTTGTCAGGGCGCGCCGCTGTCCAACAGGCCAGCAGCACGTCACGCCGTCCTTTGGCGCTCAGCAACGCCGACCCTCAGTGCGCCGCACCGTCCAACCATCGGCAACAACAATGCCCGACCCTCGGCTAACGTCGTCAACCAACGACCCACTGCCGATCAAGGATCCCGAGTGCCTCACAGAGCTCCTATTCGGGAGCGAATAGGTGAGAGCTGAGACGTTCGGCTCACCCTCAACGCTCGACGCCGCGAGAGGTTGCTGGAACAAGATCGACCACCGCGTGGCCGCGACTACAACCGAGGCGGGCGCCACAACAACGACGAGGACCGAAGCCCGAGCCCCGACACTCCCGGGCCACATGTCTTCACATCCCATGTGCGCAGCGCGAGGATCCCCGACAAGTACCGACCCCCAGCCAACATCCAGAGGTACGCCGGGGAGATGGATCCCGCCCTTTAGCTGGAAGATTACCGACTAGCCTCAAGGGCTGGAGGTGCCACGGACGACCTTTTCGTCATCCGCAACCTCCCGCTTTATCTGGCCGACTCCGCGAGGAATTGGCTGGAGCACCTCCCCATCGACCGAATCAACAGCTAGTCAGATCTCCGCGAAGTCTTCATCGGAAACTTCCAGGGCACCTTCGTACGCCCTGGGAATTCATGGGACCTCCGGAGCTGCATACAGAAGCCAGGAGAAAGTCTTCGCGACTACCTTCGACGCTTCTCCAAGTAGTGCCACGAGCTACCTGATCTCGCCGACGTTGATATCATCAGCGCATTCATATCGGGCACCACCAACAAAGCCTTGTTCCATGAGTTGGGCCGAAGGAGCCTGCGCACCACCAGGGAACTCCTGGACATCGCGACGAACTACGCCTCTGGCGAGGAGGCGGTCGGAGCACTCTTCCCCCCAACCACCGAAGGCAAGGGCAAGAACAAGAAAGACGGAGGGTCGGGTCGTGACCCATCCGACCCCCCAAAGAAGAAGAAAAAGTCGAACAAGCAGCGGCCTGAGGACCCCTCCCTCATCGCCGCTGCCGATCGCAAGGGAAAGAAGAAGGCGGAGGAGACCTCTGTTGGTAGCCGTTAAGTCCCATTTTTGGCCACCAACAATCCAACAAATGCAGGGTAAGTACCACCAAGTTCAAGTAGATTTGTTTATTCTAATAAAGTTCCACGAGTTTTGGTGAAGTTGTGAAATGCAGGCAACATATAGAAAAACAGGGCAAAAGTTCAACAAATTCCAGAAGACGGAGATGGGCAAGCCCAAGGGGAACTGCCCCGGCCAAGCCTCGGGCCAGTCCCGGCCGGAGGCAGGCCGGCCGGCCACACCTAGGACGGCCGGCCATGGGTGGCTGCCCGGCCCCAACCAGGCCGGCTGGCCTGGGCACAGCTCCAACCCGGGGAGCCCTCCTCCCCGGGCCTTCTCCACTTCGTGTACATGAAGCCCATGTCGAAGAACTTCATCCAAAACGGCGAACGAACCCCTTCCGGCCCAAAACGGGACTCGGCCCAACTCAACCCAGGGTTTACCCGGGAATGAGTGGATTTCATCCAGCCGGATCCAACAGCCGGGCTGAGGAAAGGAACCAAGTCAAGATAGGGTTGGGCTTTTCGGCCCACCAAACTCCCGAACCAACCAAAAGAAGAAGTCAAGAGGCCATCCGGAGCATCCAGGCTAGAGGCGGTGGCCAACCGACCCAAATCAAGGGCTGGCCGGCCACCCCTCCAGGCCGGCCGACCTAGTCAGGTCGGCCGACCTTGCGCGAAGAGCGGAATCCACCGCCTTTTGGCAGGCCCCTTCCCCAAGGCCTAGGGGCCTATAAAAAGACCCCCTCGGCCGATGAGAAGGGGGAATTCAAACACATCACACACTTACACACTCCACTTGTACTTCACTTAGAGTTGGGTCAAGAGTTTGGGAGTTAGAAGTCCTAGGCGAGAGCACTTGCTCAAGAGTTCGGAGCTGTCCTTCGATTCTTGGTAAAGTCTCTCTTGTATCTTTATCATTATCTTGTAGGACTTTAGTCTAATATCAAATATTCCTTTTAGCTCAAAGTTGAGTTATTGCATTTCTCTCTAGACTAAAGTTGTGTTATCTTATTCACGGATTTCTCGCTTGAGCTTAGATAAGTCGCCGCTTTGAGTAGGGGTTTTAGGCTTAATTATAGTTTTGGGTATTTCCTTGATTTGTATCTCTACCCCATGGCCCGGCGGTAGGTCCTGAAGGGTGACAGCCTTCAGTGATCCGGGGGTCACCAAGCTCCACTGTAATCCATCACGTTCGGGTAGTTACGACAGGGTTTGTAGCTGTAGTTCACTCGTGCCTGAGAGGTAGGGTCCCTGGCATGATAACAAGCCATGCTCCGAAGTGAATCAGTATAATTCAACCTCTTAGCTTGTTTAGATTGCATAATTGCTAGTTGACTAAGGTTTATTAATTAGGATTCTGCCTAGGCTCGTTGTCCTCCCAAATTTCGTTGTACCTTCTCTATCATTAAGTGGAAATTATCTTAGTGTGGTGGTTGAACCTGAACTTATCATATACATCCTTACCCTTACCCCCGGTATTAGTAAAGTCAGTAGAAATCTCCTCTAAGTTATCAATCGTTAATTCTTGATATCATTGTGCCTAAGCTTCCCTGTGGAAATAAATACGATACCTTGGAATACTCCTGGGTGAAGTGCTATAATGGTGTTCCGTGCGCTTGCAGAATTATAGAATATAAAATTGAGAGCAAACAAACACCAAAGGAGGCGTTTCCCAAACTGCCGCTGAGGATAGCAATATTCTTAGTGCGGTGTAAGAAACGCCAACAAGCATTTCTGGCACTGTTGCTGGGGAAGCAAGAGGCCAATATATCAAAAATTAACATTGTTAGCTTATAGGAATTTTTACTACTTTCTTTTGCGGGCTTACCCTTGTCTGTTCTCTTTGTGTGTGGAAACAGACTGTGTATGACCGGTTTCAACCTACCGGCCAACTTCAACCAAGACCCTGAGTCACTTCTAAGGAGTGTACGACCCCGTCGTATTCCACCGCAGATTTAGCTGTCTGAAAACACAGCCAGGGTCAGACAAGCCTTGGAAGCGCTCACGCTTGAGACTCAGCCCGAACCCAAGGTTGCAGCTTCGTCATCTGAGCCACCAGTCATGGCCGCGCCCGTTGAGAAGACGATCCGCGACTACTCCACCCCATCCGCCGACAACATTCGCACTGGAGCCGTCGTCTATTATTGAAGTCTATTATTGAAGCGCCACCCATGAGATGCAAATAACTCCAACGCCGTCGTCTCCAACGTAGCGCTCGTCTCATGAAAATGGCCTCTTACCTCCTCAGGCTGTAGCAGTGACCAATACCGCAGCCAGTAAGCTCCCCTGAAAAGTGCCTATAGAAACGATGTATATTTGATGTTATTAAAACAAATATCATTCTTACACCTCCATATGGCCTAACACATGGCCGCCGCCCCCACCAAAATGATTTTCCGCTTCTCAGTGTCAACATGAGAGAGCCAATCACCCGCTATATGAGCTATCGATGTGGGAGGATTAAGACCAGTAGCCACGTGGCACTTGTACTGTCCTCCATATATTCCTAGCATAATGACAATCAAACAATAAGTGTTGAATTGTCTCATTCTGGTTACGGAAGCAACATTTTTTGTTTCCTGTCCAGTTCCTTTTCGCTAGGTTGTCTTTTGTTAAAATGACCCCCTTGGACAGGTACCATAGGAATATTTTAATTTTTAGAGGCAGTTTCAGCTTCCAGATCAATTTGTGTCTAAAGGGAGTATTTTGGTTCATAAGAAACAGGTACATAGAACGTGTTGAAAACACTCCCATTCTATGTAGCTTCCAAGATACAGTGTCCCTTTCATCTTGTAGTCTGAAGCCTGAAATTTTGGCTATTAGGTTATTATATTCAATTAGTTTATTTCCCAATAAAGTACGCCTAAAGGTTAAATTATACGGCGTTTCACCCATGACTTGTGCCACTGAAATAATTGGCTCATAGGTTACGTTGTAAATATTAGGAAATAGCTCGCTGAAAAGGTATCGTTCCACACCATGCATCCTCCCAGAATCTAGCTTGGGAGCCATCTTTTATATTATAGGATATGCATGGTAGGAATTCATCCTTAACCTTTAGAAGGCCTCTCCAGAAGTGAGAGTCATTTTGTTTGACCCCCACCTGTGACAGTGTCTTTGAACCCAAATATTTTTTTCGGATTAGATCCTGCCACAGACCGTCCTCATTAAGCAATTTGTATAACCATTTGCTCAACAGGCATTTGTTCTGGATTTCAAGGTCAATGATTCCTAAGCCTCCCTGGTCTTTTGGTCTACATAACAGTTCCCATTTGGCAAGGTGATATTTTTTATTATTTTTACCTCCTTGCCAAAAGAATTTGGACCTGTAGAAGTCTAGCTTGGTAAGTACCCCCTTAGGAATTTCAAAGAAAGACATCATGAACATAGGAAGACTGCTTAGCACCGAGTTTAATAAAGTGAGGCGTCCACCATAAGAGAGGTGTTTCGCCTTCCAGCAGTTTAACTTCCTTTCAAATCTTTCCTCTACTTTTCCCCAAACACTATTACTGAGTTTTCTGTGATGCATTAGGATTCCCAGATATCTAAATGGGTATTCCCCTATCTTGCATGCAAAGAGCTCCACGTACTCATTTTCGTTATTGGCGGCCTCACCGTAGCAAAATAATTCATTCTTGTGGAAGTTTATTTTAAGACCAGATAGTTGTTCAAAGGTAGTTAGTAGAAGTTTCATATTCTGTGCCTTTTTTAGATCATGGTCCATGAACAGTATTGTGTCATCTGCATATTGCAGGATCGACAAACCATCTTCCACAAGGTGCGCGATTATGACACTAATTTGTCCATCATCTTTAGCTCTTTCAATGAGCAAGGCCAGCATGTCAGCCACGATATTGAACAGTATAGGTGACATAGGATCTCCTTGACGGAGACCTTTTTTCGTTTGGAAGTACCGGCCGATATCATCATTAACCTTGATACCGACACTACCCCCTTCTACGAAATTCTTTACCCATCGACACCATTTCTGGGAGAAACCTTTCATGCGTAGGGCCTGTTGGAGGAATCTCCATTTGACCTTATCATAAGCCTTCTCGAAGTCAATTTTGAATAAGACTCCATTTATCTTTTTAGTATGAAGTTCGTGTATGGTTTCATGTAAAATCACCACACCCTCCATTATGTTTCTCCCAGGAATGAAAGCCGTTTGGGATGGTTGCACTACCGACCCTGCCACAGTATTAATTCTGTTGGTGCCGACTTTGGTAAAAATTTTAAAGCTGACATTTAACATGCATATGGGCCGGTATTACTGTATCTGCTTCGCATCAGTAGTCTTTGGCAAAAGTGTAATGATACCAAAGTTTAAACTAAAGAGCGGCAGTCTCTCCTCATAGAAATCAGTGAAGAGGTTGAGTAAATCCTCTTTGATGACTTCCCAGAAGACCTGGTAAAATTCTGCTGGAAATCCATCCGACCTAGGAGACTTATTATGTTCCATCTGGAACACTGACTCCTTGACTTCCTTTTTTCAGTGAAAGGGGCTGTCAAGATTTCATTCTCAGCATGAGTTACCTGGGTTATGTCATTAATTTGATTCTCCAGCAGAGTTACTGTACTCTCCTCTGGAGGACCAAACAAACTTTTATAATAGTTTATTATATATAACTTTAGTTGTTCATCACCGACAATCACTCGTTCTTCTTGCTCAAGTCTAAAGATGTGTTGTTTGTGATGTTTGCCATTTGCCACTAGGTGGAAAAATTTGGTGTTATTATCACCTTCCAACAAATTTGTGACTTTGGCTCGTTCATGCCATTTAATTTCTTCCTCCCTTAATAGATAGGCTAAACTCTCTCGTAGATAATGTTTCATGTTAATTTCATTATCTGAGAGGGGGGAGTGTTCAGTCTTTTTCTCCAAGGAGTCTATCAAAGAAATGAAACGCTTCTTTTCTTTCTTGTAGTGGCCCGCAGTATGCTTCGCCCATCCCCTGAGATATTTGCGGATTGCTCGGATCATGTTCTGCCACCTCTCGATGCTAGAGTTTCCTTGGTTCGTAGAGCGCCATACATTTGACACCATATCAAAGAAACCCTCTCTCAGTAACCAGCCTCTCTCAAATTTAAAAAGAGGAGGACTGGTATTATGAGATGATGCCCCAGTATTAAGAACTAGAGGTGTGTGATCTGAGGTGCCCCGGATTCTGGCTTCGACGGTACATAGAGGGAATTTTTCTTCCCACTCCGTGCTAACCAGGACCCTGTCTAATTTTTCTTGTGTAGGATCATCAACATGTCCCACCCAGGTATATTGGCACCCCGACAATTCGATCTCTTTGAGATCAAGGACTTCAATGACCTGGTTAAAAATGTTCGGCCATCTTGGTTCAAAATTGTCGGTATTTTTTTCCTCCGGCTTTCTCATAATATTGAAATCTCCACCGAGTAAATAAGGGAGCATTTCATGAGAGCAGGAATTAGCCATTTCAGCGAGGAAAGCTTCTTTGTTTTCTGATTGGGCCGGTCCATAGACTGCATAAAGAACCCATTTGAATCCATCGTCTTTATTGCGGAAGGTAAATTTGATATAAAAGTCCCCTTCGACGATGGATCCAATATCAAATATAGAAAGGTCAACTCCTAGGAGCATTCCTCCTGATCTTCGTCGCGGTGCCATACTATACCATATGTAATCTTGGTCGGCACAGAGGTTTTTTAAGGTCGAATCTGGGAATTCATCCCGACCTGTTTCCATGAGGGTAATAAAGTTAATTTGCTCCTCACGGACTAACTCGGACAAGTACCTGTGTTTAGCCAAGTCTGCTAGACCTCTGCTATTCCAAAAAACACCTTTCATTGGATACACAGTTTTGACGGAGTTTTCGGTTTTTTTGGAAGCTTAGGCTTCCTCTATTTTTTACCAGAACTAGATTTTTTTTTCGGGGGGCAACATTTAGGTCACAAATATGTGATCGAGTCCCTCCTCGTATGCATTCTCATTTAATGGACCACAAACGTGATTGAGAGTTGCATCAATATATTCTTCGTCCTTATCACCACGAAGGGTGGACTCGGAATTCCTATTATCTTTGGATTTTTTAGAGACCACTAACCTATCAACTTCTATGTTTTTAAGAGAGATAACAGCAGAATTAATTTAATTACTATCTCTACCTAAAGAAATTCCTATGTTGTTAACTCTGGTCTCTATTTGAGAATTAGATAAAGAGGTGAAAGAAGTGTTACCTGTAAATTCCAGATTCTTCCTTGCCACCGTTCGTTCAAGTCTTACCGAGAGTATGCTCATCATTGACTGATGAACGCTGGCTCCTCCTTAACTTCTTCTCCTGTGTAGGACCCGCCACACCGCCTGCCATCTCCACGATCGGCGACGAGTGGTGCAGAATCATCGCGGGCAGCACAGAGCCCGCACCTCCAGATGTTCACGCTCCCGGTGTACGATTTCCCGAGAGCACATCCGCGTATGTTCTCCCAGGACTGGCAACGGAAGAGGTTCCGCTGCCCCGCTTTTCCTGTTCCGCTACCACCTTGATCGGCGGGGATGAGCTGCACATTCACTGCGCCTGCTGTTGGCGTGGCCGTGTTGTCGATGACCTCCGTGGCTCCATCTCTTCACCAGTTTGGGCGTGTTTAGATGGGAGGGTGAAAAGTTTTTTGGATGTCACATAAAAAAATTTATCATTTAGGAGTAGTAAATGTAAACTATTGGTAAAACTAATTACAGATCTAGCCAGCAAATCGCGAGACAAATCTAATGACGAGTAATTAGAGGGTAATTAATTAACAATTAGCGAACGGTTACTGTAGCATTACTGTTGCAAATCTTGGATTAAGTAGGCTCGTTAGATTCATCTCGCGACATACACTCCATCTATGTATTGAATTATTTTTTTCGTCTACATTTAGTGCTTTATACATGTAAGATTCTCTTTTGAAAATTTTTTCACATGGCAACTAACACATGGCCATCGCGGAGACAGAGGTGGCACAGGGTGGAGCCGGACCACCGGTGTGAGGGCGTTGGGAAGCGCGCCCTCACCAGCTTCCAGTTTAATTTGATGGTAGAGGCGAATTGAAAGCTTGGTCATTAAAAGCTAAGCAGTGATAATTATGACCCGCATTGTGTTGACCACAAGGTGTGCTCGCACTGCGAGGGGCGCATGTGCCAGCTGCTCACCCTCAGCGGCTCCTGTTGCCTGCACAGTGTGGGCCGCAGGGTACAGCTGCTCGCCCTCAGCAGCTACAGAACCGGCCGGGTGCAGCTCCTCTGTCTGCATCGGGTTGTGCGCATGGGACAGCTGCAGTGCAATTACCCATATTTAAACCACTAGTTGCTCCCTAGCTGCCGGTGTCGGTGAAGGAACCTGCAAACCCAAAGTCATACCTCCGTTGATGGATACAAACCTACTCCCTCCGTCCCTAAAAGAATGTCGTTTTGGGTGTGTGTGTCACAAGTTTGACTCGATTTGTAGAAAATACGTACAACATTTGTATCTTCAAATAATTTTGTTAAAAAACTAGACTAAAAGATCTTCCCAATGGTACTAATTATGTATCATAAATATTAATATTTTTTAATATAAAATTAATCAAAGTAATTTCTCGGGAAGTGAGAAAGACACTCTTTTAGGGACGGAGGGAGTATAGTATTACTACTCCCTCCGTCCCAATATCTTGGTCATTTTAGCACTGGGCACATGAATCAAGAAGGTGGAATAAAGGTGGGTGCACTGAAAACGAGAAGGAAAGAGATAGAGATAGAGATGTATTGAAAAGAGAGAAAGCTGTCTCGAGAGGTGAGAATGACTAATATTTTAGGAAAACTAGGTGTGGCTAGAATGACTAACATTTTGGTACGGAGGGAGTACTTCCGTTCGGTTTTAATTGACGTTTTGACTCTGGGCACGCGGTTTAAGGAGAAGAGAAAAAGGTGGGATGGGTAGAAACCGAGAAGGAGAGATAGAGATAGAGGTGTATTGGGAAGAGGCAAAGGTGTCTCGGGAAGTGAGAATGACAATTATTTGTGAACAAATGTGGGATGCTAGGATGACAATTAAAAGTAAACGGAGGGAGTATCATCTTCTTTATGGAACTCAAAATAAGAAACAAAAAGAGGTTGACTTATTCAATTTTTCAGTCAAACTCCTTATAAAATCCATATATTGGCACATTACCCAATAAATATATATGTAAGTAGTAGTTGGATTCACATATTGAAATATGTATGAAAATAAAAGTTGATTCACAACAAAAATATCTATTCCTTCACAGTAGCAACTTAAATAAATATTGGTGCTGGGATACACAACAAGAGAGGAGGAGGAGTGGATCAAATATGGTAAATACGAAGATTGCAAAAAAAGTCTTATATATGGTTTTGCCTATTCTCATGCTCACATACCATGGATCAATAATCTAATGTGGTTATTATCCGATCCTGGTTTCTTGGGATGTGGTACCGCAATCTATTTATATACTCCCTCCGTTCCCTTTTGATCTACGTATTTAGGCCAGTCTCAGTGGAGAGTGTTATCGCACGGTTGTCAAGACTGCAAACTTTGAGAACTGTGCCCGGGAAGTGTCATCACCATGACATCCTCTCTCATCACATGACACTCCCATCATAAATAGCACTGACATGTCAGCAAATTTGTTGATGTGGCATGATATTTAATGCTCATGACACTCCCACTGAGACTGGCCTTAGGGCAGTCCCAATGCAGACTCTACCGTAGAGTCTAAAGTCATTAATTATGCTGCCATGTAAGCAAAATGCTGATGTGGCAGAACATTTATTGAAGAGAGAGGGGGGAAAATGAAGAAACCAAGTCTAACTAAGAAACCAAGTCTTCACGCAAATCAAGACCATTTGTGAGAGAGACAAGTGGGTCATGAGATTGGATAGACTTCAAGATACAAAATCTGCATTGGAGGCTATGGTTTCTTATAATAGAGTCTTGAACATATGGACTCCATAGGTAGAGTCTGGGTTGGGACTGCCCTTAGGTGTCACACAGAGACCAGGAAAGGAGCGGCTCTCATTTAATCGAGATCTCAGCGACGCCTCGATTACCTCTGCCCGCCAGCGCACGTCTCGCTGCATGCAAAAATCCCTCCGTTCGGCCCACCAAACAGTCACACATTAGCTCACGATCAAAACTGAACCATTAATTGGTGGCTGCATGTCTTCCCGTTGATTCAGGATCAAACTGAAACAGCTAAAATTTGGCCTTTCCTTTTCTTCGCGCGCTAATTAAGTACCCAGGCCACGCCGGCTAACCCCAGCTAACCCCGCATGCGCATGCGCATTAACTCTACGTGCAGGCCACGGCACGCGAATGCACACAGGACGAGGCGCATTAACTCTACGTGCAGGCCACGGCACGTGCATGCACACAGGACGAGGCGCAACATCGGGAACAAACATGTAATTAGACGGTGAGGACTGGGCCGAGGTACGCCATAAACTTAGAAGCTAGTGATCGCGTGAGCGGGAGATGGCGTCCTGTTCCCGCGACCCTGATGCGGATGAGCGGGCGATGGCGTCCTGTTCCCGCGCCCCTGATACGGATGCGGCCACGGTGAACATGGCGGGGCAGGCCGCCCGGATGGTCTGGGAGGAATCGAAGCGCCTCTGGATCATCGCAACGCCCATGATCATTGCCGCGCTCTGTACATATGCCGTCAGCTCCGTCACCACCGTCTTCGTCGGCCACCTCGGCAACCTGCCTCTCGCTACCGCCTCCATCGGCCTCTCCTTCTTCTCCACCTTCGTCACCGGATTCCTGGTACGTACGTCTTACACATGCTCACACACGCTTACTCTTTGTGGTCTTAGTCTTACCGGCATGCGCTTGACCAACTGCAGCTGGGCATGGGGAGCGCGCTGGAGACGCTGTGCGGGCAGGCGTTCGGCGCCGGCCAGGTGGCCATGCTGGGCGTGTACCTGCAGCGCTCCTGGATTGTTCTCACCGGCGCCGCGCTCCTAACTGTGCCTCTGTACGTCCTGGCTGAACGGCTGCTCCTCGCCGTTGGCCAGGACCCCGTGGTGGCGCGTGAGGCTGGACGCTTCGCGCTCTACATCCTCCCCTCCGCCTTCTCCTTCGCGGTCAACTTCCCCGGCGCGAGGTTCCTCCAAGCACAGAGCAAGGTGGTGGTGCTCGCCTGGATCGGCGCCGCAGGGCTCTGTCTCCACGTCGCGCTCACCTACCTCCTCGTCGATGTCCTCAGATGGGGGTCCCCGGCTGCCGCGGCTGCGTACGACATCTCGCTCTGGGTCATCGCGCTAGGCCAGGCAGCCTACATCATCGGCTGGTGCGAGGACAGCTGGAGGGGATGGTCCATGGCGGCGTTCGACGACATGTGGGCCTTCGTCAGGCTCTCGCTCCAGTCGGCCGTCATGCTCTGCCTCGAGATCTGGTACATCAGCATGATCACGGTTATCACCGGCCACCTCGAGGATGCGGAGATGGCCGTCGACTCGCTTGGCATCTGGTCGGCACTCGCAATTACTGCTACTGTTGCTAGGTACCGACATACTATATACTACTTCTTACTATGATGGGAGGCCTTGTTTTTGCAGCATGAACGTAAACGGATGGGAGGCTACGTTCTTCGTCGGCCTCAATGCCGCTATCAGTGTCCGCGTCTCCAACGAGCTGGGTTCTAACCGTCCAAGGGCAGCCATGCAGGCTGTCATCGTCGTCATCGCCCAGTCGCTGCTCATCGGCCTGCTTTGCATGCTCCTGGTCTTGCTCTTCAGGGACAGATTCTCCATCATCTACACTAGCGATGTCCAGCTTCAGTACGCCGTGTCCAAGATTGCAGGACTGCTCGGCGTCACCATGGTGCTCAACAGCGTGCAGCTCGTCATTTCAGGGGTTGCTATTGGAGGAGGATGGCAAGGCCTTGTTGCATACATCAACCTAGGCTGCTACTACGCTTTCGGATTGCCCCTGGGTTACCTTCTCGGATACAAATTCAAATACGGAGTTTGGGTATGTTAACCTTGAAATTTTTGCAACTACCAAAAAAAAAAAGGAAATACAACCTGCTAGCCGTATGATTTTGTGATTTTGGTAATGAACAATGTTTTTTGTATTCTGACTCAGGGGATATGGACTGGCATGCTTTGTGGGATCGCTCTTCAGACACTGATTTTACTCTTCATTGTGTGGAGAACAGACTGGAATGCAGAGGTACCAAATCCTTAAGGTTCTACCATGCTTTTCTTTTGCCAAATCTTTTTTTTTGCGATTACACAGTACAGACGCAGACGCTCACAAACACGCACGCACACTCGCCCCTACGAACACACGCACGCAACCCTACCCCTATGAGCACCTCCGAAAGACTGAGCCGGCAAATCCTCGAGATTGACGAAGTCACCACTGGCGCCTCGCTGTCGACGGGCACGTCGCCTACCACTGAAAGAATAGCGCCGGTTAAATCCTGAAATAAATCCAGGAAAAGGTGCGAGCACCAGGATTTGAACCCTGGTGGGTAGCATCCCACTGGACCGTCCTACCATTGGACTACAAGCCAATTCGCTTCTTTTGCCAAATCTTGATGAACACATCTTTACAACTTTACATCCTTATAATAGTTAGCTAGCTAATTTTCTTTAGCCCTCTGTTGTGGCGACGCTGCCGTGGAGAGCGCAGAGGTGAGACAAGCAATAGATGCGATTGATGATTAGAACGAAGTAAATATGAAGAGCAGTTGTGTTCGTCGTCGGTGGCCTGGGAAGCCACGGTGACCAAGGACAACCTGCCCAAAGGGAGATTGTTTATTTCCTTTATGCCTTAAAATGACGATTTGGGTTGCCTTTATAGACCAGGCACCCTCTTACTATCCAACTTCCTAACAGATCTGATCTCATAATCCTAACCGACTCCCTATTTATCAATTCAATCTCCTTGGACTCTATCTCTAATATGGCGTATTTTAGCCACTTTCTTGTTGCTGGACTCTACGGTGCTTATACTTGCGACCGACAAACAAATCCACAACACTACCCCCTCCCCAGCAAACAGCTTGTCCTCAAGCTATGTATCTGGATACAATGCCTTGAATTCCTCCGCCTTCTCCCATTTTCCTCAGCAGCTGGAGTTGGCCCTTGAGACGGCCCTTGAGAACGGCCGTTGGAGTTGGAACGGCCGTTGGAGTTGAGAACGGCCTTTGGAGTTGGAACCACGCATCCGTGGACAATAGGAGGTAGGGGTACATCTGTTGAAGGTGGGGTGCCGTCAAACTTCTTTAGGAGAGAGACATGGAAGATGTCGTGTATGCGTGCCTTTGCTGGTAGTCGAAGACGATATGCAACCGCCCCAACTTTGTTCAATATCTGAAATATATATATGTAGGAAGCCTTTTTGCTACTCCTAGGAGTAGTTACTCCCATGTGTGTATATCACAAATCCAGGGTATCTCTTCATACTTGGGGTTTCTCAAAAACATATGTACACACACTTGATTTTTAAAAGTGGTATGTGGATAGACTCCTTATTCTATATGAGGATATATCAAGTATATGGATATACTAACTTTTCTATATAGGAATATGATATATCATAAGGTGCGAAAATATATGAGTTATATTGAAATTTTTTCATAGTTATCACTTTGATAAATTTTATTTTAGGTATATGTACATACTCAAAATGATAAATAGGGGAAGCATTTTTTCTACTCCCAGGAGTAGCTACTCCCATATATATAAAGAGAGCTCCTTATAGGGGAGCGATTCTATTAGAAAACCACCAGATTCTTTCTCGACCTCTCGCACGATCCTGACTGCAACCACCCCCCGCCCGCGGCTTGCCACAAGGCCGACCTTCCTGCGCGCCTCCTGCTGTCAGCCCAGCCTTCTCGTGCGCCTCCCGTTGACAGTCCGGCCTTCCCGCGCGTCTCCTGTGTCGCCGGCTTGGTCTTGGCAAATGACTTCTTAACACAGGTGGTACCTACCACCCCTTACTGGACGGTCTGTAATTCATCAACATTCAAAAATATCAGATCCATATGTGCCTAATTATCCCAGTCAACGAGCAATTAGTGAGATTAAACACAACATCAAAAATCAAAGCTCGTGACCCATGCTATTGGATGCACACATGTCTGCACGTTTTGGTCTCTTTTTTTTATATTCGTTTTTAATATGGGTAGGTGGTTGTTGTGTCTTCTATTAAGACAAAGCAGTACTATTTATGTTGCATCTAGATTGGAGATTTCGTTTTTATCAGTTTTGGGATTCTATTTTCCTTGAATTAGGAATAAACTATCATATTTACATTTCCTAGAATCCAATTTGCCTTCTCTGTTTTTTTGAAATATTGGTACAATCTCAGTTGTAAAATTTGGGTATGAATCTACTTGGATGTGAATGTCACTAGTGAAATTTTGTAGGATCCAATTCCCCATTTTCCAAACTTGTCATTTCTTTATAGTGTTATCCTGTGAAATGAAATTACAAATCTCGGTGCCCAGTTTCATTTCACAGTTCCATAGGTTGGTCAGGACATTAAATTATTGTTAGGTGGCTGTAAGTTATTGGTTAGGGTGAAAGAAAGACTCTTAGTGCAATTTCATTTGACTTTCATCATATTGGAAACAGTGTCGACATCTTTCATGGGGATGAAAGACATCTCTCTCTCATATTAAATTTTATTGTCTTGTCACAACTTTTACTTATGTGTGATCCAATTAATTAGAAATGAAAGAGCCACTGAGAATGGCCTAATCTGTTCACACCCTTATCCACACTGGACAGAAATCCTAATCTCCGTACCCGCTCCTCTGCAAGTGCACCGTCCGTCCGATAAGAAGCGGTAGATCCCCCACTACGGTCCGTTTCCTACTCCAGCGCGCGAGAGAGCAGCTGCTGCATTGCTGCCCTCTATTTCCTGCGATGGTGCTACTGCTTCTTGCTTTCTGAGGTGCTATGCTGTTGCTCCTCTCTCCTGCGATGATGGCACTGCTCCTCCTCTCTCACGACCTGTTTCTGCTCCTCTATCATGCGATCCCAGGAAAAAATAGTTCTCAGCATGGCCTGTGTTGTTTTTATATTTTCAAATTTTGCAGCTATTTTGCCTTCTGTCTGATCCAGTCATGATGTCCCTGTGCGTATTACTATTGTCCGTGTTAGCTAATATATGGGCCAACGGCCTTGGGCCGCGTGCACATGCATGCATGTTGGGTATTAGGGCTTGCCGCTTGGCTCCCCTCTATTTGTACTCGAACCCGATGTACCCCAGATTAGCGCGTTGATTATATCCGCTCTCAGTCCCTCCATCCAAAAGTCTCTTTCGTATTATGGAAAACTGGATTTCCAAGAGTCTCTTTCGTACAGTATTAGTGTTTGTAGCCTCGTAGGAAGCACTGGCTGCTTCGTTTTCCACCAGATATTGAATGCGTCGCCTGATTAATCAACTGACTATTAAATTTTCCATGTGTATGGCATGTGGGCCTCACAACAATGAGGGATCCCGTACTCGGTATCCAAAGAAAATTAATGCCCACTATTTCACTTCCTTGGTCTTTGTGACCAACCCAAATATGAAAGAGATAGTTGGATGGAGGGAGTAATTAACTAGCACAGGTGCCCGTGCTTGGAACGGGACTGAAATATATGCGTATTTCCCTAAGCATGATTGCGCCACCAAATGACGGTCACGGTAGCTGATAACGTGTGCCCGGACCGCCACCATGAGAACATGCTTGTACTTCGTACGCGTAGGTACTCATTTTTTAGGATTAATCTGTGCTCGTTAAGGCTAATGCTAGTGGCTAAAAACCTTAGATCTTAAGTTGTCTAGTCAGGTCGATATAGCAGAGAGCTGCACTGTGGAGAGAGCGAGAGACTGAGGAGGGAGTACTCGAACCGAAGGCGGCGCCGACGAAGGCTCGGGGAAGAGGAGGGAGATGGCGCAACTCAGGGTGCTGCAGTGGATCTTCCCGCCACTGTTTGCGCCCGGTGATCGGACCCGAATCTTAGATGTGCTAGGACAACCGGGGAATGTTGGTTCCCATGCTTCTTGTAGGCGTTGCTGGCGGGAGCCCACTGCCTAGAGTTTAGGTAGTTAGTTAGTCCCCGATCAGGACATAGACAGATGTTGTACTTGGTCCGTGGGTCAGATGGAGACCAACTCTAACATTCTCTCCCTTGATTTCCATGGATCAATTCTAAATTCAGAAACATAAAACTTAACGAAACTAAACTGAATATTCATTGTTTGATAGATCAGTGTACAGAGCATGTTGCATCATAATAGTCAGTTACGTACTATCAGACACAATGACTACAATACAACTTTCTATTTAGAAATAGAAACTTATACTTATTTTGGGCCCTTACTATCCAAAGATCATAGGCTCTACCGTAAACTCATGTCGACTCTGAGTTCTCTAAACGCACTGGGTGGTAAGCCTTTGGTTAGCGGATCCACAAGCATATATGCTTGGTACTCATTTGCTCAAGACTTATGATTTGATCTTGGATTTTCTCCCTTTACAACATAGCGCTTAATCAGAATGTGCTTGGCATGAACACATGGTTTGTCATTGGAGTAGAATACTGCTAGCTTATTCCAGCATTATAACTTAAGTGGACATTTGATGTTGTTTGCCACTCTTAATCCGAGTGTGAATTTATCAATTCCTAGTGTCTGCTCATTGGCCTCATAATCTGGTGTGCATCAATAAAAACACAGTGACCATTTGTTTGGAACATTTCCACAATGTAACTTTATCTGCTTGTGTAAATAACTTATGTGGATTTTACTATACATCTTACAGAAACTAAATCTAAGCAGCCCATCAACACAAGGGCTTCTTTTTCTAACTCATCATGAGGTCTTTTACATCTTACAAATACTGTAAGACTTTTTTAATTATTTCCAGTGATCTATACCTGGAAAACTTATGTATCCCAAATTCTCCCGGTCAAATATACTAAGTCAGAGTGAGTTCTTAACTGAGCATAATTAAGCTTCTAAAGCTGAAGCATATGGAACCTATTTCATTTGATCGATCTCTTATAGTTCCTGGGACTTCAAGATTCCCAAACTTATCACCCCTGACTATCACGGTAGGCTAGATTATGTATGCATGCACACCATATTTCTTAATATCTTTTCTAGGTATGCCTTATGCAACAATCCTGATACTCCTTTACTTTTCTCTAGCTCAGTGAATCTAATTTCTAACACACTTCACCAAGTTTTTGTAAATTAGGAATATAAACTTCTTAAATGTCTTAACATTTCTGATAGCAAGCATAAAATGCTATCTTCTTGATGACCAAAGGCAAGTTTCTCATTCTTTAACTTATTATATACATGTAACTGTCCTCTTAATGTTTCTTAGTACTATTGCCCTGGCTAGTGAAACCGTTTGGGTCATATAGCCACGACCGGTTACCGAAAGCCGGGCCGCGCGTTTTGGGCACTCCTCACATTGAGAAGTATCATCTTAATTTGAATCATAACATGCTATTAATGCCGTAGTTGAGACAAGCTAGATTGCCTCATTATGTGAAGGCTTTTGTCGTGAGCCTTGTCTTAGATCTTAATGTTCCCTCTAAAGTCACATTTGTTTTGTAGACCCTTCATAGTCTGCTGTGGTTGCTCCTTTAGGAAGTTTTTCTAATTACTTGGACATTGTGGGATATCAATATCCCGGGCTATGCGTACAAGGTACAAGTATGACGAAATACGGGGTACAAACAACGAAGGAATACCGTTGCCCACGAAGGGTCCACGAGCGTCAAAGGCCCACAAGGACCAGGCCCGCAAGTCGCCAGAACAACTACTGATACACCATAGGATGCCCATGACAACAGGCCCATGGGCCGTCTGCAGTGGACGCCCAAGCTTTAGCCCGCTACGGCTAATGAAGAAGGACCGGTACGCCCGACTCCATCTCCGTCCCGCCCGACCCTCGAAGGGTCGGCACGCCGAGGGTCACTGCCGAGGCTTACCTCCGTCCCGCCCGACCCCTCGAAAGGTCAGTACGCCGAGGGACGGCGCCGAGAGTAGCCTCCGCCCCGCCCGAGCCCCGGGTCCAACCAAGCGACAGGACCCGCACGCCTGAACTCATTCCCGCTCGACCCCGAGTCGGACCACCTCCGACTAGCCCGAGGGTCGGCGCCGAGGGTAGCCTCCGTCCCGTCGGACCCTTGAGCCGGATGAAGTGGCGGGCCCACGCCGCCTTGACTCCACCCACGACTACGCTTCCGTTACTGGGCGGCGCTCTATCTTGAAGGCGGGAACATCAATTCCAGGCGAAACGCTCCAATGGCTGGCGCAATCAGGACCCAACCAGGAACGTCCCTCCATTCAATGCATTAACACCCCAATTACACCTGTAATTGCTCAATTACCGCAATAATCAACCCTTGTAACGCTTCCTTCTCTTATTCTATAAAAGGGGAGGCGGCGCCTGAGACAGGGTACCCAAGCTTTTCCGATCCGATTCACGCACTTTCACACACACACTCTCGATTTCCCAAACACTCACGCTCATCCAGAGACTTGAGGCACCCCCTGTCTCTCACCAATCTTGTACTCCCCCCGATACTTGACACTCATAACACGAGTCGCTCACACATACTGGACGTAGGGACATTCCGCCCGAACCAGTCTAAATCTTGCGTCATTGAGTGTACCATCCGAAGCTCTAGACGCACAATAATATTAGTCGGTTTACGAAACACCGACAAACATGTTCACTTAGTTTCTCGAATAACGAGAAGCTCACTACTTAATTATTGCCACTAAAGAAATACAACATTTGTAGGTATTGGAAAAAGTGGCACTTGAATCATTGAAGTCGGCACACAAGACCCGCTAGTCTTACAAGTCCATACTCCCCCTGATTATCTCATTTATTGACTAAGACAGTGCATCTTATTTCTTATGAGCATAGCAACAATCTTTACATAGGGGTATTGTTGACCATAGTACTCCCCTTTGACGGTCATGCTTATTTAATAGATTAGTCTTATTGTGTTGTACATAACGCATCATACTAATCACCGAAAGAAGTATATTATTGTGGAGAATATCTTCTTCTTAATTGATCTTACAATCCCCTCCCCCCTCGAAATATGGTTCCAAAGATAGTGTGCCAAAATTTTGAAGATTCATAAAGGAGGAGATATTCTTATCACTTATATCATGTAAGTGTTAATACTGATGGGGGTTCTTTTCTCCTCATCACTGCCCTTTCTTCATAAGAAATTTCTGTATTTCTAGTTAATCTTTGGGTTCTTAGGGGACTTCCCTTTGCCCTAAACCTTCTTCTTAACAATTGTTTTGATTCTTCAAGGAGAGATTTGACTCTCATAGATGTGCTTATTCTTTCATCTTCTTGAGATTCATTGCAAATGATTCAATCTTAGTGACCATATAGCTCATTCGAAGAATGCACTATTTGAATCCACCACTAAAGGACCTTTCACAATCAACTTCTCAATAAGAGTGTTCGTTTACTTCTCCGAAGAGGCAATAAAATGGCTCTCACTCTTTACTAAGGTTTTCTTAACCGTGGTGAAAAGTTGGGGTTGCTTCCCTTTATGGTCTCAACTTACAAATATAGTCATTAAACTTCTCTTGTGATTAACTTAGGGCATAAGAAGGGCTTGAATATATAATGAATCTTATCATAAGTGAATCTGAAATAACCTTAAATAAAATGCACATGAATTAATTCAATGTGGGGTAAATTAATCATGAACATGTCTTAATATTATAATCATCATCAACTTATTATGTGCGGAATGCAATCATAATAATTTCATCATCGACGTTGGTCAAATGATAAAATTATTATGCTTAAAGTCTTCAGAGAATGTTTTAATTCTATATCACCATTGGGCAGAAAATAGAATTAATACTTCATCATAGTTACCATCATATTTGACTTATTCATCCTGATACTTAATCACAATAAAATTGTCATCAACGTTGGTCAGATGACAAAATTACAGTGGCCAAACAAATGAACTGAAAGTGTGAGGGTACAATTCTAAATCACGGTTGGGCAGAGACGGAATTAATCCTCAATAAAACTTAGTAGCATGAGAAAATGATTATGATAAATTTATGATCAACGTTGTTAGAAGATAAAGTTACCATACTTAGAAAACAAGCTGAGATGTAAAAACTTTAATTTTATATCAACGTTGGGTAGAAGTAGAACTCATACTCAAAAAATTTGACTTAAGAAATCAATTACCTGAAGATTTAATCATAATTATTGTTACTAAATTATTGTTACAATGATAATTGGAACCCTTACCAAATTATCGTGAAAATGATAACTGTCATGCTTATTGTGTCATGACGGTGATGGTATGAATATATCATCCTTACTAAAATGTTATGAAAATAAACAGTTATATGCGTAATAAAAGCGATGATGAATTTTACTCTTTGCAAAATGTGACAAAATAATAATCATCATATCTAACAAATATCACCATAATAAAGATTATAACAATTACCATGCTTACTTAATTATTCTTTGCACACTTGATTTTCATGATAATAACAATTACCATGCTTACTTAATTATTCTTAACTAAAAAGGTACTGAATTTATGCATAATAAATTATGCTCACACTTATAATCATCTTTACATGATTGAGTAATAACAGCAGAAGCTTATTTTTAAAGATTATAAATCTCAATGATTCCTCTAGTTGAATTGTCACGTTGGATCAAATTCAATTAGAGAAATGTTCAATTTATGCAAAAAAAAAAACTTAGTAAACTTGCTTAGTAAACTTAGTCATAATAAAGATGACTTTATACTTTGTCTTAACTTAAATTAATTAACTTAACTAAGTGATTAACTTACAGTTGAGATTGATAATAGCAATAAATATCTTAATTTCATACCTTGACAATAAGCTCAACAAAAAAATAAGATCATATTACCTAAACTTAATCATATTAGTTACATCGGAAGCTTAAAAGAAACTAAATTAAAAGCTAATTAAACATAGAAAATTTTGAGAAAAATTGCTGCCTTATAGATTTTAAATAACACTTAATAATAGACAGCAAATTAATCCCATAATTATTTTCTTCACCATATCTTAACAATTGCTTAATTATCCTTTTTGTAAAAAGATAAACAAAAAAGAAAACAAACTTATTTTGGCCTGAGACAGCCCAATGCGGCCATAAAACAGCCTGGCTCAACAGCTAAAAAGGCGTAAAAAGGAAAAAGAAAAACGCACGTGCTTTTGGGTCGCCGAAGCGCACGCAAAATTAGTCGGCCCGGCCCAGCATACATTAAGCTGCCGACAGCTAAAGCATATGGAACTGCTTTCATTTGATCAATCTCATATTGATTCATGGGACATTGATAATTTTCCCAAACTTATCACCCTTGACTATTAGAGTAGGCGTAGGCTTACACGCATGCATACCAAATCTCATATGGAACCCTTTTTTCTAAGTATGCCTTTTGCGATAATCCAAATACCCCTTTCCTTCTATCTCAATGAATCTCAATACCTAGTACATAGGAAGTTCTACCAAGATCTTTGATATCAAAATTTAAGGACAGAAAGCTCTTAGTTTCTAAAAGCACACCAACGTCGCCACTTACAAGTAGGATGTCATCCACATATAAAATGAGAAAAATAAATTTTCAAGTCTTAAATTAACTTAGCATAGATGCAGTTGTCCTCATCATTCTCCTTAAAACCAAATTTTCTTACGGTCTAATGAAATTTGAGATACCACTGCCTAGAGGCTTGTTTTAATCCATAAATGGACCTAATTAAGAGGCATCCCCAATTCTCTTTCCTTTTATGGAAAAACCCCTAGGTTGTGCTATATACACTTTCTCATTTAGATCCTCATTGAGAAAAGTTGTCTTCACGTCAATCTAATGCAATTCTATGTCATAAAGCGCCACTAATGCCATTAATCTTTTCCTTCTATTTGAGTGAAACCGTTTGCCACGAGTCTAGACTTATATTTATCGATATTCCCTTGGGAGTCACATTTCATCTTGTGGATCCACTTAAAACCTATTGTTTTGCTCACTGAGGACCTCATGTCATGTTCCATGACTTCAATCCATTTGGATGAGCCAGAACCTTTCCCAGCTTCTTCAAATGAGTTGGGATCGCCCACCATCTGAGTTTTTCACTCATGTAAATCTCATAGTTGCCAAGTATAGCTGACCTTCTTAACCTTTGTGATCTTCTAAGGTTTTCTTGTTCTGGCACATTATATTCTAATTGGGGAGGTTGCTCCTCCTCACTATTAACAACATTTGGGTCTTCAGGCTCTTGAAAATCAGGAACCTCATTTTCATTAGTAGGTACTTGAGGTGCCTGACTTACAGGAACATCATTTTCATTAGTTGTTGCTGATGAGGATGCAAAAGTAGATGCTAGAAAATACTGGCTCTTGAATCATAGGAGTGAGCACAAAACCCCACTTTTCCTCAAGGCTAATCTCTCGAGGCTCTATACTCCCTCAGATCATAGCGTCTTCGAAAAAACAGCATGCCTTGTCTCTACAAATTCAGTATGTCTATCAGGACACTAGAAATGAAAACCCTTAGACTTATCTGGATAGCCAATAAAATGGAAACTCGCGGTCTTAGAATCCAACTTACCCATACTTGGATTAAAGATCTTAGCTTCAGCTGGACTACCCCACACATGAAAATAATTTAAGTGTGGGCCTTCATCTAGTCTAAAAGTCATATAGTGTCTTAGGTACTAAATTACTAGAAATCCGATTAAGGATATGAATGGCGGTTTTTAATGCCTCCATTCATAATTCAATCGGTAGAGTGGAATAAATTAGCATTCTTCTTACCATATCCATTAAGGTGCGATTGTACCTTCTTGCTACTCCATTTCGCTGAGGTTCGTCTAGTGTTGAATACTGGGCAACTATGCTATTTTCCTGTAGGAACCTCGCAAAAAAGTCCAAGAGCCTGGCCATACGGAGTATAATGACCGTAGTACTCCCCCGATCCACGGTCCCCATGTTCAGATTGTACTGTTTAATCTTTGGATCATGTCAATTTTCTACTTCAGCCTTAAATATCTTAAATTTATCTAATTGGATAAATGTAGCCATAACGGGAATAATTATTTGTGAACCATATAACTGAATCATAACCATTCACAAATGTCATAGGAGATGGACCACAAATGTCTATGTGAATAATTTCTAAAATTCTTGCCCTTTGATTGGCACCTTTCTTAATTTTTTGAAAACTCTAAAGGTGGAAGAATTGATTCCTTCATTAATTTTAAGTCATCTTTCTCAAAATACGGCCTAAACAATAGGTCCATAATTTTGAAGATACATCATCAATTCTTTTGCATTTTTTGACTTACAACATTCATAGGCAGGGAGACATTCTCAGTGCTTACAACATTCCAAGTGCTAACATTCACATTATCATTCATGGAAGCAAATAAAGCTTGTTTTGCAGAAAAGCAAGACCAACACACTTATTATTAAACTCAATCAAACATTGTTTGTTGCCATTTGACAATCAAATCCGTCCATATTTAAGCATGAAACTAAAACCAAATTCCTTCTCATGGAAGGCACATAAAGGACATCATGTAAGTGAAGTACAAAGGTATCATTTAATTCTAACGGGAGTTCTCCAATAGATTCAACTTTAGCTTCGACGTCATTAGATACTCTAATGTTTCTTTCTCCTTTTGCTAGGGTCCTCCTCGTATGGAATCTGTGTAAATAATTTGCAACATGAATAGTTACACGTGAGTCAATCCACCATGTGGAAGTGGAATATTATATATACAAAGATTCATATGTGAATGTAATTTGATCAATAACTTTATCCTTATCTTTCTTGTTCATCCACTTGAGGAAACCTACACAATCCTTCACGTAGAGCCCCTTCTTATTGCAATGCCTGCAAGTGTCCTTGTCCACAACTTCTTCCTCATCTATCTTGCCTTTTCCTTTTCCTTCATATTTATGATGGTGATCATTCTTAGGATCTGTTGAAAGGGGGTCTTGAATTATTCGTAAAATAATTCTTCTTCTTATTGCTTTTTACGCGGTTGACAGAGTCTCCACCACGCATTGCCTTAATTCTGTCCTCCTGAACACATATAGCTATGAGCTTTCCAATGCCCCGCCTATCAGGCTGAGAGTTATATTTAACCACAAACGCCTCAAAGTCCTTAGTTAGTGAACCAAGCACAAAATGAACCACGAACTGGTCTTTGAGTTCCATGTCGATGACTTATGCTTGGAAGCCATGTTGCTTGTTTTTAGGATGTGTTCTCTTACCCCACTGCCAAAAATGTACCTTTCCGGAACAAGCCCGTTGATAAAAATGCTTGCATACGCCTTAAAGCGCCAGTAAATAAACTCCCTGTCTTCTTAAGGTACTCCTTAGCAGTGTCACAGTCAGGTATTGCTCCCTTATGCCCTCCACTATGGATCTATTAATCACCATCAATCACTTACAGTTGGACGAATCCCACTAAGCACGATCAGGTCGTACTTCATTCTTATTGCAGCACAATCCCGCTCTCTGGTGGCAAATGCCTCTGCACTTTCACCATCTCTGACCATGGGGTCAGTTGGCACTGTGGGAGGATCGATCATGAGAACAAGATCAAGGTCCCAAAGAGCAAGTCCAATCTCAATCTTCGCTTGTCATGAGCCATGGTTTCCTTCGCTGAAGGGCTCAATGGACGAGATATAACTTAGTGGATTTCCTGCATTGCCACATAAGAGTATCAAAATATATACGAATTAATTCAACGTTGGTTAAAGTAACACCTGCCATTTCTTACTTATGAACAATATTATTTCTACATTACTGTTGAGCCAAAAAGAATTAATATATCTGATTCTAAGCATGTCATAATAAAAATATCAGCAAAGTTGGTCAGCAAATAAATTTATTATGCTCATAAAGGAGGTCATCTAACCCCAATTAAATTTTCCTGTTGGTTCTAATTTAATCAGAAAAATAAATGCTAACAATTCTTAATTCTGTGGAAGAACAGTAAATGCCTTAAAAACTTATTGCAGCAGAAGCTAATAAAAATATCACTACACTTACTCTTAATTAAAACTCTTAGTAATTAATTTTCTAATTATATTTTCACGTTGGATCCAATTTAATCAGAAATTAATGCTAGTGTTCTTAAAGTTATGGAAAATTATTGCCTCAAAAACATAAGAATTGGCTAGTGCTGTGAAGTCCTTTAGGGGTTTGTAGGTTTGGTCTTGCCTCTCTGTGTGTTTTCTTTTAGTAAGTACTACTATTCTTGGGTTTCAGCCCCTCACAGCTCGGCCCGGAGTGAGGGGTGATAACTGTACAGGGCCGGCCTTTTTTTCTCAATTAATACAAAGATACGCAGCTCTCCTGCGTATTCGAGAAAAAAAAAGAATTACGTTCTAGTTTGCTGTAAATTAATCCCTGAAGGATCGATTCGGCGACCAGAGAGGGGGGAGTGAATGGGAGCCGATAAAAATTTCTTCTCAACAAATCCGGCTTTCCCCCAATCTCACTCCGAGGCCTCACAACACAATCTTGCCAAGATCACGTAGCAACTGAGATGCTACTGACCCTAGGAACAAGATCAAAGCAGCGGAAATCAAATCAAACAGCTCGAAGTGGAAAACCACAAATCTGCAGCAGTTTTGCACAGGGGCGGTTAAACCGCCATGGAGGGGCGGTTAAACCGCCATGGTGGGGCGTTTAAACCGGGATGCAGGGGCTGTTAAACTGCCTTTGCCTGTAGCCTCAAGAAAAACTGAACCCGAGAGTCAACTCTTCAAAACAACTTCCCGACCTCCCGATTCACACAACGGATTGAAGCCAAAGTCTGGGGATGAAGGGAATACCTCATGGGCATGCTCTAGCTCAAAGATCAAGCCCCGAAACGCTCTCAATCATGAGGAATCGCGGATCTACCACCATGAACACCTCAAACCGAGTTCATCCAAAAATCCCAAAATCCGAGCCAAATCTCGCGGTTTATGAGCGCAAATCACCAAGAAAAGAGCCTCCATGGACTCATGTGTGAATCCCCCAAGCAAACACACAAAGAAATGGTCTCAAACACGAGGAATCGAAAATCCAAGAAAGGGGCTAGAAAGAGCCACGGGATGAACACCAAAATAACACAAGAGAGGATGAGAGAACTCCAAATCTTCCATACATAACGAGGAATGATTCTTTACAAAGAGGCTAGCAAACCTCCCTCATCCTACCCACTTGTAGATCTAGATTTGAAGCACTAGCTAGCATATACAAAACTAGAGAGAAAGTACAAAGAAAGAGTTCAAGTGCTAAAAGAAAATAGATGGCTGCCTACATGGATGACTCCCACCAGCCCTAGGGGGTCTAATATATAGTCCAAGTGGTGGAGTCCTAAAGACTAAACTACCCCTAAGAGATACTCACCCCTCGGGGGCAAATTTGGAAACTTTGCGAATATTCTTCCGGCTGGGACAATATCCACCGCGACCTTGCTTTCCTCCGACGCAAGCTCCGCGATCACGCCGCGTGTCCTCCGGATCGAAGCTCCTCGACGCGCCCGGCTCCCTTCTCTGGGAGGGGCGGTTAAACCGCCATGCCAGGCCGGTCAAACCGCCTTGGCAGGCCAGTTAGACCGCCCTGGCCAGAATCTGCCACGTCGAGTCCTCACCCTTGGTTTTGAGGCCCAAACCAAGGAAAACCCTCCTCCCGGTGATTTTGTGGCCAAATCACCAAACCCCGCGTACAAGCTTTGGTTGTTAGCCGCCACCTTGCACCGGCTTCACATCCACGTACGAGCTTCAGTTGTGAGCCACTGCCTCGCACTGGATCCACGCTGCCTTGCTTGTTCTTGCCACCATGTGAACTGCGCTTGATCCATCTGGCCAGCGGGTCCCTCGAACCAAGCCTACTTGTCTCTCCACTCCTCGGAGGCCACTCTGGCTAAGACCTTTCGCGCTTGTTCTTCACCTGCACCAATGCAATCAAGCCGCATTCTACACCTGCAATACTTGAGCCAAGGCAAACGTCAGTCCACACCACATTGTCAATCACTCATCACACTGAGAAGCAACCATCCACTTGGTCCTCGAACACTCCTGGTCCTCAATCTCCCCCTTGATGAGTGCATTGACAACACACATAATCAATTTGAATTTAGAAAGGAAAACAGAAAAGAAACTTGAGCACGTGACTAAAAGCAAGAACAAGCCGAGAACAAAGTCGCCTGCAAGAGAAAGCTCCAGAAAAGCCGACCCTTCAAGAAGAAGCGAAAGGGCTCAACACCATCGGCAAAAGAGCAAAACTCAAAGACTCAACTCCATTTGTAAAAAAGCAAAGCACAAAGCACCAAATCACTCCTCAGGCATCACAAAGAACTCCCCCTGCACAAATGCACACTCCCCCTGAACAAGTGAACTCATGCATGCAAAAATTGAGCAAAAACCGACACAACACAGTGCTGCCCAGGCAAGGGCGGTTAAAACGCCATGGCAGGGAGGTTAAACCGCCATGGTAGGGTGGTTAAACCGTCACTGAGGGGCGGTTAAACCGGCCTTGCCCAAAAAATCACAAGCAAGTCCCAAACTGCCCAAAAAGAAACCACTTCAACATGAAAACCTTCCAAATGTGCCCAATACTGTTTTCCCTTCACAAATTTCTCCCCCTTGTTGACAATGCATGAATCAAGGCAAAAATGCAAAAGTTACAACTACGAGCTTCTCAAATTCAAATTGAGCACTACAAAATGCTACAAATGAGAGAATGAGCAAGCTAGATAGTTCATAGCTTCAGAAAAGTATTGCCATCAAGAAGGTAAAGCCATATAGCCATTTGACAAAGCCATGGTCAATTTGTTGATTTATTTCAAAAAGTTTCACCTCATGTGCAAAGTCCTAAACATGGCAAGTTCAAGCAAAAATGAACTACAACTTATCTAGAGCATGAAAGGACATTAGTTCTTAACAAAAGGTCATTACAAACGCCCATCCAATATCTTATGTCATGTCAAAGCACGGAGCCATGTGTCTACTTCGCAAGGGAGACTTCTCCGGTAAACATCATGCAACTGTTTAGCACCCATGTGTGCAAGTATATATGAAAAGCACAAAGACATGAATATGTCGCTATTTTTCTTTATTTTTCTAATTTTTCTTCTTTTAAGCATAGACATCTCATTTTCCCAAATTTTAAGTTAAGCATGGTACATGAAATGTCTTTGCGACAAAAAGAAGCTTATGCTTCTCCATAAGACAAAGTATGGGCTAAACATTCATAATGACAAAGGTCTTTGACCCAAATGAGAAGAACATCATCTCCTAGCATGATCTAAGCAAGAATATAGCCATTTCGGCTCAAACCGGACATGCAAAGGCTTCTACTCATGGGTGAAAGAAATTAAGTTCAGTTTAGCATTTAATTTCCAAAAGTTGACTATCTCAAAAGAGTATATGTCAAACCATCAAGAGCATAGCCAATCATTTATCCAATCACTAGGAAGCTTGCCTACACTCTAAAATGTAGCAAGTTGTAGCAATCACTGCGTATAGGAGAAGCTCATACTAAAGTATGATACAAATGCAACATGATATATCACAGGATGCAAGAAATGTTCATCAAGATACAAAGATGGCTACTCTCTAAAAAGCAGAAAAGATGATACATATGCTACAAAATAGCTCCAAAACCCATCTCAAAATGGCGAACACACACCAAGCTCTCCTCGCAAGCGGACGAAGGTGGCTTGGTCAAGTGGTTTCGTGAAAATGTTTGCAAGCTGGTTTTGGGTGGAAACATGGGCAAGCTCGATATTTCCTATCTCAACATGGTCTCTCAGAAAATGATACCTCACTTCTATGTGTTTGATTTTGGAGTGGAGCACGGGATTTTTGGCTACGCTAATGGCACTGGTGCTATCACAAAGAAGTGGAACATTTGTCAAGTTCAGACCAAAATCACTCAGAGTGTAGGTGATCCAAAGCAACTGGGAGCAGCAGCTAGCGGCAGCAACATATTCAGCTTCTGTGGTGGATTGGGCTACACTAGACTGCTTGCGAGAAGACCAAGACACAAGAGACAAACTAAGAAACTGACACTGCCCCGAAGTAGACTTACGATCCAAGCGACAACCAGCAAAATCAGCATCAGAATAACCATGGAGCGCAAGAGTGGAGGAATCAGCATACCAAAGTCCCAGCTCAGGAGTATACTTGAGGTACCTGAAAATCCTCTTGATGGCCTGCCTGTGTAATGTCCTCGGCGAAGCCTGAAAACGAGCGCACAGACACACGCTGAATTGTATGTCTGGCCTCGTCGCCGTCAAGTAGAGGAGGGAGCCGATCATGCTTCTGTACTCCTTCTGGTCCACTGGTTCTCCGTCCTCGTCCGCGTCCAAGGCCGTAGTTGTACTCATCGGTGTCGTCATCGGCTTGGAGTCGCTCATCTCGAACTTCTTGAGGATGTCCTTCGTGTACTCGCTTTGGTGGACAAACGTCCCATCCTTGTGTTGCTTGATCCGCAGCCCGAGAAAGAACTGCAACTCTCCCATCATCGACATCTCAAATTCCTTGCTCATATCTTCTGCAAACTTGGAAACCATGTCATGAGAAGAGTCACCAAAAATGATATCATCCACATATATCTGAACAATTAAAAGATCACTGCCATGCCTTAACAGAAAAATAGTTTTGTCAACCTTTCCCATCTCAAACCCCTTGCTAAGCAAGAACCCTTTCAACCTACCATACCATGCTCTGGGTGCTTGCTTTAGGCCATATAAAGCTCTGTGGAGTTTGTACACTCTGTGTGGGTATCTCTCACTCTCAAACCCAGGTGGCTGCCTCACATACACTTCTTCCTCTATCACCCCATTCAGAAAGGCACTCTTCACATCCATCTGGTACAACTTGAACCCTTTAGCAACAGCAAATGCTAGAGGGATTCGAATTGCCTCCAGACAAGCAACAGGAGCAAATGTCTCCTCATAATCTATCCCCTCCTGTTGTGTGTAACCCTGAGCAACCAACCTCGCCTTGTTTTTCACTATCTCTCCATCCTCACCCCTCTTGTTCATGAAAACCCATTTGGTTCCTATAGGATGGCAGTTCGGAGGTGGTTCAACTAACTCCCACACTTGGTTTCTCTCAAAGTTCTCCAACTCTTCATGCATGGCATTGACCCAATCAGAATCAGATAATGCGTGTCCAACATTTTTGGGCTCAAAAGATGCAACAAAAGCAGAATGAGCGAAATGAGAGATGTTTCGTGACCTCGACCGAGTAGTTCATTCATTCAGGTCACCGATCATCTTTGAAGGTGGGTGATTGAAGGACCGAAACGGCGACCAGAGAGGGGGGGAGTGAATGGGAGCCGATAAAAAATCTTTCCAAACAATCCGGCTATTCTCCCAAATCAACTCCGAAACCTCCGAGAGCAATCTTGCCAAGATCACGTAGCCACTGTCAAGCTACTGACCCTAGGAACAAGAAACGAGCAGCGGAACTCGAACCAATCGAAACCAACATCAAAACGACCCGAAACTCGGCTCGATCTAACACACCCAGGGGGGGCGGTTAAACCGGCCAGGGGGGGGCGGTTAAACCGCCCGGGCCTGGGAGCCTCGGGAAAAAGTCAAAACAAAAGTGGATCTCCCAAACCGCTTGAGCTCTTGAGGCGAGATTTTGGTCAGATGATCTAGACTTCCAGTGGAGTGTTTTCCCAAAAGATCTCGGCCTCTAACTCAGTACAACTCCCGGAATCGCAGATCTCGCGAAGAACACCATGACCTCGAGTTCATCCCGAAAATCTCAAATCCAGAGCGATTCTCGGCGTTTGGGGGCAAAGGATCACCAGCAAAAGAGGCACAAGGCACTCATACGTGAATCCCCCAAAGAAATCCGAGAGAAAACGCTCGGGAACAAGAAGAACGAAAATCCCCCAAAAATAGCTCCGAAAATACCCACGAAAATAGAAAAAGAAAAGGGAGCTCGGGAAATCAAATCATGGCACAAAGATGAGCAGCACAAACTCAATCACATAACCATGAATTCACCTATACAAACTAGGAATGATTCGAAGTAGTTCTAGGTGGAGGGGATGAAGGGGAAAACAAGTTCAAAGTAAAACCTAAAGAGATAACTAGAGAGATAACAGCCACCAGCCCTGAAGGGGCATATTAGTAGTCCAAGTGGTGGTGTCCTAAAGACTAAACTACCCCTAAGTGATACATACCCCTCAGGGGCAAATTTGACATTTGGTCTTCAGATATTTTCCGGCTCGGGCACCTTCCACTGCAAGCTAGCTTCCCTCCAACGCAAGCCTT
Organism: Urochloa ruziziensis; assembly: GCA_015476505.1. Lineage (NCBI taxonomy): Eukaryota > Viridiplantae > Streptophyta > Magnoliopsida > Poales > Poaceae > Urochloa > Urochloa ruziziensis. The sequence goes on from WEIB01000097.1 coordinate 510,713, forward strand.
GCAGTCACGCCGCGTGTCCTCCGGATCGAAGCTCCTCGACGCCGTTCTTGGGCCAGTCCAGGGGGGGGGGGCGGTTAAACCGGCCCTGGGGGGCGGTTAAACCGCCCCTGTCAGCCCAACCAGGCCCAGCTGCCCAAGTCCGCCTCGTCGAGTCCTCGGTCCTTGGTTTTGAGGCCCAAACCAAGGGAAACCGTCCACCGATGATTTTGTGGCCAAATCACCAACCCCGCGCGCAAACTTCGGTTGTCAGCCGCCACCTTGCGCCGGCTTCTCGTCCGCGTACGAGCTTCGGTTGTAAGCCGCTACCTCGCACCGGAACCACGTCCCCTTGCTCGTTCTTGCCAGCATGTGAACCGCACTTGATCCACCGGCCATCGGGTCCCTCGAACCAAGCCTACTTGTCTCTCCGCTCCTCGGAGGCCGCCATGGCTAAGACCTTTCGCGCCTGTTCTTCACCTGCACCAATGCAACCAAGCCGCATTCTACACCTGCAATACTTAAGCCAAGGGAAACGTCAATCCACACCACGTTGTCAATCACTCATCACACCAGGAAGCGACCATCCATCGGTCCTCGGGCACACCGGGTCCTCAATCTCCCCCTTGATGAGTGCATTGACAACACACACATAGTAACCAACGATATAAAGAAAATGTAAAAGAAATCGAAAACAAGACTCAAGCAAGTGACTAAAAGCAAGAACAAGCCAAATCAAAAGTCACTTAGCAAGAGAAAGCTCCAGAAACGCCGACCCTTCAAGAAGAAGCGAAAGGGCTCAACACCATCGGCAAAAGAGCAAAAGCACAAAGCACAAATCACAAACTTCAAATCCTCCAACTCACTTTTCAGGACTCTCAAAGCACTCCCCCTGCAAAGATGCAACTCCCCCTGAACAAGTGAACTTGTGCGTGCGAAAAACACTCGAAAATGACTCAAACCATCACAAACTTTGTGCACTCAGCACAGGGGCGGTTAAACCGCCCAGGGGGGGCGGTTAAACCGC